>JBBPBR010000001.1:21876786-21969483 GCA_037974775.1 Cicer pinnatifidum | reverse complement strand
ATATATATTTATTAAGATTTAGTAATTCATATAAAGTGTTGATGTTATATTTATTTATTTTATAATTTCGACTATTCTCTAGTGATGGTAATATTATAATTTGAGTATTTGGAAAAATAAGTATTATTATAGAGATTATTTTGAATATGAGGGTTTTTATTATTAATGTATTTTAAAAGATTAATTACTTTAATTACTTCATTTTATAAAATATTAATTTTGAAATATTAGTAATACGTTGGTAATTAAATTATGTTTAAAAAAAAGTGTTAAAAAAATAGTTTTGATAATTGTTTGTTTTATTTAAAAAATAAAAATAAATAGAAGAAATAAGTAAAATGTGTTTTATGGATTAGACACATATTTAAGAGTAAAATTTACTTTAAAATAAAATAATTGAAAATAACAAGAATGAAAGGCATGAGAAACAAAGAGTAACATTGACACCAAATAGGGCAGCCGCACATTGAGAGAAAAAGAATTGATATTGTTCTTCGATGACTGTCCCAGAATGTTTCTCCGTTTTCGTCCAAATTTCAGTATCTGGTTTTACTTGTTTAACTAGTCTTAAACACAATTTTCCATATTTTTAAACATCTCAATTTCTCCCTAAAATATCCGACATCCCCGTTTACAAAATTCGTTATTTTGCACCGTTCTTCTTCACCGTATGTCCGATTTGAGTGAAACCAACGTCAAAATGATCATGTGAAAAGTGGTATATTATCCAATGGTTTTTGGTAATTTTCGTTGATTGAATTTCAAAATTTAGTTTTTATAGTATTTTCGCATAATTTATTTTTGACTTTTATAGATAAACTGTCGAGTTAGATCGATTCAAGTACAAAAAGTCAAAGAACAAAGATTGTTTGCTTGTGGAATCGTATTCGTATGAGAAAGCGTTTGAATTCATGAGTATAATATAATTTGAGATGAACGGAAAAACTGTATATTTCAACGATTTATACGGAGTTCGCTACGTACGACAATATCCCTTTGAGTGATCAATTGATTAACGTGAAAATATAAGAATTGTGAGATTAAGATGTGGAATATAAATATTTATAAGGTGTTGATTGATTTAACTTCATTAAATATGTGGTATTTGATATTATTGTGATATTTGATTTATTTTGGTTAAATGTGTCATATTTGATATTATGGTGATATTGAATGTCGAATAAATTTTATGTATATGTTTGATTAGACATATTTAGATGATGTGATAATAAAAGGTGAATGCAGTTTGATAAGTTTATGTGATTATGATTATATATAATTAATAATAATGATGTTATAAATTTGTGATAAGTCTATGTGATGATGTATGATTGATGAGAGTGATGTTATAAGATTGTCAAGAGTTTATGTGATGAAGTGTGATTAATGATAGTGATATTATAAATTGTGATGAAAATACTGAAGTAACCCCATAGTTGATAAAATAATTGTGATTACAATTCGTGTTTGAGATGACAGTCTTAATGGAGTATCATAGGACAACGAGAGGAGAAAATAAATATTTAGAGTTTGTGAAGTGGATACTATTTTGTCATCATATAGGTAGGGTCTAACAAGTCTAGTCAATCCAAGGAAGTACAACTGAATGAGTCTGATCGTGGCAGTCTGTTGTTGAGCCTTAAGACATGATTGTTAGACCTTGCATGTATTCGGATGGGGAACTCCTAGGTGACTATGAGGTAGCACTACAAATGTCGGGAGCTACCACACAACACACATTTACCTCGACTGTCGCATATATGTGTCTTGGGTTGAGTTGTGGGGGTTTTTGAGGACATGACCAATTTGAATTGTCCGCCCACTAGGATGGTGACATAGTATCAAGCCCCATAACCAAGTACTTCAGAGTTAGAATGGTACCACATTGTGAAGTAAAGTCTAAGCTCATGCATAATATTGCATTTTCTTATGATTGTTTTGTTGTGATTAATATGTATTGTTTGCGATAATAAGTTTTGAAATGATTTGATGTTATAGTGAAATGTATTGACTTTGACTTTATTATGTGATTCACCTCCTTCGTTGTTTGTGTTTTACTGGCTTGGCCCTGCGTTTGCGGAATTGTAGTTGTTACAGGTTAATAAGTCTTGAAGTTCAATTTTGGGAGAAACTCCGCTCTGATAGGTGGTACCGAAAATAAGGGTTGTAAATTTGTATTTTTCTTATTAAATTTGAAACGACTTTTTGTATGAAAACCTTATAATTACCACTAAGTTTTTAGAATTAAATTAAGTAATTATACTTACATCAAGCTTATTGAGATTACACTGTTTTATATGAGGAAAAAAGTTAAAAGTTTTCATTTTGATTTTTGAGCAATAGGATATCCTAAATTAATTATAAAAGTTTTTATTTTCTTGGAAACATGTTTTCTTTATCCGCTGTGAAATCAACGACATAAGTAGATCTGTGGAGATATTGGTTTCTCAACAAAGCAATGGAGCTTGTATGTTCATCCACCAAATGATCGCCATGTAGGGACATTCAAGGTTGACATTGAAAAACGATGATGTAATTATGGTGAATTTTAAACATTACACTACCCTGTTCACATGTCATCGACGCTTATTCGTTTGTTCACCATGACTACCTGATGTATGTTCTTCGATGTACACATTGCAATGTATTTTTGACCCTTACAAGGAAGAGTTTCAAACAATTCTTCTTCAATCATATTGCCCCAAATATAATGGAATTGAATTGTGCCACAATTTAGCCGTGCAAAAAGATTCAAAAGATCGTTCACAATCTACTCACATTTATACTAAAAATGGATCAAAAAGAATTAAGTACACACACCAAGAGATGTGGTTTGTGTCGAAATGAAGGACATAACAAGAATAAATGTCTTTAGCATACAAATGCTCCCGATGAAAATTAGTTAATTGTTATTTAATTTGTGTTTCTTTTATTTTCACTCATTTTTTATTTGTATTTTTATTTTTTAGGTTTAATCAAATTTAGTTATTTTTATGGTCTCTATTTATATCATTAGTTATTTTTTGAGCTCTATTTTATTTAAATTTTTTAATAATCACTTAATAAAAATAAAGTTGAATTAGATAATTATTAAAAAAATAATTAACTTTTGTATTTAATTTGAAAACAACTATTTAATCAAAATCATAATTAATTAAACCTATTTTAATTAATTTGATTTGAATTAATGAAACGAAAATTTAATTAAGTAAAGTATTAATTAAGATTATATAAAATATAAAAGAAAATATTAAATCATTAATAAAATAAAATAAGATATTTTTTAAAATAAGCAGAAAAGGGAGTGGTGAGAAATCGGTTTCCATCCTTCCGAATTCTCACCCTTGTATAATATAAAATAAAACCTTAAGAAATTAGGTTGTCATGAATTCTTTATATATCACAAAATAAAACCTAAAAAAAGTGATATATTGAGGAAGATATTTGATACATAGTTTTTTTTTTTAAATAGTACAATTAGAATTACCTTTTTTTTTTAATCTCTTTGTTGCCCATATTATGATGAATCCAGTTTTAATTTTGAAGAAAAAAAGTGGGAAACAGCCTGGGCATCGCAAATAAAGTTTTGCTTTCGCTTTTGTTTTTTTTCTTCTTTTTTTCATTTTAAGAGCATAGCCTATTCGCACTATGTGTATAAAGAAGGTTGAATTTATTGAAATATTGGCGTATGGAGATGGACAATTCATTTGTAAAACTTGTGTTCTTTGATTCTACGATTCTACGTACATAAAGAAGGTTGAAATTCCTTTTTTATTATCTTTTGTATATTATATAAATATACAAAAATATTGAACAATTTATTTTAAAATTTGTGTTCTTATTCGATAATGGTGATGGACAAAATAACACAAATGATATATTTAATTCAATTATCACTTATATAATTGAACTATCATACAATATGAAAAAAAAAAATTCTCTTTAATAAAAATTTCAAAATTACTATCAAATACAATATAACTTATTACTTATGAAATTGAATTATATAGATGAAATAAAGTGAACTATTGATGATAAAACTAAAATTTGTTTGCATGAAATCTAAACGAGAGACATACATAATATTAAATAACATTTAATAAACAACTATAATGATCGGTATAACTTATTTCGCTATGAATTTTACTTTGATGGATGATTTTAATACAAACAAAATTTAGAGTTTTAAGTGAAAATAAAAATAAACTCAATAAGTAATATAAAATTACTATTCAATTGTTAATATCAAATTTTAAATTTATTTAAAAAAAATATTTATTATCAGATATTTAATTGTTAGCAGCAAGATCAACCTGAAAAAATAAAATTAACACACACACATATATATATATATATATATATATATATAATATGTTTACTTTAATTTGTTAGTTAATATTATTTATAAATATTTAATTGTTAATTAAAAAATAATATTCTATTAATTATTTTTGCACTCAACAAATTATAATATATTTAAATAAATATTTTATTAAAGTCGGATTAGCCTGTCACGAGCTCGGTTTTTATGGACTGGACTTAAAGCCTTATTCTAATTCGGGCTCAAAATTTGAAGTCCAAATCTTATATAACTTTTTGGGTTTTTTTGGATTGCCTATTCTAACCATACATTTTGACAGTTATAAGCAGCACATAAACATAAAAGAATTGGACCTTTTTATTTATTAACAAAATTCAGCAAACTTCACTCATTTTATTATTCCAAGTCCACCACAGCCACACAGATTTCTTCATGCCACTTTCTCCTTCTCACTATCAAAGGTTAGTTTTGATCATGTCGTTTTCGATTGTTGTCTCATTACTTCAAACTACGATTCATAGCTCCTTGGAAAATTTGATATGTCTCAATTAACATCAAGTACTTTGTTCATTCTAGCAAGGTCTTTAATTTTGTCATAAATAATACATTTAAAGAGTTTTTACTTTTTATTTTATTTTATTTTTATCGGTGTTTATTTACATCTCTCCCAATTTTTCTCAATGGCTTAACCAAAAACCCCTCCCTCCTCCTCCAAAAACATCCTCAATCTCAACAACAACAACAATCAAGAGTCTCCCCTTATTCTAATAATAATAACTATAACTTGTGCCATTGTTCTTATAACCTCACTCAACTCTGCCTTGTAACCCCACTTCCAAATAACTTCATTTCTAACATTAATAACTATTACCGTTCTCTCTATTAATTAAGTGGTAAATCTAGAAATATTGTTCATTGAGACATGAAAATAAGTATAATATATTTTTATAAAAGAAAAATATAGAATAAAACTTTAAATTATTCTTAATTAAAAAGAACATGAGGATTTAATTGGTTATTGAAATGAAAAAAGTAATAAGTTATAATATGAAAGGTTTTTATAATGGAGTAGTAAAAATTAATATTTTCACATAGAAAACGTTCGATTCTCTAAAGTAAAATAAAGAAATGTGGATTGCATAAATATATATAAAGATAGAAATACAATGAGTAAATATTAAATAAAATTAGAGAAAAGGTGGTGGAGACATCATCTATTCTAAATTATAGGAATAAAATGTTTAAAAGTGTATTAAACTAAATAAAATTTATGCAAATAAAAAAAAAGTTGTACGTGAGAGCAAGAACCCCTATTACCTCATGAATGAATTTGCCAAATGGAATATAACTGTTAAAAATTTAATTATTATTGTTTTCATTTTAATATATACAAGTTAATCATAATAAAATAAATATGATAAAAAAGTCATTATATCTCATTCTCACCTTTTCTTCCTATAAATTTAAAAAAAAATACTTAATTTTGTTAAATTTGTGTTTGTTTGTTAGCAACAATGATTTTTATTTTTATTTTTTTTAAGATTGTGTTGGTTGTTAGCAATAATTATTTTCTTTAAGTTTGTGTTGTTTGTTATCTTTGGTCTATTTAAGTCACTTGCTTTGGACAATTCATCCATTTTGTTAAAAAAAGGCACAAAAAAGAAGAAAGGCTTCACCTTAATTAGGATCAGTTGTTCTTCTTGTTGTTAAAAGTAATGGTGATTGTTTGTGATAAAAGAAAGGAGGAGAAGATATATGTCACTTTGGGCAGATAACAATACGAGAGTAACAGTTAAGGTTAAAAGGCAGTGAAAATATGATATGTTTGTAGCTTTGTATAAAATAAGGTTTTATGTATATTGTGTATGTACGGATGATGAGGACTTGATATATATGTGATAGTTGGAAGTGTCATGGTAAGTTGCTTGGTGAAGTTGCTTTGACTTTATTATATTAACAAATCATAAAAAAAAAAATGATAAGTCTCATGTTTGAAATGTGTGCTGGTTTGATTTCTCACATTATTAGGATTCATATTAGATTACAGTGTTTTCATTAAGGTTTCTTGTTGTTAGCTTTGTTTTCCATAGTGGTTTCTTGTTGGGCTTTATTGTTTTGCTTCATTTTGCTTGGATTCTTGCAAGTGAAACACTGAAGTTTAATTGAAAACAAACTATAAGTCTATTGTTGCAGCAGAAGGGTTTTTGAGTCTTATGGTTTTAGCACTTGGAAACTGTGGTCTTAAAATCAATATTCCTTTCCCGTTTATGAAATTTGCTTATTTATACTTGTTTAGTTACATGGAAGTTTTCCATAGAGTTTATGAAATTTCCTGTGAAATTTTGTTTATGAGAAAAAGAATTGAATGTTACATAGTTCTATTAGTAGTGCTAGTAATGATGTACTAATTTTTCTTGATAGTACTTCTACTATGACATAGAGTCCAATTTAATTATTTTTCACATTTTAAAGTTAGTATCAAAGCTTTGATGGAAACATTTAATCATACACAATGTTACAATTAGAAATTATCCTTCATTTAGAAAAATAGTTCGGTTCAATCATATTTTAACAATTTAGTTCAATATGAACAAGTACGGTTAAGTTTAAACTGTATTGGTTTAGGTGGTTGAACTTGCCACTTCAGTTTAGAGTAAACCAATTTGGTTTTGTTTCGTCTAACAAAAATTGGTTGAGTTTGTTTCACATGCACTTCTAATTTAGAATGAAACTTTGTCCATCATTGATTTTAGCATTGTGATGTAGACAAAAAACTTAAATCCAATGTTATTCAACTTGCTCAAATGATGACTTAGGTTAACAAATTAAATTTGAGGTTTTTTTTTTATACTACCACTGAAACAAAATTAAATACCATACTACCAATATTTTCTAATTATGTATCAAAATACCATTGTTTTCAAAATTTATTTTTTTAAAGATGATAAGTTGGATTTTTAAAACCGACTTCTCAAGGAATTTTTTTTTAAAATTGAGTGAAAGGAAATCGGTGTGATACAAACCGATTTCTCAATGTGCATATATTTTTTGCTTTTTGGAAGATTTTATAGGGTAGGAGTTCAGGTGGAATTGGAGTAGTTACAATTACTTTTAATTAAAATTTTTTTTTTTTTTGTAAATAGAGTTATGGTTCAATATTTTTGAGAAACCTATATTATGGTGTATTAGAAAAATAATTAACTAGGTTATTAGGATTAATTAACCCTTTTGATAACAGGTTATTGTATCTTTATTGGATATTACTTGATATCATTGAAGTCTAAGAAGCAAGCTATTGTATCCAACTCATCAATCGAAGCCGAATATAGAAGTATCTCCACCGTAGTTTGTGAACTATAGTGGCTTTCCTATCTATTGCAGGATTTCAAAGTTCCAATTATTACTCCAGCTCTTCTGTATTGCGACAGTCAATCCGCTCGCCACATTGCCAACAATTTTTCTTTCCACGAAAGATTCAAACATATTAAAATCGACTATCACATTGTGAGAGAAAAACTACAACAACAACTTTTCAAACTTCTGTCTATCACTTATTCTCAACAGCTTATCACTTTTTTCTCAACAACTTAAGCTGTTGAGAAGAAGTGATAGACATAAGTTTTCACAAAATCTTCTGATTAGCATACCCTCACTAGCTTGTCGAGGGCAATTAAAAAAATAATTAATCAGGTTAATGTGATTAGTTATTCCTAATAATAGAGTTATTTGTCAATACTCTTTATTTTGTAGTTATTCTATTATAGTTTATTATTATATAAACCCAACTTGGATTCTTTAACTAGTTAAGAGAAATAATAATAAGATTTATTAAGTAATATGGTGTGTGGAGTCTTAATTTTTCAGATAGTTACATGTTTATATTTGCGGTTGCTTATGGATTTAAAAATTTTATTCGTCATTTTATACTCGTGTTGCCTCTTTTATGCACTTTGTTAGACTTTCTTATGTGATGCTTACTTAATTAGATGCTCAAGTTATTGTGCAGATTTCTTCTTCATTTGAGTTTTATAAATTTAAAACAACTCCTAATTTCTTGTTGTATTTGTTATTGAAAAGCCATTGGCATAATAATGTCCAGTTGTGTTACATCCTACAAAATTTAAGTCTGGAGTTGAAATTGATTCCCCTGCTTAGCATTTATTTGCATATTTTGAGGGTTTAACAACGAGGAAGTGTTATATATTGCCTTCTACCGGTGTGTCGTTGTTTTATAAATATTTAAAATTTGAATTACTTGATTTAGTACCTATTTATAATAAGTATGCCTAATTTATAATATTTTTTATGAGGACTAGCTCGTTAATTAAAAATTATATATTTACAATTATATTTGAGTTTTATGTCTCCATGATTAGTTTTTATTAATTTATTTATTAGTACTAGACAATTGATTTGATTACCATTTATATTCACTAGTAGAAAATTTGAGTTTTTAATACGGTGAATTAAGTCGTTTACTTGTCACCAGACTTAACAAGTGAGTTAGAGATATGTTTCAGTCGGTTGCATGTAAACGAGTTAACAAAAATTAAAGCGGTGTTAATTTTGTAAATAAATGAAACACGTTTATTACGGCTATATTAGCGACCGATTTAAGAGAGATGATAAAAATAAATAAATAAATTAATATATATCTCTTTCTTTGTATATTGAAAACTTTAAGAGCGGTTATATTAACGCACTTAGTCGTTTTATATTCTAGTGCATTAACTGTACCATGAACCTTCTCTATTCTCTAATTTCATAACACTGCATCTACTGGCTTTACTCTAACATCAACTTCAGGTTTGGTTCAAGTTCTAATTTATTGAGTTAGTAATTTTGTATAATTTTTTACAACTATAATTATTATTATTGATATATAAAAATAATTATGACATGTTATGTTGCTGGAATGATTAATATATATAGTTTTACTTTCACGAGCTATATATTATGACATGCCAAACTCATTTTTTTTAACGATTCTTTATCATTTTGTTTTCTTTTAGGTGGACACTAGAGATGAACTCATTATTTGAATTTTTTTTGCTAAATGTTATCTTATTAAGTATATGTTTTAATATTTCTCTTTATCTTTATAATTTTAAAAAAACAGTAATATGTTTTGATGAGATTTTTGTTGAAGTGTTTTGAATGGATGTAGGAGATTTTGTCGGTTGTATCAGCAAATTAAAGTACATATTTTACATGTTCTATTGTATATATTGTGAAGCAAAACAATAATCAAAGTAATAACAATAAGGTAGAAAATAATAGTAGTATTATTAGATTACTTCTAGTTAATATGAATACGACAATATAGGATAATAATAAATAAAAAAATAGATTATAATCAAATTATTTTAGTTTTATATTACCTTACTATTAATATTTACGGTTATTTATTTTTAACAAAAGTAGTTATAGATCGTAGTTGGATGAATTGGGTGGATGCTAATAATTTGAGTGAACTGTATATGTGTCGAGAAATTTTTACAATTTGCTTTAAAAAAACTTACTAAAAATGAAGGAAAATTTTACTGTCCGTGTTAATGTTTAAATGGATACAGGTTACATTTTGAAGAAATTTGTTATGGGATTTGCAGAGTTATACAAAACGGATATGACATGATGATTTTTTAAACATGACAAATATATGAGTGTCACTACTATGTTATGTTAAATATGTTGAGCATTGTAATAGAGTTGATTCATGGATGCAAGTACGTAATTTTTTATAAGTTGATATTGATTGTATTTTTCTATATTCGTATGATAAACAATTATAAATTGTTATTGATTGTATTTTATAATATTTGTATGATAAAAAATTAGGGTTAAGCCGATATTGATTGTGTTTTTTTGTTTAGATATTTGATGACTCGATATCATTTCATTCAGATCAAATTAAAGAAGTTCGAAAATATTGTGTGGATTTTATTTTGGAATTAATTGAAGAAAATGACAATGCTAATATATGTCTATTGAATATTGCTAAATTATGATTTTGTAGTTTTATTACTAAACATCTATTTTTTTTTGTTCGTCTTGTCAAGATTAGCCATAAATAGAAGAGATATTCTTTTTACTCTTTATTTCTTGTATGAATATATGATATTGTATATTTTGGTTATTAGATTATTATATAAAATTGTAGTTGCAAGTACATAATTCTGATTTGAAATTTAATACGAAATATTGTATATATGTATGATCAAGAGCATAAAAACAAAATGAGAAATTTATTTAAAAAAATAATTATTTTAACTTTATGTATTAAGTCAGTTGATCAAAAAATCCGACTTAAAAAGATGATTTGTTGAACTAAATTTATGATGTTTAAGTTGATTAAGCTAAATCGACTTAGTAGGATGAAGCTCTGTTAAGACAGTTCATGAAACGAGTTAAAAAAACAACATATTTTTTAAGTCGTTTGCTGTTAACTTGGACACGAAACCGACTTAAAATATACATTTTAACCGACTTAAAAAGGTAAAATTCTACTAGTGATTGATGTGTTTTTGAAGTTTCTTCATGAGCAATTGTGTGTAAGGAGTTAGAGATATTTAACTTCAATATGCATTCCAAGTTTGAAAGATTTTTGTTGTTTGGATAGTGAATTCATGTCAAATCAAGGACACATCAACAAGAAGTTTGTAGAATGTGACATGATTGTTCCACTGAAAATGATCTATCACGCCAAGAATGACAAGTGAAGGATATTCCCTTTCATAATTGCAGCAAGGTTTTGATGATTGGGATTTTTAAGATATATTGAAAAATATTAATACTAAAATTAAATTATCAATAATTAAATGATATATTATTTGTATATTAAAATTCTTAATTTATTCAATTTTAGTAGATATTATAATAATGTATACATAAATAAATGAAACAAAATTATTAGTCAAAAAATTCATAATACTGATACTTACGTTATTTTTAATTTTTTTATAGAAATTGTCTATATATAAATAAGTATTACAACTAATTGCTAAGATAAAAGTTATGTAGATGATTTAAGACTCTACTTGCATAGAATTTGTTGGCAAACATTTGATTCAGTTATGATATATGGAGACATTTAATTCAGTTTAAAATTTTAAGTTGTGCATATGTTTAAGGCAAATCATAATGGTTGTTTTAGGTGCTCTATGCAATGTAATTAGAGCCATTAATGTGCCTCCATTCTTTGTGTATTACTTGCATTTATGTGTCTCCATTGTCTCTAAACTCAATATACCAAGATAGAAAAAGCAGCACCTATTTGTGCATCTTTGTGTATGTGTCTATTTTATATTGATGAATTGTTTATGATTTAGCAAAATATTTCGTCAATTTTTCTTTTATTAAGTGGCGTGTTGGTTTAAAAAGATAAATTTATTTTATATATACAAAAAATAGTTCTTGGATTTGTCAACTTCATTATTTGAGTTAGTTTTCATATTTATTAGGCAGGTTTAAATATGTCTTTTGTTCATATAAATATATCATTTTTTAATTTTAATCCTTTGTAAGTTTTTTTGTATGAATTTAGTTATTGTAAAATTAGAGGCGATCGACTTTGGTCCATAACATTAAATCAACATTATAAAAAAAAGAGCATTGAGACATGTGACCATATAAATACATACCAACACACTTTTTTATGATACATTAAAAATTAAAATATTTTATATTATTATTATTATTATTATTTAATAATTAATATTATTTTATAAAAAAATATGAATAGAAATTAATAGGGGTTTTTGAAAAAACCCGTCTTCTTTCGTGCCACGGCGGTTTGCAAGCTCTTTTTTTGTAATTTTTGACTTGATGATAGAGACCAAAATTAATCGTCTCTTATGTTATAAATAATAAATGCAACTAAAAAAATTTACGAGGATTAAATTAAAAAAGTGATATATTTATATAGATTAAAGATATATTTAATCCTATTTGTTAGGTATTATATATTATAAACTTTATATTCAATGTGATGTTTATTATATGAACATGTTGTTAGGAAAGTTTTATTTAATACCTAAATATCAATTTTTTTCAGGAAATTTCAGCTATTGTTCTTGACATGAATGATGTTGTCATCGCCCATATATCCACAACCTTAAAGTAGTGGCTGATTAATTCATATGCGTATAATCCTTGATTTTTTTAATAGATTTTGGCCTACTTTTTCCTTTCTCTCTTTCGAGGAGAAAATTCGTTTACTGTGGTTGTTGGTGCAGATAGATAACATTATAATGCAGTTCCATTTTGTGTTTGTGACTTCTTAATCATATGTGAATTTGGCCATTTTGTTTATCAATTTTTTTTTTTTAACGTTGGTTTTGAAAATGTGAAAAATCTTTATGAATCCGCCTTTTGTCTCCTGACTTATTTCTTTCTCCAGTTATTTTAATTAAATAAATACAAAAAATTTAAAAATAATAAAATGAAAAATCATGTATCGAAGGAAGCTACGGTGGTTTGTTAATGTCTTGCAGAGGTGTTGCTGTCTCACGTCTCACGTCTCACAGTGGATGTTGTTCTGGTCCGACACCCACCATGAGAAAGTGCATTTTTGTCCGAGAGTGCTTCATAATATATAGTAGCCCTCATTGCATTTATGTTAAAGTTCTAGTAGCAACGTTCATTTTATGTTTTTCTCATAAAATCCAACTCTTCTTTTCTCTTTGTTTTACATTCTTAAGATTTGTTTACTTTTATTATTTGATTAATATTATTGTTTAATCTTTATTCGATTTCTAACTTGGGAAAAGAACTTACGACTAATTAGAAATATACAAGAAATGTATAATAAATTTATAAAATATAATAAATACATTAATATACATTAAATATATTACATACATGAAATATATATCATATATTAATGAATATTTGTTATTGTATGTCAATATTGTATGAAATATATTGTACATTACATGTATGAAATATATTACATACATGAAATATATGTCATATATTAATGAAAATGGATTTTCAATTATAAAAAGTATCTCCGAGATAATATATTGTACCGATCGAATATGTCTTTGAATTTCATGTGTTCAAAATATATCACCGAACAGATTTATGTATTTGACTATGTAAATCATCACCAAAGTAGTGCAATACGACATATTACATACATGAAATTTATTAATATACATGAAATATATGTCATATATTAATAAATATTTGTTATTGTATGTCATTATTGTTATGTCACTATTCTACTATATATATTAATAAACATTGGTACTTACATTCCACTAACTTTTGTTTTTTCATTCACAAAATATTTTCACTCCACTTATTTTTATTTTTTACTCATAATTATTTTCGCTCACTTAATTTTGTTTTTCAATCACAAAAATATTCTCATTCCGCTTATTTTTTTTTTTCACTCACAAAATAATATTCTCACTTCACTTACTTTTACTTTTTACTTTTTACTTATAAAATTATTCTTACTCTACTTACTTTTATTTTTCACTCACAAAATAATATTCCCACCAGATACTTTTGTTTTCAACTCAAAAAATATTTTCGTTCAGTTTAGCACGCCATGTGATTAGTCCTTCAAAAAACATGGTAGGACAATCATGATGAACTTAAGTGGTCGAGTTGAAAGTATCACTATCCATGATATGTGACGGACTTGTTGGCTGGTCTATTAACAAAACATTTTTTTAATATTAAATAATAAAAACAACCATTTTCCATCAACAAAGATAAATACCAAAATAAAGTCACCGCCATTAATATAAACAAGCCTCATAATAAATTCACCAACATTAAACAATTTCCAATGCCAAAACAAAGCTACCATCATCAGAATAAAACAAGTCTCGAAATAAAATTACTATTCAATACTTAAAGCTCTGAAATTAAGAACTCAACTAGATTATGAAAATAAGATCTTAAATAGACCATGAATATTGAGAAAGCAACCGACTACTGTTACTTACCTTCATTAAAAATAAGGATTAACACTATTAGTTAAGAAAAACTCAATTAGACTACGAAAATAAGCATTGTTAGCAAAATTAAATATCCCAAAACAACGATAAGTTTACTAAACTTCATGTTATACTTAATTAACTTATAATTAAACTTATTAATAATTAAATTTATCAAATTTATAATAAGTAAATTTGCATTATGTAATTTGATAAGTAAAAAAAATTATGTAACATATTATCAATAAATTAATAGCAGTATTTTAAATTAGAGTATTTCATACCTTAGTCTTTTAGTTTGAATTGGGTGAATTAATAAAAAAATTATTCAGAAATGTTAATTTAGTGGTAAGAGTTTTATATTGTAATATCATGAATCAGTTATTAATATTAATTTACTCTCTCCTAATTTTTTTATAAAGTTAAAGAAAAAACCCAATTAAATTCACTCCATTTCTTAGTGGGTTAAATGAAGGTGACCAATTAGATAGATGAGATTAAACATTCAGTCCAATCCTCATAAAATGGTTGAAAAAATGAACCAATTTAACGAATTCGACCCATTTTGTCACGTACTTTAAATTATGGCCCAATAAAAAACATTAAAGTCAGGCCCATTGCGATAGAGACAAACTTTCACAAAACAAAAACAGATGCAGCACAGGTTTGGCACAGAGCTGCGGGCCAAATTGGATAACAAAGCACTTTCACCGTTTTTTCCAAGAAGCGATTTTGGATAACTTTTGCTATCCCCAATTTAAGAAGTGAGGCACGTTATGCCAAGAACATTAACTTTTAAGGCTTTTTAGAATGCAAATTCATGGTCTTAGCAAAACTGAAAAGGAAAACATCAGTGTTGATTATGTTATTTATTTTTTTTTGCAATTTCCTTTGAAATTTTGTTTATGGGAAGAAGAATTGAATGTGACATAGAGTTCAATTTAATTCTTATCACATTTTAAAGTTAGTACCAAAGCCTTTGATGGAAAAATTCAATTACACACAATATTACATTTAAAAAATAATTTGATTCAATCATATTATAACAGTTCAGTTCAATTCAAACAAATATAGTTAAGTTCAAGTTGATTTGGTTCAGGTGGTTGAACTAGTTCACAGAACCGGTCAGTTCGATTTAGGGTAAACCAAAAGATTTAAAACCAGTTTGATTCAGTTTCGAAAAACAAAAAACTAGTTGAATTCTGTTTTCATGCAGTTCTAGTGCATAGTCAAACTTTGCCCACCCTTAATTTCAAAGTTGTGCTATTGGCAAAAAAGTTCAACTCCAATGTTATTGAACTTGCTCAAATGATGACTTAGGTTAACATATTAAATTTGATTAATTGTTAGATGCTTGATGTTCTATTTGAACTTATCCATCGTTAAATAGTTAAAAGTTTAATCTTCATCAAGGTGTGAGGGCTACATCAAATCCCTCACCGGTGGAACACTATAAACAAATAAACAAGAACCATTAGATTAATCCAACTCACATATCTTATACACCAGATTAAATCTCTATTTTTACCTCTCCCTCTTCCTCCATTTACTTTGCTATCTAAGTATTGTAATTTTTTCAACAACAATTGCCGCTACTAGACGAAAGGTGGTGAGAGAAAGAGAACAAAGGGTCACACCTCTTTCCTCTCAATTTCTCAATCACTTGCAAAAAAAATCTGCAACTATCCTTCTCAACACAACCCAAATCGCACAAGCAACTATTAGTGACAATAATCAACGGAGAAATAAAAATTGTTTTGATTGTTAGGTTGTAACATTTTCACTGGATTTTCACAGAAAAGATAAGGGAGAGAACAAAGGCTAAGAGGAAAATATTATTTTGGTGGAGAAGGTTTCATCATAAGCTTTGATTTAACAAAACAATCAAACGGTTCATATTAATGGTTCACGATGGACCACTTACCTGGTGGTTCACCCTAGACACCACCAATAACTTGTAAAATTAGAGAAAGTTGTTAAAATATTATATCATGTTATTTTTTTTGATACATCTATTTAACTGTATTAATTTGATGTATCTATTTTTTTTCATTTAACATAATTTGTTTGATTTTATTAACATACTTCAGCTTTTTATATTATATTTATTTATTTGTTAAAAAATAATAATGACGCAATATGGTCACATTCTCAAGATGCACCTCTTAAAGGAGGAAAAAAAAATTTGTTTCAAGTGGTCATATACTCGCATTGCAATATCCATTGTAATTTATGTTATACTCTAGAAGGCAATTCCTTATCTGCAAACATCAACGAAGCAGTCAATGTTATTTGTAACATCCCGCTTTTTCGAGACATTAACTAACGAAATTTTAAATGTAAAAATACATATTCGTTTTTATTTATTTATAATTATCTTAAATACTCATTTATCTTAAAATCAAATAATAATATTTTTAGCTATATTTTATAAATAATGAATCAAAGTATTTACAATCATTAAAAGTAAATTTAATACATTAAACAAAAGAAACTCCTAGAGTCAAAACTATTGATGTTTTACTACCCAAACATAAATCCTAGTTGGCCATAAACTTTGGACTTGTGGAAAACTCACCCAACAAGTCTAACCCTAACACAAAAGTATCTCGGAGCCTCCAACTGCATGCTATTGTACTTCCTCGCATTTCTCCTATTGGGTTGACCGTGACATTGTTCACTCAAGTAACACTATATCTAACGTCCTGTCAAATGTAAGGGTCATCTCCAAATAACAAACACAGAGCAAATATACATGCATATATAGTTGTTATAGCAAAAATATAAATAAATCATATATTTCATTTAATAGTTAAAAATCACAATGCGCCAAAATACAAATCAACCAAAATGCACAATCTATTTGTTAGACTATATGTCAATGCATGATTCCGAAATATCACCTCCCCCGCAAGGGCTTCGTGGGTCCTTCCAAGCAACACCACTAACTCAAAATCCCCGCAAGGATCTGTGAGCTCCAACCAATTATGGACGCACCACACAACTATGAATGCATGAATGTAGACACTTTTGTTAGTAATAATATAGATCACTCAACCAGAGCGTCCAAAATCATTCAACCTTGTTCTAAACCAACCTAGTTTAGACCCAAAGTAATCACCTTGAATAACCACAACATGTCAAGCACAACAATTATAACAACGCATCGCATAACATTCATTTTCCACAATTTGAACGTGTCAAACACAACCCTTATTAATATTCATTTTGAAGATAACACATAAACAAAACCAATACACAACATCATTGTACATTTATATCACATATAATTCATGTAGGAAAGCGAATGGAGTGATGCCCTTACCGTTACTAAAGTTGTATTTAGAGTTATGCTTCACAAACTCTTGTCTCACTCATTTCACACCTGCTGCTGTGCGAGCACGGTTTCTCCCTCTCTGAACATCGTTTCACCGATCCGACCGTTGAAAACGTTGATCTAAATGTTGCGAACCTGCTGTCCAAAATTTAGCCCGATCAAACGGTTAACGAATGCACAATCGATGTTTTTATGATATTGATTTAACAAATTCGGGAGTAGAATTACTCCTCTCTTTTCTCTTTTGGTGGTTGCCTTTTCTATCAAAATGGTCTCCCTTTTCTTCTCTCCTAAACTCTTTTCTCTATATCGCATAACGATTTTGAATGGAAGGCGTCCATTTTGTTTTATTCCTTTTTTTTCATTAGAAATGGGTAACGTTTGGTATTAAATGGAAAAGTGATAATAAGTGGGGAAGGTGGAGAACGTTCAACCAGAAGAGAACGTTAAGCCAGGAGTGGGAAGGTTAAGTCGAAAGTGGGGAAAGTTAAATAGAAAATGGAGAACGTGATATTTCAACTTAAGCCATGAAAGGTATGTTTAACGGTTGTCGAATGATGCTTTTATTATTATTATTATTATTATTATTATTATTATTATTATTATTATTATTATTATTATTATTATTATTATTATTATTATTATTTATGGGTAACGTGATATTAAGTGAGGAAAATGGATAATAAGTGAGAAACGTGATATTAAAATTAAATGGGGAAAGTGTGGGTGATATTAAGTGGGAAAAGTGGGGAACATGATATTAAGTGAGGAATGTGTGATATTAAATGAGGAAAGTGAATCACGTGTATTAAGTGGGGACGTGGCATTTCAACTCAACCATGAAACTTTTTAACGGTTGCTGCTTTTATTATTATTATTATTATTATTATTATTATTATTATTATTATTATTATTATTATTATTATTATTATTATTATTATTATAATTACCAAAAATTAAAATAATACCATCAACAATTATTTCTACTCCTAAAGTAAAAATATAAAAATAAAGTAAAATGACTGGATGTTACATTATTCATATCAACTAAGATGTTTTTCTATGAAGCACAACATAATGTTATGTGTGAGTTGAGGTGCAAAGAGGCCTGAATGAAAGAAAAAAAAAAAAAGACATGTATTATCATCCAACATAACCTCCAAAATTAAAATAGTATTCAAATAACACTAAATACTACCTGCGTGTAACACCCCGTTTTTCAAAGCGAGGGTGTATTTTTTTTTTTCAAAAGAAATTAAAATACAACAGAGAAATAAATAAGGTAAAACCTTTGGATAAATAATTAAGTCATTAAAATTTACAAGCAGCGGAAAAGTTTTTCAAAATATAAATCCAAAACATGTCCTGAGGTCAACAATAGTACAGGTACATCCTTTCAACTTAACATAAAGGTAGCCCGAAAGAAAGACATATGTGTCCTGAGTGACAACCTAGTCTGATCATTCTATGCATAATAAAAAACTATACGCCTTGAGTAATCTCCACGCGCCCCGTGAGATTCTCCTAACGTAGCTCCAATCAAGCACTCCCATCCACATTCCCGTCCGGAGGGTACGAACCGGTGGGATCATCCTGACTCTCATCTGAGGGCAAAGCCCAGATTTCCACAATAGTTGTAAAGGGTCACCAACCGAAATTAACAGTTAACACATAACATTTAAGTTTTTAAATGCACAAAAAACCTTTTCAACTTAGCATGCAACTTAAAAGGATTTTCCATATGCTAAAAGTTCATATAATGCTTGCCAATTAAAAATGAAATCAAAATAAAGTTCTCAATCCCTCAAGTAATACATAACTAACCAAGACATTGATAAATCAATGAGCAATCTGTTATCTAACTCAAAATAAGAATTTCTACTAAGCCAATCGATTTCCAAATCGATTTCCTGAAGGTTTTTAGTGAAATTTGAATTCTGGGCTTAATTCAATCGATTGGGCAATTGATTGGGCAATTGATTGACAGCATAGCTGAGCCACTAACTTAATGCCAATCGATTGGGCAATTGATTGGGCAATTGATTGGGCAATTGATTGACAGCATAGCTGAGCCACTGACTTAATGCCAATCGATTGGGAAATCGATTTCCCTGCATATTCTTCCAAAAATACATAAACTAACTCAATCACATTCATACACAATTCCACATCTTAACACTTAGCATTTTCAACACAATCACCACGTCAACTTGAGTTTCGAAATCGTTTTACAATCTAACATACTATCGCACAATTCCAAAACATAACTCTTAGTACAATCAACACAATCACAATTTGAATCAATCATACTTACACATAGCTTCAAACCATAACACTTAGCAAAAATCAACACAATCATAATTTGAATCAAACACACTTACACATAAGTTCAAAACATAACACTTATCAAAATCAACACAATCATAATTTGAATCAACCACGACTCATGTGCCAAGCACCCTAATGCAATGCGTATATGCCAAAATGCATGGACTCGGAATTCCAAACCAAAACCCTCCTCGAAGGGCCGTAAATCATAATTGTACCGCCTATCACAGGCCAAAGTACCAATTACCGAGGTGCCACCTATCACGGGTCAGCACGATTTACTAAAAAGCGTAAATCATAAACTTACCACCTATCACGGGTCAGTACTGTTTACCGAGGTGCCACCTATCACGGGTCAGCACGATTTACTAAAAGAAAAAGCGTAAGTCGTAAGGGTACCGCCTATCACAGGCCAAAGTACTACTTACCGAGGTGCCATCTATCACGGGTCAGCACAACTTACCAAAAAGTAAATCGTAAACGTACCACCTATCACGGGTCAATACAGTTTACCGAGGTGCCACCTATCACGGGTCAACACAATTTACCAAATGAAATGCATGAGCATACACTAACTCCATTCACAACAAGCGTTAAGTAAATGCATATATTAAAAGATTCCCCATTTTTAATACTCATTTACTTAACCGATTATCACATCAAACATTAAGCAAACAGACATATTAAGAGATTCCCCATTCTTAATATACTTTTGACTAAAACGGTTTCCACCACAAAACTTTCAGTAAACAAGTCATTAAGAGATTCCCCATTCTTAATACTCATTTCATTGAAACCATTTTCAAAAACAAACATTAAGTAACCAAGACATTAAGAGATTCCCCATTCTTAACGCTCAGTTAACTTAAACAATTTTCACAAACTCACATAAAGTAAACAAGACATTAAGAGATTCCCCATTCTTAATACTCGTTTAACTTAATGGTTTTCAAATTCCACACAAAACCAACTTTCACATTCAATCCATACTTCACTCCAAATCATTTTCCACACAAACCACACAAAACAAACTCAAACATACTTTCACATTCAATCCATACTTCACTCCAAATCATTTTCCACACAAACCACACAAAACAAACTCAAACATACTTTCACATTCAATCCATAATTCACACCATATAATTTTCCACACAAACTACACAAACACATCTCAAGTTTCATCAGTTATCAATTTAGAACACGTCAAAACAACGAACACAAATCAACACAATCCATCACTCAAACACAACAAGTTTCATATACTCAAAATCATACATAAATGGGTTTAAAATTCATTCTCCGTAAAACATTACTTTAACCCTAACCAAATACTTTTCCACACAACCACAAGTAAGTCCCTAAATGCAAACTAAAAGTTTGGAAGGAGCCCTTACCTTCACGTTAGCTTTAACGTTCGATTACGGTACCGCGAGTAAATCCGGTAAAATCTCCGCTCGCAATGCCGCTTCCAAAGTTGGTCCACTAGCACCGTAACACGGAGGTGAGCAACTTTCCCTTCTATCTCTTCGCGTAACGAAGCTTAGATCTAGGTGAAACGGGGAGATTTGTGTTTGAATCCCTAATACCGTTTTTCTTCGTTTTCGAATCAATGGTGAAGAGTGAAGTTGAGAAATCCTTGTCCTATCACCCACTATCAATTTCGAACTCAAAGGAAAGAAAATAAAGCAAAAATGAGCAACAATGGAGGAAAGGAAGCGAGGCAGCAGGGGAGGAAGAAGATGGAAAATTTGCTTTTCTCTTCTTTCTCTTTCTTTCCTTTGTCTTTCCTTTCTCCCTTTTTCTTTCCTTCCCATTTCTTTATATATAAACATATATATATATATATATATATATTAATAATAATTAACAAATATCTCCAAATCTTTAGATATTTATTAAATTACCCTTTCACCCATAACCTCTCCAATCCACTTTTGTCAAAAATATCTACTATCGTCGCAACTCAATTGACAGATACAATTTTTAGCAACTCGAGATATTTTTAACAAAACTCCCCAGAATTAAATTCTTCGTAAAAGATTCACCGCAGTTAATTTAATTTACTCATCGACGACTAATTTTAATCGGGCATCAAAATATCTTTCTGGTCATTTAAACTCCCAAAATATTAATAACTTTGGCTAAAAAGCCTCCGAGTTCAATACCAAAATACATTAAAATACATAAAGTATAATTTAAAATTATGGGTCTTACACTGCGTAACTCTCATCAGTGATGAAGAACTCTTTCTGGTACTGTGAAAACTTTCTGAACCAATATTGTAGGAAAACAAGATTATTTTTTGTTGTACATTATAGAGATAGGTCAACCATTGATAAAGAAGATATATTATATGAATTCTATGTTTTGATGTTTTGATGAGAGCAAGAATCAAATGAATTATGTTTTATTTTTAATAATTAAGTGAATTGTATTGAAATTCTGTATAATATGAAGCAATCACTTTTACATTAATATCTCTAAAATCAAATTTGGTTTATACAAAATGTAATTTTTTTCAACTAAACACAAATGTTTTAATCATTTATATTTAATATGAAATAAACAAGAACATAAAAAAAAATGAGGTTTAGTTTGCATGATATATGAAATTGTAGCCTAACGGTCTATTATTAATAAGTTCAACTCAAAATTTTAAGAATTTTTCTCATGTTAATTTGCAAAAGAGGAAGAAAACATATCTCTCATCTCGTCAATCACAAAGTTATAAAATGGTGCCTTGATAGAGTATGAGAAGCCAACGCCACTTGGTGACTCCAAATAAAGCATATTTGCTTCTAAAGAGATTACCAAATGTAAAACAATTTTAAGGTTCGCAAATTTTTTAAATAAAAATTAAACAAAAATAAATTTTCTAATTATCTTTGTTCCAATTGTGGTCATTCTTAACCAAACCTTTGTCGATTGGTTTGAAAGGACCATGCTGGTTAAAAGCTCCAAGTCCAACCAAAAAACAACCCGGACCTTCAAAATCCACAACATATTTTCAAATACATTAACTTTTAAATAAATAATTTTTTATTATTTTCTAATTAAAGTCGTTGAATTCATATTACCACCATGTAACCATATAACTAATGATTTTGAAGTTGGGTGAACTTCGGCTTCAACAAAATAATAAAATATAAATCTACCTTCATCTTCATCAACAATAATATAACCAACATATTGATGGAAATCTACAGTTGTTGAGATAAAATTTTTATTTTGTCACTATCAGAATTTGAGTGATAGAGTAAGATGCAGAAAAGATAGATGAAAAAAGAAAAAAGAAAAACATAAAAGAAGTATTGAACAAACTATGAAAGATTTATTTCTCATTTTGTAGTCTTTAGTATGAATTGCAGTTAAGAAAACTAATTATAGACGACTAGATATAATATAAATAATAATTGAGTAGATGATATAAATAAGGTTGAATAAATATGAATGGAGATTGGGCATAGTGGAAAGTATATGAGTGGAATTAAAAGTTGGATGAGAATAATTATGAATAAAATTTAATTAGTGAGAATAATTTTTTGTGAGTGAAAAATAAAAAAAAAAGTTGGGTAAAATGTAACAACCATCTTAAATACATAATCATCACAACTTAATTTCATAACTATATCATTAAAACTAACAATAAAAAACATAATTCTTATAAAAAAAACTTAATTTCATATTAAGTTACTTTTGATAATTTAATAGGCATAAATATATCACAACAATTTAGTTACATTTAAATAATTATCATGTAACATCATAAATGATCACAAAGCATGTAAAAACATAATAATCACAACTTAAAAACCAACAATAATCGATTACAAACATACAATCTTAGAAGGTTTAAACAACAATCAATAAATAATATTGAAACAAAAATATTTTTATAAAAATTAGCAATATATAAACATTCAAATAATTTAAATACTTATTTAGATATTAAAAATAATCGATATATATTTATATATTTTTTACCTTTTCATTATTATTATTATTATTATTATTTATATTATTATTATTATTATTATTTATATTATTATTATTATTATTATTAAATTATTTTTGTTTATTTTTCTCTTTTTTGCTGTGTTGAACTCTTTTTTAAATTAATAACGAATGTACAAGAAATTCGAGACAGTTAGAAGGGCTCCGTCTGTCTAGTTGCAACAACAAATCATTTTCTTTGCATGACAAACTCCACCATGAAATTCATATATAATTTTGCAATAATGATTGTATACGTAAGAACTACCATAGCATTGTTCGAAAGGTCCGAAACAATATTTTGAATCCATGAAATCGAGATCTCCTGCAAAACTCAACTAAACGTGATTAAAAAAGCTGACTAATATTTTTTGAGAATATTATCAAATATATTATATAGATTTTCATAATCCATTTCCATCGATATAAATGAAATCCATGGTATTTTGTAGTTATCATAAATTTCTAATTTCTAATGATAAGTTAAGTTTCAGCTAATAAAACTTAGCCAATATAAGTTTGCCATGAGGTAATATCTACAAACTTAGTAAGAAGAGCTTTTTGCACTTCTTTTTTATTCAAAGTAAACGAATTTTTGTCTTTCACGTTCATGTTCAGCCATATATAAAAGAAAGCCATAAGAATAAGAAAATGTACATAAAAAAAAAAAAGAATTAAGATTGAAAGATAATAGATGAAGTGTATTATACCAGATGTACTGGTGGTATTTAGTGACAATTATGTATTTTATGCTAAATGCACGCACTCTCATATATGATTCAATATAAATGAAACCCTTTCACTTTTATCATACCATATTTTAGAACTCGTAACTTCTTTGAAAATAAAAAAGATAATTGGGAGTCTTTATATCCTATAGTAAGCTTAAGAAAATCTAGTACCATTTAGCCTACTGAGCGAGTAATTACATCAATCTTTACTATGTAGTAAATGTTCAGGATGAAAATTAGAGCAATCACTTTTTTGTAACATTTTATTGGAGGACAGGTTGTAGGATGAAAGTTGGCGAAAAGAAGCTCCATGTTGAACACCTTATTGATATTTCAGAGCAGTTGTGTCATGAAACACCTATAAATTAAGCGCTTCTTTTTTTAAAATTCTCAAGATAGTGTGTACCAATAATTATCAAGAAGAGTTATCAATTTCGTCATTTTTGTTGCAATTTGAGCCGATATTATGATATGTATCTTTTATTCCTGTTGGAGGCATGACACATGTTGGCAATTGGCATTGCTCAACTTTGTGAATACAATTTTTATTGTTTGTATTATGATTAATAATAATATTGTTATTTCTTCGTCTATATCTAGGCATCTTTGTATGGTCATGAAATATGTGAGGAGTTTTGAGGATTCGATGTTCAACCCCCTTGTTGAAGTACTTACTACTTAATATGCTAACACATTTGTAACTTTTTGTTGGAAGCATTGAACTTGAGTTATTAACGCCTGTATTTCCCCAATTCTTTAAGTTGTTTTCTACTATTTGAAACACTGCTAAACAAATAAGCACGACATTGCTACTTATTTAACTCAGGTAAGGAGCATATTACAATCATGTTAATGTTTTGTATTACATTTTTTTGTTATATATTTCAAAAAACTTTCTTGGTTTAGAGGTGCTAATGTGATTGTATTATTCTTTAAATGAAATTTCGTTTCTTTTATATCTTCAACCATATTAATTACTATCTTACAACTACACGATGATATATAACTATATAGCATGTGTCCTCAAAAACCTCATAATACCTATGGACCACAACTTGCACCAAAAGAAAAAATTATTGACCACAATGGTATAGATACCATAAACCACTATACATCACATCCAAAGTTCATCCATGATTATAAGATGAAGAATTTTTTCTTTCTAAAATACCTCATGAACCACAACTTTGCACCAAAAGAAAAAATTATGGACCACAACTTTACACCAAAAGAAAAAATTATGGACCACAACCTTACACCAAAAAAAAAAAACAAAAATTAAGGACAACAACGGTATAGATACCATAAATCACTATACATCACATTCAAAGTTCAGCCATCATTGTGATGAAGAATTTTTTCTAGCACTATATTAATTTGAAAATGTGGAATTCTACATTTTGTTATTTTAAATTGATCATGATAAAAATATTTTTCTAGTGGTTTATGATATTAAGCCTTTTTTAAATTCATCCGGTAAAAAAATTAACACTAGAATAAAAAGTTAAGCCACATGCTACTTACAAGTAAAATAATTAAAAATCATTCAAAGAATCACATTGGTTCTATAAAGCACAACCACTACCTAACACATAAAAATAAAATTATCACTCGTACATCAAAATATACAAAGATCGTCGCAACTTAGATAGTGGACCACATACATGACCACTTACAAACCTCAATATATATCAATAAATAATTAAATATAAGAAATCATGAATAATAGGGTTAGTATAAGTTAGATTAAACCTTTATTAAATTAATCCAGTAAAAAAATTAGCACTAAAATATATAAAGAAACTCAAAATAATTTTACAGTAACCAGCAAATAAAGAATGACTATGATATAAAAAACTCAAGCAAATTTTAAACTTTCACAAATCTCATTTCACCTCTTAATTATATTTAAATATTATTGTTGTAAAAAAAAATAAAGATTATACTCATATAACACAATAAAAATAAAAATATAATACCTGCATAACTTTTCCCAGTAATAAAGAACTCATTGTTTTTGTACTGCTTAAACATTGTCAACCAATGTTGCAAAAAAACAAGAGTATCTCTTGCTGTATATTACACATATAGAGTGAAACTTATGTCAATATTGTGTTAAAACAAGTTAAAATGAATATTACAGGAATTTAAAACTGAACATTGTGTTAAAACAAGTTAAACTGAATATTACACAGATAGAGTGAAACTTATGTCAACATTGTGTTAAATCAAGTTAAAATGAATATTACAGGAATTCAAAACTGAATATTACAGGAACCAAACAACTAGAATTAAACCTTGTTTATAACCTAATAAATAAAGAACTAGGTATCCCTAAGTAAACATACATTTTAGGAATTTTACTCTTACATTCAATGAAAATTCAACTCAATCATATGAAATAGGCAACCTAGTGATAGAAATATCAATGAGCAAAAGTTTATTCCATCATGTTATGTTGTTTAATCATGCATGTAGGAGTAATCCTAAAACCAATCTAATTAGGATTAACTATATTAAAGCAAAAGACAACATACATCAGAAAAAAATTTCCCATTGGATTAGAGGACGACGACAACAACAACAACAACATATTGTGTACAACATGTACAACAATAACAACAACAATAACAACAACAACAACAACAACATCTACAACAACAACATGTACAACATTTACAACAACAACATGTACAACATGTACAACAACAATAACATGTACAACATGTACAACGACAACAACATGTGGAAAAGAGGAATTGAAAAGAATAGTAATGGGAAAAGATGAGGAACCTTGCAAGAGAGAGCAGTAGTGGTATGCTTTGTTTTACTCATAGCTATTCGTTTTAAATTTATGTCGGTTTTGGTTTTGAGAATGAGATCAGCAAACTAGGGTGCATAGTGACCTCAAATGAAAAGATGTATCATCATCCAACATAACCTTCAAAATAAAGATTATACTCATATAACACCATAAAAATAAAAATATAATACCTGCATAACTTTCCTCAATAATGAAGAACTCTTTGTTTTTGTACTGCTTAAACATTGTGAACCAATATTGCAAAAAAACAAGAGTATCTCTCGATGTATATTACACATATAGAGTGAAACTTATGTCAATTTGATATAGTTACATGAATTCAAAACAAGTTAAACTAAATGTTTTGATGAGAACATTGTGTTAAAATTATTTTTTTTTTCAAATTAAGTGAATTGTGTTGAATTTGTAGTTTATGAAACTCTAGTTTAATGTTTTATTATTTATAAGTTCAACTCAACATTTTAGGTATTATTCTCATGTTATTCAAAAAAAAGTAAATATACCTGTCATTTCATCTATCAAATAGAAAACAATTGTAAGTGTGCACAAAAAAAAATGTTACTATAATTCAAAGAAATGGTTTTTCTAATTACCTTTGTTCCAATTGTAGTCATTCTTAACCAAACCCTTGTCAGTTGGTTTGAAAGGACACGTCATCAAAATCTCTAAAAGTAGTCATCAACTCACAAAAACAAAGCTAGAAATCAAATAACTCATTAACTTAAATTAGAAAGGAAAAACAAATACATATCATATTGACTGAAAGCAAACATATTTCTTTTACTATGTCGACCTAAAATAGTCACATGAGAATCAGGAAAAAGAGAAAAAGAAAGTTCTAAAAACAGGTATAAATATTATAAAATAGATGTTTGAAATTGATCATTCTCATTCCTATATATATATAATAAGTTAAAACCAAACAACTAGAATTAAACCTTGTTTATAATCTAACAAAGAAAGAACTAGGTATCCCACCCTAAACATACATTTTCGGAATTTTACTCTTACATTCAATGAAAATTCAACTCAATCATATGAAATAGGCAACCTAGTGCTACAAATATCAATGAGTAAAAGTTTATTCCATCATGTTACATTGTTTAATCATGCATGTAGGAGTAATCCTAAGACCAATCTAATTAGGATTAACTATATTGAAGCAAAAGACAACACAAATCAGAAAACAATTTCCCATTGGATTAGACGACAACTACAACAACAACATATTATGTACAACATGTACAACAACAACAACAACATGTACAACAACAATAACATGTACAACAACAACAACATGTGGAAAAGAGGAATTGAAAAGAGTAGTAATGGGAAAAGAGGAGGAACCTTGCAATAGTGGTATGCTTGCTGAAAAAAGAAGAGCGGCAATCTGTTTTATATGTAAGAAGAAGAAAGAAGAGCGGCGATCTGTTTTATATGTAAGAAGAAGAAAGAAGAGCGGCGATCTCTTTTATATGTAAGAAGAAGAAAGAAGAGCGGTGATCTGTTTTATATGTAAGAAGATGAAAGAAGACAACTACAACAACAACAACAACATATTATGTACAACATGTACAACAACAACAACAACAACATGTACAACATGTACAACATGTACAACAACAACAACAACATATTATGTACAACATGTACAACAACAACAACAACAACATGTACAACAACAATAACATGTACAACATGTACAACAACAACAACAACATGTGGAAAAGAGGAATTGAAAAGAGTAGTAATGGGAAAAGAGGAGGAACCTTGGAATAGTGGTATGAGATTGAATATGAGATTGATTTTTTACTTTTTGATTTGGTGGTTTCTAACAATGATCATTGCTCTGTAAGAAATTGAGTGAAAATTTGCTTCTTAAAATGATCATAAGACAATTGACAATCGTGGATGGAATAAATAGTAAGTCTATCACATGTACAAGGTTTAGGTATAGATCATATCACATTTATTTTTTAATACGTTTTGAGGTTTCATTCAATTTTGCTCTTTCAAAGTAACATTGAAGTTTAATTTTTTTTTATTGAACTGCATGAGTATAGTTTATACTCACACATACACATCAATATATGTAATTAAATCATCTTCAATTAATACTAGCTGCCAGCTTTAATACAATTTTGGATGGAACATTTAATTTTTTAAATGTTTATAAGTTTTGGATTAAGAATAGAAGTGTCCAATTTTTTTAGATTAAAGGCAGAAGGTTGAACTCTTAAACTTTTGATTATGCAGATTATTGGCATGAAGCTTTTTGAGAAAATGAACACTTTTGATGATAAAGAAATTTAGGTGGAACATGGTGTACAAAGTGCCAATGAAGTCCATTATCAGTTGGAGCACACTGAAAGAAAGCATGGTAAGATATGATTGTTTTCATGAATTATAAAAATCACATTGTTATGCATATTTAAAGATACTAGAAAGCTTTTACTGGATATTTTTATTGCGCTTGTGACCTTATGTGTTGTTTATTATAATAAGGAAACCTTATCTTAAATATGTTTTGCATATTGTGTTGAATCAGTGTATATAACACAAACAGTTTAGGTAACACAAATATACAATTAACAATTTAATATACAACATTCAATAAATAACACAAATATACAATTGCTTGTATATAACACAAATATACAATTAACAGTTTAATATGTTACAAAATATAGTTATATTTGAACTTTAGGAAGGGATCTTCCTTCTAAAAATGATTTAAATAAAATAAGTGTTGCTTCCGGCTGGGATGATGCACAAGAATGTCCAGCTCCTCTGACGGTGGCAAAAGACAAAATGTCACCGTAAACCACAGTAGATCCTGCAGCCTATCAAAGTATTAAAATAAGTTAATTTTTTATATAACAATATAGGGTTGACATAAAAAATAACAACTTATCTTTAGCCGAACAGCCAACAGATAATAAAAAAAACTATAAAATAAAAATCTTAACATTTAAATATATATATACCTTCATTCCATTATACCATGGTCTAAAAGGCTGCGAGATGTTGAACCCAATGTCCTTAACTAATCCATCTAATAAGGATTGTGTGTTAAGGAATGGAATGAATGAATCTTGATCTCCACTACACACAAAATAACCATGCTTAAAAATACAGAACATTGTCAAACCAAAGTAAAGAATACGATGTAAGGATTAAGAAAAATTTACTAACATATATACCATAACTCTTATACCCGATTTGACAAGTGTCCCTAGGAGAGATATGGTTGGAGTATCAAAAAAACTCTTGGCATCATACCCAAGAATACTATAATAAAAGGAAAATAAAATTAGCAATCAATACAGATTTGATAAAATATATAACATTTTTCAATAAAAACTCGGACTTATTTTCAATTTGAAGGATAATTCAGAAGCCTATTTATTTGCAAAGACAACCCTGAACTCAAAGATTCAACTGATAAAACTTACCTGCAACTTTGCCTTGATGTAATCCTAGAATGGGGAGCTTTTTGTACTTCTTTCTTATTGAAGTACTTGAATATTATGTCCTCAATACAAAAAGCTCTCTTTTTTCCCTTTTGCTAAACCAAATATAAAAAGAAAACATTAGAATATGAACAAATAAAAACAAAAGACAACTCGAAAAAAAAGAGTAGGGATAAAGTGTATTATATAGGTGGTAGACACGGATCGCTACTAACATGAAAAGGATCGATGAAGCTACCAACCTATACATAAATAACATGTCAGTTAAATGAAAAGGTATTTCTATGCAAATAACATAATACAAAAAAAAAAATATTATTTCAGTGGAAATAATAGAATATAAAACAAATACATATTATTTCTATGCAAATAACAGAATATAAAAAAATACATATTATTTCTATGAAAATAACATAATTTTAAAAAAAAATATATATCTACTAACCTCCGTACTATACAGCTTGTTAACATATACACAAGTGGAATTAACTTTTCCACTACCATATTCCCTTACGATGCGGGAAATGTTGCACACTCTTGTGAGTAACTCATAGGTTGAATTTGATATCAACCCATGCGACCACAAAAATTGCTCCCCAGAGTTGTAATCTGAACTAAACTTTAAGAGGGGGTTTCCTATCTACAAATATCATAAGAGGAACATTACTCATTAAAATGTTTATTCTATAAACACAACATAAAGTTAAATTTATTTCATATATTTTTACTCACAACTATTCCTTTCAAATTTATGTCATTTTGGTTTGGAGAATGAGTTCAGCAAACTGGGGTGCATAGTGACCTGAAATGAAAAGATGTATCATCATCCAACATAACCTACAAAATAAAGATTATCCTTCAAAATAAAGATTTTACTCATATAAAACAATAAAAATAAAAATATAATACCTGCATAACTTTCCTCAGTAATGAAGAACTCATTGTTTTTGTACTTCTTAAACATTGTGAACCAATGTTGCAAGAAAACAAGAGTATCTCTTGCTGTATATTACACAAATAGAGTGAAACTTATGTCAACATTGTGTTAAAACACGTTAAAATGAATATTATAGGAATTCAAAACTGAATATTACAGGAATTTAAAACTGAACATTGTGTTAAAACAAGTTAAACTGAATATTACATAGATAAAGTGAAACTTATGTCAACATTGTCTTAAAACAAGTTAAAATGAATATTACAGGAATTTAAAACTGAATATTACAGGAACCAAACAACTAGAATTAAACCTTGTTTAAAACCGAATAAATAAAGAACTAGGTATCCCACAGTAAACATACATTTTAGGAATTTTACTCTTACATTCAATGAAAATTCAACTCAATCATATGAAATATGCAACCTAGGGCTACAAATATCAATGAGCAAAAGTTTATTCCATCATGTTACGTTGTTTAATCATGCATGTAGAAGTAATCCTAAAACCAATCTAATTAGGATTAACTATATTGAAGCAAAAGGCAACACACATCAGAAAACAATTTCCCATTGGATTAGACGTCGACGACAACAACAACAAGAACAACAACAACAACATATTGTGTACAACATATACAACAACAACAATAACAACAACAACAACAACAACAACAACCACAACATGTACAACATGTACAACAACAATAACATGTACAACATGTAAAACAACAACAACATGTGGAAAAGAGGAATTGAAAAGAGTAGTAATGGGAAAAGAGGAGAAACCTTGCAAGAGAGAGAACAGTAGTGGTATGCTTTGTTTTACTCACAACTATTCCTTTCAAATTTATGTCGGTTTTGGTTTTGAGAATGAGTTCAGCAAACTAGGGTGCATAGTGACCTCAAATGAAAAGATGTATCATAATCCAACATAACCTTCAAAATATAGATTATACTCATATAACACAATAAAAATAAAAATATAATACCTGCGTAACTTTCCTCAATAATGAAGAACTCGTTGTTTTTGTATTGCTTAAACATTGTGAACCAATATTGCAAAAAAACAAGAGTATCTCTCGATGTATATTACACATATAGAGTAAAACTTATGTCAATTTGATATAGTTACATGAATTGAAAACAAGTTAAACTGAATGTTTTGATGAGAACATTGTGTTAAAATTATGTTTTTTTTTTTCAAATTAAGTGAATTGTGTAGAATTTGTAGTTTATGAAACTCTAGTTTATTGTTTTATTATTTATAAGTTCAACTCAACATTTTAGGTATTATTCTCATGTTATTCAAAAAAAAGTAAATTGTAAGACCCATAATTTTTAAGTGTATTTTATGTATTTTGGTGTATTTTCGGTATTGAACTTAGAGGCTTTTTAGCCAAAGTTATTAATATTTTGGAGTTTATATGACCAAGAAGATATTTTGATGCCTGATTAGAATTACTCGTCGATAAATAAATTAAATTAACTGCGGTGAATCTTTTGCAAAGAGTTTAATGCGTTATGGGCGAAATGGTAATTTAACAAATATCTAGATATTTTAGATATTTGTTAAGTATATTATATAAATAATGAGTATATAAAGAAAAGGAAGGGAAGGAATTGGAAAGAAAAGAAAAAGAAAGGAAAGAAAAAGAAAGAAAGGAAAAGCAAAGGAAAGAAAACACAAACTTCATCTTCTTCCTCTGCCTTGCGTGAAACATTTTTCTCCTTCCTCCATCTTCTTCCATTTTCATTGTTTTTGCTTCCTTTGAGTTCGAAATTGATAGTGGGTGATAGGACAAGGATTTCTCAACTTCACTCTTCACCTTTGATTCGAAAACGAAGAAAAACGGTATTAGGGATTCAAACACAAATCTCCCCGTTTCATCTAGATCAAAGCGTCGTTTCAAGAAGTGATTGAAGGGAAGGTTGCTCACCTCCGTGCTACGGTGCTAGTGGACCAATTTTGGAAGCGGCGTTGCGAGCGGAAAATTTACCGGACTTACTCACGGTGCCGTAATCGCACGTTAGAGCTAACGTTAAGGTAAGGGCTCCTTCCAAACTTTTAGTTTGCATTTAGGGACTTACTTGTGGTTGTGTGGAAAAGAATTTGGTTAGGGTTGAAGTAATGTTTTGTGGAGAATGAATTTTAAACCCATTATGTATGATTTCGAGTATACGAAACTTGTTGTGTTTGAGTGATAGATTGTGTTAATTTGTGTCGTCGTACTTGGCGTGTTCTTACATGATGGTTGTTGATTTATGTGATTTGGTGTGAATCATTCATTGATTTGGATATTATGTTAGAGTTTGTTTGGTGTGAAATTTGAAAACCATTAGAGTTAAACGAGTATTAAGAATGGGGAATCTCTTAATGTCTCGTTTACTTAATGTGTGTTTTGGAAAATCGTTCAAGTTAAATGAGAATTAAGAATGGGAAATCTCTTAATGTCTTATTTACTTGAAGTTTGTTTTGAAAATCGTTTAAGTTAACTGAGCGTTAAGAATGGGGAATCTCTTAATGTCTTGGTTACTTAATGTTGTTTTGAAAACCATTAAGTTAAATGAGTATTAAGAATGGGGAATCTCTTAATGTCTTGTTTATCTAATGTGTACTTGTGAAAATCGTTTAAGTAAACTGGGCGTTAAGAATGGGGAATCTCTTAATGTCTCGGTTACTTAACGTTTGTTTTGGAAAAAACGTTTAAGTTAAATGAGAATTAAGAATGGGGAATCTCTTAATGTCTTGTTTGCTTAATGTTTAATTTTGAAAATCGTTTCAGTAAATGAGCATTAAGAATGGGGAATCTCTTAATGTCTTGTTTACTGAATGTTTTGTTGTGGAAATCGTTTAAGTCAAAAGTATATTAAGAATGGGGAATCTCTTAATATGTCTGTTTGCTTAACGTTTGGCGTGAAAATCGTTAAGCTAAATGAGTATTAAAAATGGGGAATCTTTTAATATCTACATTTACTTAACGATTGTTGTGAATGGAGTTAGTGTATGCTCATGCATTTCATTTGGTAAATTGTGCTGACCCGTGATAGGTGGCACCTCGGTAAACTATATTGACCCGTGATAGGTGGTACGTTTACGATTTACTTTTTGGTAAGTTGTGCTGACCCGTGATAGGTGGAACCTCGGTAAGTAGTACTTTGGCCTGTGATAGGCGGTACCCTTACGACTTACGCTTTTTCTTTTAGTAAATCGTGCTGACCCGTGATAGGTGGCACCTCGGTAAACAGTACTGACCCGTGATAGGTGGTACGTTTATGATTTACGCTTTTTAGTAAATCGTGCTGACCCGTGATAGGTGGCACCTCGGTAATTGGTACTTTGGCCTATGATAGGCGGTACAATTATGATTTACGGCCCTTCGAGGAGGGTTTTGGTTTGGAATTCCGAGTCTATGCATTTTGGCATATACGCATTGCATTAGGGTGCTTGGCACACGATTCGTGGTTGATTCAAATTATGATTGTGTTGATTTTGCTAAGTGTTATGTTTTGAACTTATGTGTAAGTGTGTTTGATTCAAATTATGATTGTGTTGATTTTTGCTAAGTGTTATGGTTTGAAACTATGTGTAAGTATGTTTGATTCAAATTGTGATTGTGTTGATTGTACTAAGAGTTATGTTTTGGATTTGTGTGATAGTATGTTAGATTGTAAAACGTTTTCGAAACTCGTAATGTCGTGGTGATTGTACGGGTATTGCTAAGTGTTAAGGTTTGGAGTGGTGTTTGAATATGATTGAGTTGGTTTATGTATTTTTGAAAGAATATACAGGGAAATCGATTTACCCAATCGATTTGATGAGTTACAGGGGCTCTGTTTTGCACGAAATCGATTTACCCAATCGATTTTGTAAGTTATATTTCAAAATCATTTAAGAAATCGATTTGGTAAATCGATTGGATTCAATTGGATTCAAGTCAGGGGCTTTGTCTTCCAAAAATCGATTTGTCCAATCGATTGGATTCATTACAGGGGCACTGTCTTGTCTGTCAATCGATTTACCCAATCGATTGATTTAAGCCCAGAGTTCAATTTTCACTAAAAACTTTCAGGAAATTGATTTCCCCAATCGATTTGCTCAGTGGAAAATCTTATTTTGAGTTAGATAATTGATTTCTCAATTGATTTATCAATGTTTTGGTTAGTTGTATATTACTTGATATTTTGAGAACTTTATTTGACTTCATTTACATTTGGCAAGCATTATATGAACTTTTAGCATATGGGAAAATCCTTCTAAGATGCATGATAAGTTGAGAAGGTTATTTGTGCATTTAAAAGCATAAATGTTTTGTGTTAACTGTTAATTTTCGGTTGGTAACCCTTTACAACTATTGTGGAAATTTGGGCTTTGCCCTCAGATGAGAGTCAGGATGATCCTACCGGTTCGTACCCTCCGGATGGGAATGTGGATGGGAGTGCTTGATTGGATCTACGTTATGAGGATCTCACGGGGCGCGTGGGGATTACTCAAGGCGTATAGTTTTTGTTATGTATAGAATGATCAGACTAGGCTGTCACCCAGGACACATATGTCTTTCTTTTGGGCTACTTTTATGTTAAGTTGGAAGGATGTACATGTACTATTGTTGACATCAGGAGATGCTTTGGATTTATATTTTGAAAAACTTTTCCGCTGTTTGTAAATTATAATGACTAAATTATATATCCAAAGGTTTTTCCTTATGTACTTACTCTGTTTTATTTAAGTTCTTTTAAAAAAAAAAAATAAATACACCCTCGCTTAGAAAAACAGGGTGTTACATAAATATACCTGTCATTTCATCTATCAAATGGAAAACAATTGTAAGTGTGTACAAAAAAAATGTTACTATAATTCATAGAAATGGTTTTTCTAATTACCTTTGTACATGTTCTAATTCAAAGAAAAAAGACAACTACAACAACAACAACAACAACATATTATGTACAACATGTACAACATGTACAACAACAATAACATGTACAACATGTACAACAACAACAACAACAACAACAACAACAACAACAACATATTATGTACAACACGTACAACAACAACAACAACAACATGTACAACATGTACAACAACAACAATATAAGAATATGACCAAATAAAAACAAAGGACAACTCGAAAAAAAAGAGTAGGGATAAAGTGTATTATACAGGTGGTAGACACGGATCGCTACAAACATGAAAATGATCGATGAAGCTACCAACCTATACATAAATAACATGTCAGTTAAATGGAAAGGTATTTCTATGCAAATAACATAATACAAAAAAAAAAATTATTTCAGTGCAAATAACAGAAAATAAAACAAATACATATTATTTCTATGCAAATAACATAATATAAAAAAAATACATATTATTTCTATGAAAATAACAGAATTTAAAAAAAAAAATATATATCTACTAACCTCCGTACTATACAGCTTGTTAACATATACACAAGCGGAATTAACTTTTCCACTACCATATTCCCTTACGATGCGGGAAATGTTGCACACTCTTGTGAGTAACTCATAGGTTGAATTTGATATCAACCCATGCGACCACAAAAATTTCCCCCTAGAGTTGTAATCTGAACTAAACTCTAAGAGGGGGTTTCCTATCTACAAATATCATAAGAGGAACATTACTCATTAAAATGTTTATTCTATAAAGTACAACATAAAGTTAAATTTATTTCATATATTTTTACTCACAGCTATTCCTTTCAAATTTATGTCAGGTTTGGTTTGGAGAATGAGTTCAGCATGCTGGGGTGCATAGTGACTTGAAATGAAAAGATGTATCATCATCCAACATAACCTATGTAACACCCCGTTTTTCAAAGCGAAGGTGTATTTTTTTTTTCAAAAGAAATTAAAATAAAACAAAGAAATAAATGAGGTAACACCTTTGGATAAATAATTAAGTCATTATAATTTACAAGCAGCGGAAAAAGTTCTCAAAATATGAATCCAAAATATTTACATAACAAAAGTGGTACAGTCTTCCAGTTTAAAAATAAAAGCAACCCAAAAGAAAGACATCTGTTCCCTCTGTGTCAACCTAGTACGATCATTTTACAAAACAACTAAACACCCTGAGTGATCTCCACGCGCCCCGTGAGATCCTCCTAACGTAGCTCCAATCAAGCATTCCCATCTACATTCCCATCCGTAGGGTACGAACCGGTAGGATCATCCTGGCTCTCATCTGAGGGCAAAGCCCAGATTTCCACAACAAAACATTCAGTAAACAAGACATTAAGAGATTCCCCATTCTTAATACTCATTTAACTGAAACGATTTTTCAAAAACAAACATTAAGTAAACAAGACATTAAGAGATTCCCCATTCTTAATTCTTATTTAACTTAAACGATTTTCAAAACAACATTAAGTAACCAAGACATTAAGAGATTCCCCATTCTTAATGCCCAGTTAACTTAAACGATTTTCAAAACAACATTAAGTAACCAAAACATTAACAGATTCCCCATTCTTAACGCCCAGTTAACTTAAACGATTTTCAAAACAACATTAAGTAACCAAGACATTAAGAGATTCCCCATTCTTAATGCCCAGTTAACTTAAACGATTTTCACAAACACACATTAAGTAAACAAGACATTAAGAGATTCCCCATTCTTAATTCTCGTTTGACTTAATGGTTTTCAAATTCCACACAGAATGAACTCAAACGTATTCACAAATTTATTACACAATTCACGCCAAAACATAACAATTCATTTCTCCACAAAATCATTTTCACGACGACATTAAGTAAACGCAGATATTAAGAGATTCCCCATTCTTAATACTCATTTAACTTAATGATTTTCTAAACAAAACATTAAGCAAACAAAAATATTAAGAGATTCCCCATTCTTAATACTCTTTTAACTTAAACGATTTTCCAAAACAAACATTCAGTAACCAAGACATTAAGAGATTCCCCATTCTTAACGCCCAATTAACTTAAATGATTTTCAAAATAACATTAAGTAAACGAGACATTAAGAGATTCCCCATTCTTAATTCTCATTTAACTTAAAAGATTTTCCAAAACAAACATTAAGTAAACAAGACATTTAGAGATTCCCCATTCTTAATACTCATTTAACTTAATGGTTTTCAAATTCCACACAAAACTAACTCAAACATATTATCCAACTCAATCCACAATTCCCACACAAAACACCTCAAATCATTTCTCCACAAAAATCGTTTTCACGACAACATTAAGTAAATAAGTCATTAAGAGATTCCCTATTCTTAATACTCATTTAACTTAATGGTTTTCACAAAGTCACATTAAGTAAACAACGAGGATATAGAAGAAACGTAGTGTAGTGGTGAGCAACTTTCCCTTCTATCCCTTCGCGAAACGAAGCTTAGATATAGAAGAAACGGGGATGTTTGTGTTTGAATCCCTAATACCGTTTTTCTTCGTTTTCGAAACAACGAGGAAGTATGAAGCTGTGAAATCTTTGCTTTCTTACCCCTTAAGCCTTGGGTTTGGGTTCCTATTCTTGAAGCCAAAGAAAGAAAAAGGAAGCAAAACCAATGGAAGAAGAAAAAGGGAGAGGGGAGTGAGCGCGGGTAGAGGAAGAAGAAGGAGTTTTCACGTTTTCTCTCCTTTCTCTTTCTTTCCTTTCTTTTTCTTTTCTTTCTTTTTCCTTCTCTTCCCAAACAAATATATACATATATATATATATATATATATATATTTATATATATATATATATATATATATATATATATATATTTATATATATATATTTTAATTACTTTTAACAAATATCTCAAAATATCTAGATATTTGTTAAATTACCATTTCACCCATAACACATTAAATTCTTCGTAAAAGATTCACCGCAGTTAATTCAATTTATTTATCGACGAGTAATTCTGATCGGGCATCAAAATATCTTTTTGGTCATATAAACCCCAAAATATTAATACTTTGGCTAAAAAGCCTCCGAGTTCAATACCAAAATACACTAAAATACATAAAATGTACTTTAGAATTATGGGTCTTACATTACTACCCCCCTAAAATTAGTTTCGTCCTTGAAACTATGCGTCGATAAATAACTCTGGGTGTTGTTCTCTCATCTTGCTCTCCAGTTCCCAAGTCGCATCTCCAGTAATTGGGGTCCAAATCACCTTGACCAACGAAACATCCTTGGTCCTCAATCGCTTAATCTTTCTATCATCAATTCTCACAGGTAGTACTTCGAACGACAAGTTATCCTTTAGCTGGATTGTGTCTAGTTCGCTCACATGAGATGGATCTGCAAGCTATTTCCTCAATTGCGACACCTGAAACACATTATGGTTATTGGACAGCATCGGAGGCAATGCAATCCGATAAGTAACAGGCCCAATTCGTGCCGAAATCTGATATGGTCCAATGAATTTCGGAGTCAACTTCTTCGATTTCAATGCTCTACCAACTCCAGTAGTAGGTGTGACTCTCAGAAATACATGGTCACCCTATTCGAATTCTAAAAGTCTGCGACGCTTGTCCGCCTAACTCTTCTGACGATCCTGTGAAGTCTTCATTTTCTCCTTGTTTTTGGCAATCCAGTTATAAAATCCATGGAAATGTTGTCCCACTTCCACTCAGATATATCTAAAGGTTGTAACACCCCAGCAGGTCGCTGATGTTCCACCTTGTACGGAACATCCATCTAGTACCAAACCTAAACACTAAGTATGACACCGACACATTGAGTACAATATATCATTACCTAACGATAGGACTTCCAATCCATACCAAGAATGATCTTGGGTTATTGTAGAGGTAAACAAATCAAATTAATCGAGAAATCTCTATTATGGACAATTACTTGGCAATGTAAACATGCAATATTTTCAGTCAAAGTCATAGCAGGCGTAGAAACAACCAAATCAAAAGGGTAGTGACGACGCAGATAACTTCCAACGATTCACACAATCTATAGTAATGAAGGAATGGGTTGTCCCCGAATCAGAAAGTGTAGTTAGGGGGTTACCTGTAATTGCACAGTCATAAGCATAATGTCCCTCTTCTCCACATCGGAAACATCGTATCCCTTGTCCCACTTGTCTCCCAAAGTCTTGGTTCCCTGGGTTATTCTGTCCCCCGTTGTTATCATGTGATCGATTATAGGGTTTAGCAACTTGTTTTCCCTTGTTCTGATACTTCACCCGACTAGGCCCTCCTGAGTTAAAATTCCCTCCTCGGCTAGCTCTCTTATTCTTCATATCCTCAACTTCTCTTCATTTTTCCACAAGAACTTGGAAACATTGAATTCCCAAGGGTAAGACAGAGTCTTGAATCTCATACTTTAGTCCGTCTTTGAAACGATGACACAAGAATGGCTCGTCAATCTCTTCACGGAAAAATCTGAAATGCCTTGATAGTGATTCAAACTTAGTAGCATATTCGCCCACGGTCATGTTCCCCTGATGCAGTTTCAGGAAATCATCACCCAGTCTAGTCCTGGTACTCATCGGAAAGTATTTGTCTAAAAACTTCCTTTTGAAAGATTCCTAGTCTACCTCCTCTTGCGCTGATCTCATCAACAACCTTGTACTCCTCCACCAGTACTCAGCATCTCCTAGTAGCATATAAGTGGCATAGTTGACCCTCACTCCCGCCTGACAGTTAATCATTTCGAAGATCTTCTCCACTTCTTGGATCCATTGATCCGCTTTCTCTGAATTCTCATCCCCCTCAAACTTGGGAGGATTGTAACGACAAAAGTCTTTTAATCCTCTTGACTCTGCAACACGGATCTCTCTTTCCCTCTTTTCGAGATCACGTTGAGTCTTGGCAGCAGTCTGTACAGCAACAGAAGCAGCCATGTTATTCATAGCCTCCGCCATTCGATCATCCCTAATGGCATTGGCTCTCGGAACGTCATTCCTTCTTGGCGGCATGGTTTTCCTATAAAACCATCATCATGGTTTTCTATTCTTGAAGCCAAAGAAAGTAAAAGGAAGCAAAACCAATGGAAGAAGAAAAAGGGAGAGGGGAGTGAGCGCGGGCAGAGGAAGAAGAAGGAGTTTTCACATTTTCTCTCATTTCTCTTTCTTTCCTTTCTTTTTCTTTTCTTTCTTTTTCCTTCTTCCCTTTCTATCTCCTTTCCTTCTCTTCCCAAACAAATATATATATATATATATATATATATATATATATATATATATATATATATTTATATATATTTTAATTACTTTTAACAAATATCTCAAAATATCTAGATATTTGTTAAATTACCATTTCACCCATAACGCATTAAATTCTTCGTAAAAGATTTACCGCAGTTAATTCAATTTATTTATCGACAAGTAATTCTGATCAGGCATCAAAATATCTTTTTGGTCATATAAACTCCAAAATATTATTACTTTGGCTAAAAACCCTCCAAGTTCAATACCAAAATACACTAAAATACATAAAATGTACTTTAGAATTATGGGTCTTACAACCTACAAAATAAAGATTATCCTTCAAAATAAAGATTATACTCATATAACACAATAAAAATAAACATATAATACCTGCATAACTTTCCCCAGTAATGAAGAACTCACTGTTTTTGTACTGCTTAAACATTGTCAACCAATGTAGCCAAAAAACAAGAGTATCTCTTGCTGTATATTACACAGATAGAGTGAAACTTATGTCAACATTGTGTTAAAACACGTTAAAATGAATATTACAGGAATTCAAAACTGAATATTACAGGAATTTAAAACTGAACATTGTGTTAAAACAAGTTAAACTGAATATTACACAGATAGAGTGAAACTTATGTCAACATTGTGTTAAAACAAGTTAAAATGAATATTACAGGAATTCAAAACTGAATATTATAGGAACCAAACTACTAGAATTAAACCTTGTTTCAAACCTAATAAATAAAGAACTAGGTATCCCACAGTAAACATACATTTGAGGAATTTTACTCTTGCATTCAATGAAAATTCAACTCAATCATATGAAATAGGCAACTTAGTGCTACAAATATCAATGAGCAAAAGTTTATTCCATCATGTTACGTTGTTTAATCATGCATGTAGGAGTAATCCTAAAACCAATCTAATTATGATTAACTATATTGAAGCAAAAGACAACACACATCAGAAAACAATTTTCCATTGGATTAGCAACGACAACAACAACAACAACAACAACATATTGTGTACAACATGTACAACAACAACAATAACAACAACAACAACAACAACATGTACAACAACAACATGTACAACATTTACAACAACAATAACATGTACAACATGTATAACAACAACAACATGTGGAGAAGAAGAATTGAAAAGAGTAGTAATGGGAAAAGAGGAGGAACCTTGCAAGAGAGAGAGCATTAGTGGTATGCTTTGTTTTACTCACAGCTATTCCTTTCAAATTTAAGTCGGTTTCGATTTTGAGAATGAGTTCAGCAAACTAGGGTGCATAGTGACCTTAAATGGAAAGATGTATCATAATCCAACATAACCTTCAAAATAAAGATTATACTCATATAACACAATAAAAATAAAAATATAATACCTGCATAACTTTCCCCAGTAATGAATTGAAAACAAGTTAAACTGAATATTTTGATGAGAACATTGTGTTAAAATTATGTTTTTTTTTTCAAATTAAGTAAATTGTGTTAAATTTGTAGTTTATGAAACTCTAGTTTATTGTTTTATTATTTATATGTTCAAATCAACATTTTAGGTATTATTCTCATGTTATTCAAAAAAAAGTAAATATACCTGTCATTTCATCTATCAAATGCAAAACAATTATAAGTGTGCACACAAAAAATGTTACTATAATTCAAAGAAATGGTTTTTCTAATTACTTTTGTACATGTTCTAATTCAAAGAAAGAAGACAACTACAACAACAACAACAACTTATTATGTACAACATGTACAATATGTACGACAACAACAACATGTACAACATGTACAACAACAATAACATGTACAACATGTAAAACAACAACAACAACATATTATGTACAACATGTACAACAACAACAACAACAACATGTACAACAACAACAACATAAGAATATGAACAAATAAAAACAAAAGACAACTTGAAAAAAACGAGTAGGGATAAAGTGTATTATACAGGTGGTAGACACGGATCGCTACTAACATGAAAAGGACCGATGAAGCTACTAACCTATACATAAATAACATGTCAGTTAAATGGAAAGGTATTTCAATGCAAATAACATAATACAAAAAAATATATATATTATTTCAGTGCGAATAACAGAATATAAAACAAATACATATTATTTCTATGCAAATAACAAAATATAAAAAAATACATATTATTTCTATGAAAATAACAGAATTAAAAAAAAATATATATATCTACTAACCTCCGTACTATACAGCTTGTTATCATATACACAAGTGGAATTAACTTTTCCACTACCATATTCCCTTACGATGCGGGAAATGTTGCACACTCTTGTGAGTAACTCATAGGTAGAATTTGATATCAACCCATGCGACCACAAAAATTGCCCCCTAGAGTTGTAATCTGAACTCAACTCTAAGAGATGGTTTCCTATCTACAAATATCATAAGAGGAACACTACTCATTAAAATGTTTATTCTATAAAACACAACATAAAGTTAAATTTATTTCATATATTTTTACTCACAACTATTCCTTTCAAATTTATGTCAGTTTTGGTTTGGAGAATGAGTTCAGCAAACTGGGGTGCATAGTGACCTGAAATGAAAAGATGTATCATCATCCAACATAACCTACAAAATAAAGGTTATCCTTCAAAATAAAGATTTTACTCATATAACACAATAAAAAAAAAATATAATACTTGCATAACTTTCCCCAGTAATGAAGAACTCATTGTTTTTGTACTGCTTAAACATTGTGAACCAATGTTGTAAAAAAACAAGAGTATCTCTTGCTGTATATTACACAGATAGAGTGAAACTTATGTCAACATTGTGTCAAAACACGTTAAAATGAATATTATAGGAATTCAAAACTGAATATTACAGGAATTTAAAACTGAACATTGTGTTAAAACAAGTTAAACTGAATATTACATAGATAGAGTGAAACTTATGTCAACATTGTCTTAAAAATGAATATTACAGGAATTTAAAACTGAATATTACAGGAACCAAACAACTAGAATTAAATCTTGTTTAAAACCTAATAAATAAAGAACTAGGTATCCCACAGTAAACATACATTTTAGGAATTTTACTCTTACATTCAATGAAAATTCAACTCAATCATATGAAATAGGCAACCTAGTGCTATAAATATCAATGAGCAAAAGTTTATTCCATCATGTTACGTTGTTTAATCATGCATGTAGGAGTACTCCTAAAACCAATCTAATTAGGATTAACTATATTGAAGCAAAAGACAACACACATCAGAAAACAATTTCCAATTGGATTAGACGACGACAACAACAACAACAAGAACAACAACATATTGTGTACAACAACAACAATAACAACAACAACAACAACAACATGTACAACAACAACATGTACAACATGTTCAACAACAATAACAAGTACAACATGTATAACAACAACAACATGTGGAAAAGAGGAATTGAAAAGAGTAGTAATGGGAAAAGAGGTGGAACCTTGCAAGAGAGAGAGCAGTAGTGGTATGCTTTGTTTTACTCACATCTATTCCTTTCAAATTTATGTCGGTTTTCGTTTTGAGAATGAGTTCAGCAACCTAGGGTGCATAGTGACCTCAAATGAAAAGATGTACCATAATCCAACATAACCTTCAAAATAAAGATTATACTCATGTAACACAATAAAAATAAAAATATAATACCTGCATAAATTTCCTCAATAATGAAGAACTCATTGTTTTTGTACTGCTTAAACATTGTGAACCAATATTGCAAAAAAACAAGAGTATCTCTCGATGTATATTACACATATAGAGTAAAACGTATGTCAATTTGATATAGTTACATGAATTGAAAACAAGTTAAACTGAATGTTTTGATGAGAACATTGTGTTAAAATTATGTTTCTTTTTTCAAATTAAGTGAATTGTGTAGAATTTGTAGTTTATGAAACTCTAGTTTATTGTTTTATTATTTATAAGTTCAACTCAACATTTTAGGTATTATTCTCATGTTATTCAAAAAAAAGTAAATTTACCTGTCATTTCATCTATCAAATGGAAAACAATTGTAAGTGTGCACAAAAAAAATGTTAATATAATTCATAGAAATGGTTTTTCTAATTACCTTTGTACATGTTCTAATTCAAAGAAAGAAGACAACTACAACAACAACATATTATGTTCAACATGTACAACAACAACAACAACAACATGTACAACAAGTACAAAATGTACAACAACAACAATATAAGAATATGAACAAATAAAAACAAAGGACAACTCGAAAAAAAAAGAGTAGGGATAAAGTGTATTATACAGGTGGTAGACACGGATCGCTACTAACATGAAAATGATCGATGAAGCTACCAACCTATACATAAATAACATGTCAGTTAAATGGAAAGGTATTTCTATGCTAATAACATAATACAAATAAAATATATTATTTCAGTGCAAATAACAGAATATAAAACAAATACATATTATTTCTATGCAAATAACAGAATATAAAAAAATACATATTATTTCTATGAAAATAACAAAATTTAAAAAAAATATATATATCTACTAACCTCCGTACTATACAGCTTGTTAACATATACACAAGTGGAATTAACTTTTCCACTACCATATACCCTTACGATGCGGGAAATGTTGCACACTCTTGTGAGTAACTCATAGGTTGAATTTGATATCAACCCATGCGACCAAAAAAATTGCCTCCTAGAGTTGTAATCTGAACTAAATTCTAAGAGGGGGTTTCCTATCTACAAATATCATAAGAGGAACATTACTCATTAAAATGTTTATTCTATAAAGCACAACATAAAGTTAAATTTATTTCATATATTTTTACTCACAGCTATTCCTTTCAAATTTATTTCATATAAATTTATTTCATATATTTTCAGTTTTGGTTTGGAGAATGAGTTCAGTGTAAGACCCGTAATTTTAAATCCTAAGTTATACAATTTTAGGGTATTTTGTGTTGAATTTCTTAGGCTGTTAATCCAGTTTTTGGTATTGAGTGAGTTAAATGCAAAAAATATATTTTTGGAAATTGGATTAAAATTATTTGTCGGGAAATAATTTACTTCCGTTACGAAGGATTTAATACGGGGCAATTTTGTTAAAAATATCTTGGGTTGCTGAAAATTGCATCTGTCAATCGAGTTGCGACGAGAGTAGATATTTTTAATAAAAAGTGGTTTGGAGAGGTTATGGGTGAAATGGTAATTTTATGGAATATCTAGATATTTTTAGATATTTGTTTTATATATATATATATAGAAAGAAAAGGAAAGGAAGAAAAGAGAGAGAAAAGAAAATAGAAGGAAGGAAAAGCAAGGGAAAAACATTCCTTCTTCTTCCTCCTCCAGCCACGCGACCCACACATTTTCTTCCATCTCTTTTCTTCAATTTTCGTGGTTCCTTTGGCCTCAAGAATGGAAACCCAAGATTAGTGAGTGTGAAACAACACATTTCCAACTCCTTCCTCCTTCTCGGATTCGAAAACGGAGTTAGAGATTTCAAAAACCGTCAAACACAAACCTCCCCGTTTCACCTAGATCTAAGCTTCGTTTCGTAAAGAGATAGAAGGGAAAGTTGCTCACTACCACGCTACGGTGCTAGGGAACCAACTTTGGAAGCAACGTTGCAAACGGAGATTTTATCGGATTTACTCGCGGTACCGTAATCGCACGTTAAAGCTAACGTGAAGGTAAGGGCTCCTTCCAAACTTTTAGTTTGCATTTAGGGACTTATCTGTGATTGTGTGGAAAAGGATTTTGTAGGGTTAAAGTGTTGATTTTGGGATAAATGTATCTAAGGCTTTAGGGGTAAAATCTTAGAGTTAGGTTTTGATTAGATTGATGAATGCTTCATGAAAGATGAATTTACCTCATGTATGTATGATTTTGAATATATGAAATTGATTGTGTTGATTTGTGTCGTCGTATTCGACGTGTTCATGATTGTTAATTATGGAATTTGATGTGTTTTGGTGTGAATTATGGATTGAATGTGAAAGTATGTTTGGGTTTGTTTGTGTGGAATTCGAAAACCATTAAGTTAAACGAGTATTAAGAATGGGGAATCTCTTAATGTCTTATTTACTTAATGTGTGTTTGTTTTGGAAAATCGTTTAAGTTAAATGAGAATTAAGAATGGAGAATCTCTTAATGTCTTGTTTACCTAATGTTTGTTTTGAAAATTGTTGGAGTTAAAAGAGTATTAAGAATGGGGAATCTCTTAATATTTCTGTTTGCTTAAGGTGTGTTTATTTGTGAAAATCATTAAGTTAAATGAGTATTAAGAATGGGGAATCTCTTAATAACTGCGTTTACTTAATGTTGTCGTGAAAATGATTTTTGAAGAAATGAATTGTCGAGTCAAGGTGATGCCATGTGATTTGTTGGTTCATCTTGTCTGTGTTGAGATTGTCGCGCCAAGGTGATGCCATGTGATTTGTTGGTTCATCTTGTCTGTGTTGAGATTGTCGCGCCAAGGTGATGCCATGTGATTTGTTAGTTCATCTTGTCTGTGTTGAGATTGTTGCGCCAAGGTGATGCCATGTGATTTGTTGGTTCATCTTGTCTGCGTTGAGATTGTCGCGCCAAGGTGATGCCATGTGATTTGTTGGTTCATCTTGTCTGTGTTGAGATTGTCGCGCCAAGGTGATGCCATGTGATTTGTTGGTTCATCTTGTCTGTGTTGAGATTGTCGCGCCAAGGTGATGCCATGTGATTTGTTGGTTCATCTTGTCTGCGTTGAGATTGTCGAGTCAAGGTGATGCCATATGATTTGTTGGTTCATCATGTCTGCGTTGAGATTGTCGAGTCAAGGTGTTGCCATGTGATTTGTTGGTTCATCTTGTCTGTATTGGGATTGTCGAGTCAAAGTGATGCCATGTGATTTGTTGGTTCATCTATTATGTGTGGGTATTGCGTTGAAACTGTTAAGCAGTATGTTTTGAAATTATGTGTAAGTGTGTTTGATTCAAATTGAGTTTGTGTTGATTGTACTAAGAGTTATGCTTTGGAATTGTGCGATAGTATGTTAGATTGTAAAACGATTTCGAAACTCAAGTTGACGTGGTGATTGTGTTGAAAATGCTAAGTGTTAAGATGTGGATTTGTGTATGAATGTGGTTGAGTTAGTTTATGTATTTTTGGAAGAATATGCAGGGAAATCGATTGCCCAATCGATTGGCATTAAGTCAGTGGCTCAGCTATGCTGACAATCAATTGCCCAATCAATTGCCCAGTCAATTGCCCAATCGATTGGCATTAAGTCAGGGGCTCAGTTATCCTGTCAATTGATTGCCCAATCGATTGCCCAATCGATTGCCCAATCGATTGAATTAAGCCCAGAATTCAAATTTCACTAAAAACCTTCAGGAATTTGGAAATCGATTGGTTTAATAGAAATTCATATTTTGAGTTAGATAACAGATTGCTCATTAATTTATCAATGTTTTGTTCAGTTATGTATTACTTGATGGTTTGAAAACTTTATTTTGATTTCATTTACATTTGGCAAGCATTATATGAACTTTTAGCATATGGAAAAATCCTTTTAAAGGTGCATGCTTAGTTGAGAGGATATTTTGTGCATTTAAAAGCTTAAATGTTATGTGTTAACTGTTAATTTCGGTTGGTGACCCTTTACAACTATTGTGGAAATCTGGGCTTTGCCCTCATATGAGAGCCAAGACAACCCTACCGGTTCGTACCCTACGGATAGGAATGTAGATGGGAATGCTTGACTGGAGCTAAGTTAGAAGGATCCTACGGGGCGCATGGTGATTACTCAGGGTGTATATCTTTTTGGTAGAATGATCAGATTAGATTGACATAGAGGGAACATATGTCTTTCTTTTGAATTGCGTTTATTTTAAATTGGAAGACTGTACCACTTTTTGATGTTTAAATATTTTGGAGTCATATTTCGAAAAATTATTCCGCTGCTTGTAAATTATTTTGACTTAAATATTTATCCAAAGTTATTACCTTATTTATTTCTCTATTGTAATTTAATTTCTTTTGAAAAAAAAATACACCCTCGCTTTGAAAAACGGGGTGTTACATTGTGGTATCAGAGCTTTGGTTTGGTTTTCTTTGGGGGCTGTGGAACCTTGGGTTATAGATTGTAAGTCAACCTGTAGGTTGTGAGTCGTTATCTGATCATGCGTCGGGGTAATTGGTCTGAGTTGTCAGATCAGGGGTAGTTATTATGTGTTGATATATTCAAAACTTAGTTTTGGAATTATTCGAAGTGGTGTTAACACTTCTTCTTGATGTTGGTTTTGTTGGTACCAGTAACCTCTGTTAAATGAAAATTATGCGGAAGATTACCTATTTTTGAGATATGCGCAGCAGTTTAACAAATCGTACATTTATTAAACACAGCATCAGAATAAGGTCCCAAAACTACAATACAAATGAATGCACAAAGTATATGGATCAAAGAATATATTGAGAGATGCACCAGTTACGTTTATTGTTCAAGATATTGATTCACTTACAATCATGCTGGAAACAGTCTTTCATGTAGTATCAAAGTATGCAGAAAGATATTCAAGCATTCAATCAATATCAGACAAATACACACTGCAGAAATTAAAAAGAGATAAGGGTAAGAAAGATTGTACGCAGTGATTTATACTGGTTCAGCCGTTGTTGAACGACCTACATCCAGTCCCAAGATCAAATCCAATCTTGGCCTTTCCAATAGAATATCTCAGAATCCGTTTACAGATGTTCTAGCTCCTCGCCTATCAATCTAAAACGATTCTTTCTATTCTATTCTTATCTCCCTGAATCCCAGAGTTTATCTCCCATAAACTCTTCCAAGATTACAGTCAAGTTTCTTCTTGATGAGACCTCTCAATCGCAGAAGATAACTACCAGTTAAGACTGGATTTCTCAATGTTATTTGTTTTAAGAATTTGTTTACAGATGTATCTAATCAGAAATTACACAGAAATTTCTTCAACAGTTTTCTTCTCTAAAGTTGTTTCTCCAGCAATCTTTCTCAGTTCTTGTGGATCATGAAAGATGAATCTTCATAACTGAAAAAGTAATGTTCAAAGTTATTTCACAGTGAGAAACAAAGATGTCAGAAAGTTATGTGTATGTTGTTGTGTATTTTGTTGTGTATATTGAGAAGATACTGAAAAACAGTTTATATAGTTTCAGGAAAAACAACATATGCATCGATTTATCCAATCGATTCATTAAAGTCATAATGCTGGTTAATCGATTTCCTCAATCGATTTCGCGAGTCTTGTTTTTCTTGAATCTTGAAACTGTACATACTAATCGATTTGCTCAATCGATTATTTTAAGTAGTTCTTCAAACTTTGATGACAGTATATGATTAAATCGATTTGCAGAATCGACTTGATGTGTTTTGTTCAAACAACGAGATCAAAACCATCGATGTGCTTAATCGATTTAACCATTCAGTCATCTCTGTTTATAAAACTTTTATGTCAATCGATTGTGCCAATCGATTGTGGATCTTAAGTCTGAAGAACTTTTCATCAGTTGGGTTATTCAATCGATTTACCAAGTCGATTGATACCAACTTTTATTACACAGATGTATATAAACAGATTGTAGTAATCGATTGTGTATGTTCCAGACCTGAGTTATTTTGAGACTTGTTTTAGTGAATCGATTGGCCTAATCGATTTAGTAAACAGGTTTGGCTCTGGGACATTACCAATCGATTGTTTCAATCGGTGTAGACAAAAACACAATTAAAGAAGTGATTATTTCAATCGATTTGCCAAATCGATTGCCTGCAAAACGTGCTACTGACTTGCACATTTTAAATTCAGTAAGCATGTCAATCGATTTGTCCAATCGATTTAAACAATCAGTTTAGTCTTGGTGATTCACTCAATCGATGTGCCTAATCGATTTGTGGCAAACTGGCTCTCTGACTTGTACAATTTATTTTCCAATATGTGTACCAATCGATTTGGAGAATCGATTGATAGCCCGTTTGTTTTCTTTAAGGATGTACAAATCGATTGTGCTAATCGATTGGGTAACACCAAACTTTGTAAACTTATTCAACCCTGTTATAGAATCGATTGTACTAATCGATGTGCTCATGGATCTTCAAGATTTTGTTGATTCCTTGAGTTCCAAGCAATTGTCTCGAGTATGTAGGATTGAATTTGTTGTTCCTGAAATTTTTCTCAGTTGACAATGTTAGATGTATTTCAAATTGGATGCTTGTCAATAACATCAAAAACGAACATATGACCTAATTGATCATCCAATGACACAAACACACCTATTGGATGCACAAGATTGGTTAAAAACCCTAATTGGACAAGAATATGCCTAGGGAGAGCGAAAATGACCTAATTGATCTTCCAATGACACAAATGAACTTATTGGATGCACAAGATTAGTTAAAAACCCTAATTGGACAAGAATAAGCCTAGGGAGGACGAAAATGACCTAAATGTTAATCCAATGACACAAATGAACGTATTGGATGCACAAGATTGGTTAAAAACCCTAATTGGACAAGAATAAGCCTAGGGAGGACGAAAATGACCTAAATGTTAATCCAATGACACAACTCAACTTATTGGAAGCACAAGATTGGTTAAAAACCCTAATTGGATAAGAATAAGCCTAGGGAGGACTAAAATGACCTAATTGATCATTCAATGGCACAAACACACTTATTGGATGCACAAGATTGGTTAAAAACCCTAATTGGACAAGAATATGCCTAGGGAGGACGAAAATGACCTAATTGATCATCCAATGATGTTGGTACCAGTAACCTCTGTTAAATGAAAATTATGCGGAAGATTACCTATTTTTAGAGATATGCGCAGCAGTTTAACAAATCGTACATTTATTAAACACAGCATCAGAATAAGGTCCCAAAACTACAATACAAATGAATGCACAAAGTATATGGATCAAAGAATATATTGAGAGATGCACCAGTTACGTTTATTGTTCAAGATATTGATTCACTTACAATCATGCTGGAAACAGTCTTTCATGTAGTATCAAAGTATGCAGAAAGATATTCAAGCATTCAATCAATATCAGACAAATACACACTGCAGAAATTAAAAAGAGATAAGGGTAAGAAAGATTGTACGCAGTGATTTATACTGGTTCAGCCGTTGTTGAACGACCTACATCCAGTCCCAAGATCAAATCCAATCTTGGCCTTTCCAATAGAATATCTCAGAATCCGTTTACAGATGTTCTAGCTCCTCGCCTATCAATCTAAAACGATTCTTTCTATTCTATTCTTATCTCCCTGAATCCCAGAGTTTATCTCCCATAAACTCTTCCAAGATTACAGTCAAGTTTCTTCTTGATGAGACCTCTCAATCACAGAAGATAACTACCAGTTAAGACTGGATTTCTCAATGTTATTTGTTTTAAGAATTTGTTTACAGATGTATCTAATCAGAAATTACACAGAAATTTCTTCAACAGTTTTCTTCTCTAAAGTTGTTTCTCCAGCAATCTTTCTCAGTTCTTGTGGATCATGAAAGATGAATCTTCATAACTTAAAAAGTAATGTTCAAAGTTATTTCATAGTGAGAAACAAAGATATCAGAAAGTTATGTGTATGTTGTTGTGTATATTGAGAAGATACTGAAAAACAGTTTATATAGTTTCAGGAAAAACAACATATGCATCGATTTATCCAATCGATTCATTAAAGTCATAATGCTGGTTAATCGATTTCCTCAATCGATTTCGCGAGTCTTGTTTTTCTTGAATCTTGAAACTGTACATACTAATCGATTTGCTCAATCGATTATTTTAAGTAGTTCTTCAAACTTTGATCACAGTATATGATTAAATCGATTTGCAGAATCGACTTGATGTGTTTTGTTCAAACAACGAGATCAAAACCATCGATGTGCTTAATCGATTTAACCATTCAGTCATCTCTGTTTATAAAACTTTTATGTCAATCGATTGTGCCAATCGATTGTGGATCTTAAGTCTGAAGTACTTTTCATCAGTTGGGTTATTCAATCGATTTACCAAGTCGATTGATACCAACTTTTATTACACAGATGTATATAAACAGATTGTAGTAATCGATTGTGTATGTTCCAGGCCTGAGTTATTTTGAGACTTGTTTTAGTGAATCGATTGGCCTAATCGATTTAGTAAACAGGTTTGGCTCTGGGACATTACCAATCGATTGTTTCAATCGGTGTAGACAAAAACACAATTAAAGAAGTGATTATTTCAATCGATTTGCCAAATCGATTGCCTGCAAAACGTGCTACTGACTTGCACATTTTAAATTCAGTAAGCATGTCAATCGATTTGTCCAATCGATTTAAACAATCAGTTTAGTCTTGGTGATTCACTCAATCCATGTGCCTAATCGATTTGTGGCAAACTGGCTCTCTGACTTGTACAATTTATTTTCCAATATGTGTACCAATCGATTTGGAGAATCGATTGATAGCCCGTTTGTTTTCTTTAAGGATGTACAAATCGATTGTGCTAATCGATTGGGTAACACCAAACTTTGTAAACTTATTCAACCCTGTTATAGAATCGATTGTACTAATCGATGTGCTCATGGATCTTCAAGATTTTGTTGATTCCTTGAGTTCCAAGCAATTGTCTCGAGTATGTAGGATTGAATTTGTTGTTCCTGAAATTTTTCTCAGTTGACAATGTTAGATGTATTTCAAATTGGATGCTTGTCAATAACATCAAAAACGAACATATGTCTAACAATCTCCCCCTTTTTGATTTAAGTGACAAACATGCAATTTTAACTTGAGAAAAATAATTATGAGTAACAGTTTTAGTAGAGCTCCCCCTAAGTTCAATATTCATAGAGAGTAAAGATAATGATTAGGAGCAATAAAACTGATAAAATAAAGCACAAGTTATAATTTCTCTCCCCCTTTTGTCAGTTAAGGCAAAAAGTGGTGAAAGAGAAATGTTAGCTCCCCCTGAGCAAACCTGAATACTGCTCTACAAAGAATCTAGAAAAGATTAGTAATAACAAGCAGTAATGCCAGTAATATTTTAAACTTAGTTGAAAACAATTTTGAAATAGTGTACAAAACAGATTATGGCGCGCACTAGACAATATGAAAATGAAATGCAGCATTTGAAATGATTAACAATCTCAAGGTTCATAAATCAAACAGAATTACATTCATCATGATCATTACAAAACGAAAGCAAAAAGAAACAAAGACAAACAAAACTAAGAAGCCTAAGGTCCTAAACGCCTAGAGATGCTGGTCCTCATTATTAGCAGGGGATGAGGCTGAGACCGCTGTATTAACCTCAGCAGGTGTCTCCTCACCATGAGTTGCAGCAATCTCTACTGTTGTTGGAGCAGGTTCTTCAACCGCCTGTCTTCCTATTTCAACAACATCGCTGAAGGACAACTTAATGCCCAGATGTTCCTGAATAGCTGCCACGTCTTGCGCCATCTGATTTTGGTCTGCTTGAATCTTCTGAATAGCAGCTTCAATCCTTTCATGAGATGCCTCCATCTTAGCGTTGTGAACTGCTTGTGCTGCCATAAATTCAAGCAGTTTGGTGAGCACTTCCGATTCTGCTGAAACATTCTCCGCAGCTGGTTGTTCAACACCTTGCTGGGTTTGTTCAGTAGAAGTCTGAGGTCGCTTCCAAACTCCATTGACTTTTCTCAGCTGCATTTGGTTCACGATGGATTCACCAAATGTTAGGACGGTCTTCGAGACTTCTTCACCCTTCAGAGATACCTTGAAGTGAGTGAGAATCTTCGTGACGAGCTGTGGATACGGAAGTACCAATTTCCCTTGAGCAGCTTCTAGCATGTGCCTGAGAACAATCCATGCCCAGCTCATCTTGAGCTCTTTACATAGACCCCACAGTAGCACAATATCCAGCCGTTGCACAACTGCGTGATTTCCGGAACGTGGAACCAGCATCCGGGTGAGGGCGTACATCAGCATCCGTTGCTGAACCTTCATCTGGCCTATAGGGAGTGAAACAGATTCCACGAACCCTTCGACCATAAGATCCTGCACAGCTGCTTGCCTATCCAGATACTCTTCCCATCCGTCGTCATCAGCGTCTGCTTCGGTGCTGCCATCCACTGAGTTTCCAAAGTAGGGAAGTCCTGACAGAGTAGAGAACTCGTCGAAAGACATCGAAATCTTCTTCCCTTTGACTGTTGCTTTGAAGCCGGTGTCGGTCATCTTGAAATTTGAGTAGAATATCCGTATAAGATTCGGATATGTATCAAGCGAACAAGATAAGAAGTCTTCTAAACCATGAAACCGGAGATGGTTTTGAAAAGAAAAACCATTACTGTCGAAGTAGCTGAAGTCCAAGATGCGTGCTTCGTGTATTTTCCGATTTACAAAAGCTTGCGGAAGTTTGAATTCATCAGCTTGATTTGGTGGAGGAGCAGTTGATTTCTTTGGAGTAGTCTTTTTCTGTGGAGTATTCTTTTTCTTTTTCCTTTGTGATATTTCCTTCATTGCGTCAGCTAGCAATTTTTCAGTCGGAGCTTCCTTTCTCTTTTTGGGTTTACCTTGATCAGGGGCAATACCTTTACCCTTATCTTGAGAAGCAATCTTGTGTGTAGGTATTGGTACCCGTTTTGGAAGAGTGGGTGGTGGAGACGGAGTCCTCCCACTAGATGAAGAAGATGAAGGTGAAAGAGAAGGAGTTCGGGGTTGAGTTTGCTTAACACGAGCCATTAACAAAAGTTGTGACACGATGAAGATTTGAAGGAAAGAAAAGTGTTTGGGAGTTGAAAAACAGAGACTTTTTGAGAAAAATTGCAGAAAATTGAAGTTGCAATCGATTAGGAAGATTGGAAAAGGATGGAAAATCGATTGTCACTGTTCCTTTTATAAAAAAAAACAGAAATCGATTTCTCAAATCGATTTGATGACCGTTACTGGGGAAGATCAACCAACAGAGCCGTTAGATCCTGCAACGGCTAGTAAAAAAACTGCAACGGTAACTATGCCAATCGATTACCCAAATCGATTCATGAAGTTACGCAATCGATTACCCAAATTGATTTCGTATCAACTTAACAGTTCTCACATCAGTTTAACTCAGAATACACTTCAACAACTAACTCAGAGTCGATGTCCCCAATCGATTCTTTTAAAGAAATCAACAGACTCAATCGATTTCCCAAATCGATTTCGAGCAATTTCAGAAGACTTTCATCTCAGTTCAGAAAATACCTGCCTCAGCATCGATTTACCAAATCGATTCTTTTAAAGAAATAAAAACCACATATAAATCAATCGATTTCCCAAATCGATTTCGTGTTCACAGTTTTGATAAAAAAGGACATATTATGGGTCACATCGATTAGGTCAATCGATTGTGTAACACATTTTCATGTGTAATCACAGGACAATCGATTTCGCAAATCGATTTGACACATAATTCAGATCTGACTAGGATCAATTATGCCTAATTTTATCCTAATGTGACAGAAACTTTCCTTTGGCAATGCTTTGGTGAAGATGTCTGCTAGCTGTTCAGTTGTGTTGACGTATTCCACCTTGATATTCCCACACTGAAACTGATCTCGAATGAAGTGATGCCGAATCTCGATATGCTTGGTCCTGGAATGCATAACTGGGTTCTTAGTGATGCTGATCGCACTTGTGTTGTCGCACAAGATAGGAACAGTTCCTAAGTCCACACCAAAATCTAACAAATGCTGTTTCATCCACATGATCTGAGCACAGCAACTTCCAGCTGCAATGTACTCAGCTTCTGCTGTTGACAAAGCGATACTGGTTTGCTTCTTGCTGAACCAAGATACAAGTGAATTACCCAGCAAATGACAAGTACCAGAGGTACTCTTCCTATCCAGTTTGCACCCAGCAAAATCTGAATCTGAATACCCAACCAAAGAACAAGTTGATCCCTTAGGATACCATAAACCAAGGTTCCTAGTTCCAACTAAATATCTGAAAATCCTCTTAACTGCACTAAGGTGAGACTCTTTAGGATTTGATTGATACCTCGCACACAAACAAACACTGAACATGATGTCAGGCCTGCTTGCTGTGAGATAGAGCAATGATCCTATCATGCCTCTATACCTTGTAACATCCACTGGTTTACCCAACTCATCTCTATCTAAAAGGTTTCCTTGGCTCATAGGAGTATCAATGGGTTTGAAGCTATCAAATGAAAATTTCTTTATTAAGTCATTACAATATTTTGTTTGACTAATGAAGATACCTTGCTTGCTTTGGTTAATTTGAAATCCCAAAAAGTATGACAGTTCACCCATCATTGACATTTCAAATTGACCTTTCATTAGATTTTCAAAATTTTTGCATAGCTTATCATTTGTAGATCCAAATATTATGTCATCAACATAAACTTGGACCAGCAAGATATCTTTATCAGTAGTTTGTATGAAAAGAGTTTTATCCACATTTCCTCTTAAGAAATTTTGTGAAATGAGAAAGTTGCTAAGTTTCTCATACCAAGCTCTAGGAGCTTGTTTCAATCCATAGAGAGCTTTTGTTAGCTTGTAGACATGATTTGGAAATTCTGTATTTTCAAAACCAGGGGTTTGGCTAACAAAAACTTCTTCTTGGATCTCACCATTGAGAAAGGCACTTTTCACATCCATTTGATAAAGCTTAAAGTCCATTATACAAGCATAAGCAAGGAGGATTCTAATGGCTTCTAGTCTTGCTACAGGGGCATAGGTTTCATCAAAATCTACTCCATCCTCTTGGTTGTAACCCTTGGCCACTAACCTAGCTTTATTTCTAGTTATAGCACCATTCTCATCTAGCTTGTTCCTAAACACCCACCTAGTTCCTATGATATGCTGGTTTTCTGGTTTAGGTACTAGCTCCCACACTTTGTTTCTCTCAAACTGGTTTAACTCCTCTTGCATGGCTATTATCCAGTCAGGGTCCAAAAGTGCTTCTTTAATGTTTTTGGGTTCTACTTGGGAAACAAAGGCTGTAAGGTTGCAAAATTCTCTAAGGGATTTTCTGGTTGAAACACCTTTTGAAATCTCTCCAATAATATTGTCTATGGGATGGTTCTTGGCAAACTTCCACTCTTTGGGTAGATCATCTTCCCTAATAGGTTCTACGCAGTCAGGATTGGTTGGAGGTTCAGGTTCACTGGTTTCTACAGGTTCAGAATCAACAATATCGTCCAATGAGTTACCAACTGTAGTAAGAGTGCTGTTCAAGTTTTCATCAAATTTGACATGGACAGACTCCTCTATAGTTTTGGTTCTTTTATTGTAGATTCTATACGCCTTACTAACCTGGGAATACCCCAAAAAGATGCCCTCGTCTGCTTTAGGATCAAATTTACCTAGATGTCCCTTGCCATTGTTTAACACAAAGCACTTACACCCAAAAATCCTAAAGTAGGAGATGTTAGGCTTTCTCCCTTTGTATAACTCATAAGGAGTTTTCTTAAGAAAAGGCCTAATCAACACTCTATTGATAACATGTGTGGCAGTGTTAATCGCATCAGCCCAGAAATACGTGGGAGTATTTGAGTCTTTCAGCATGGTCCTAGCCAACTCTTCTAAAGACCTATTCTTTCTCTCCACTACACCATTCTGCTGAGGTGTCCTAGGGGCTGAAAACATGTGATGTATGCCATTCTCTTCACAGAAAGTATCAAAAGAATCATTTTGGAATTCACCTCCATGATCACTCTTGATGGATATAATTTTCTGACTTGTTTCATTTTGAACTAATTTCGCGAACTTTTTAAAGACAGAAAAAGCGTCACTTTTATGAGTCAGAAAATATGTCCATGTGAACCGAGAATAATCATCGATCAACACAAAACCATACAAGTTACCACCAAAACTTCTAATCTGAGATGGTCCAAACAAATCCATGTGGATAAGTTGTAAAACCCTATTGGTTTTGACCATATCTATAGGGGGAAAAGAAGACTTAACAAGCTTGCTTTGCTCACAGGAGTCACACAGCCTATCTTTAGAAAACTTTCTATTGGGAAGGCCTAAGACTAACTGCTTGCTAACAAGTCTATTCAGATGATCAATATGAATGTGTGCAATGCGTTTATGCCATAACCATGTTTCATCAGCATTTGATAATAAGCAATAGGCAGAATTAACAGGCATATCAGTTAAATCTAACATGTATATATTATTAATTCTATTACCTACTAATTTCATGCTTTTGTCATGCTTGTTTTCAATTGTGCAAGAGAGTGGTGAAAAGCTTACTTGAAAACCATTGTCACACAGCTGACTTATACTTAGAAGGTTATGTTTCAGTCCTTCCACATATAAGACATTTTTAATTATGGCAGTTGATTTGCTGCCGATGTTACCTTCACCGCATATCTTGCCCTTGTTGTTATCGCCGTACTTTACGAAACCACCTTCTTTCAGATTAAGGGACACAAACATTGATTTGTCCCCTGTCATATGCTTTGAGCATCCACTATCAAGATACCATTGGTGTTTTGTGGATCTCAAGCATACCTGCAATAGGATTAGAATTTGCATTCAGGTCCCCAATACAAATTGGGTCCTGGGGGGTTAATTTTAACATCTTGTGTCTTCATTTTCCAAATCTGTTTACATCCTCTATTGGCAAGTCTTTTAAATTTGCAATTGTAAACAAAATGTCCTTTTCTACAACAGAAATGACAAGTGACAGCAGAGGATGCAAACTGTTTCGGTTTGACAAAGACATTATGCAAATGACTAGACTTAGCATATTTTTGGTTATTTTTAACATTTTCATAACCTATGCCACGTTTTGTCATATTCCGATTTGCATGCTTTTTGCTATTAAAACCAAGTCCAGATTTTAAATTGACACTTCTCTGGTTGCTAAGAATATCATTTAGTTTATCCTTGCTACTAGAGAGTTTCAATAAATCAGACTTCAATAATGCAACAGAATTCTCAAGATCAATGCATTTGGCAGATTTATCATATGAGTCCTTTTTCAGTTGTTCACATAAGTCCTCAATCTTTTTATAATCATTTTTCATTTGATCATGCAATTTACATTGTTGTTTAAGCATTTTCTTAGTGTTTACTAATTGCTTAACAGATTTAACATATTCAGCATGTAGTTCGTTAAATGCATCTTGCAGTTCATCAAAAGAAGGATTATATTGAGAGCTTACCTCACTTTCTGATTCAGAATCTGTTTTAGCCATAAGACACAGATTCGCTTCTTCCGTTTCAGAAGATGTGGACGAATCTTCGTTGTCATTCCACGCAATGTATGCTTTTCTGTTTTTCTGAGCTGGTTCCTTGCCTTTAGGTTTGGAATTTTTGTTCTTGTTCTGCAGCTTGTAACAATCAGCTTTTATATGACCAGGTTTGCCACATTCGTAGCATGTAACTGTTTTACTGTCATTGTTTTTCGAGCTGGATTGCTTTCTGAATTTACTGTCTTTCTTTTTCAGAAATTTCTTAAATCTTTTGACAAGTAGTCCCAGTTCAGGTTCTTCATCATCCTCACTGCTTGATTCATCTGAGCTGGTCTCATGTTCAGATTTGGACTGTTGTGTTTGGGCTTTCAACGACAATCCTTTACGTTTCCTGTCAATTTGCTCAGCTTCATTTAGTCGATGTAATTCCATCTCATGCTCTCTCAGTTTTCCAAACAATGTAGCTATTGTCACGCTTCCTAGATCCTTGGATTCTGCAATGGCAGTGATTTTTGGCTGCCATTCTCTAGTCAAACATCTCATTATTTTACTAATTTGCTGATCATTATCAATCTCTTTGCCTAAGGCATTCAGGTTGTTGACTATGTGCGTGAATCGGGTCTGCATGTCGTTTACTGATTCTTCTTTCTTCATGCTAAACAATTCGTACTCGTGCATGAGAGTGTTTATCCGAGCTCTCTTTACATCTGTGGTTCCTTCATGCGTTTGCTGAAGTGTATCCCACATTTGTTTTGCTGTTTTGCAATTTGAGACTCTGAAGAATTCATCATGACTCAAGGCTGCAGTTATAATGTTTTTTGCTTTGGCGTTGTACCCAACCTTTTTTTTGTCTTCATCAGTCCAGTCACTTTTTGGCTTTAGGATTGCTGATTCACCTGTACCTGCTATGGTTGGCACAAATGGTCCATTTTCTACAGCATCTAGAATATCAATACCACTAGCTTCAAGAAAAATTAACATGCGTTGTTTCCAATACATGTATGCGGCCCCGTTAAAAGCGGGAGGCCTAGCTAATGATGCACCCTCTCCTAGGAAATCAGAGGTCATGATTTTTGATGAGAGTTACTCTAACAAAAATTGGCTCTGATACCAATTGTTGGTACCAGTAACCTCTGTTAAATGAAAATTATGCGGAAGATTACCTATTTTTAGAGATATGCGCAGCAGTTTAACAAATCGTACATTTATTAAACACAGCATCAGAATAAGGTCCCAAAACTACAATACAAATGAATGCACAAAGTATATGGATCAAAAAATATATTGAGAGATGCACCAGTTACGTTTATTGTTCAAGATATTGATTCACTTACAATCATGCTGGAAACAGTCTTTCATGTAGTATCAAAGTATGCAGAAAGATATTCAAGCACTCAATCAATATCAAACAAATACACACTGCAGAAATTAAAAAGAGATAAGGGTAAGAAAGATTGTACGCAGTGATTTATACTGGTTCAGCCGTTGTTGAACGACCTACATCCAGTCCCAAGATCAAATCCAATCTTGGCCTTTCCAATAGAATATCTCAGAATCCGTTTACAGATGTTCTAGCTCCTCGCCTATCAATCTAAAACGATTCTTTCTATTCTATTCTTATCTCCCTGAATCCCAGAGTTTATCTCCCATAAACTCTTCCAAGATTACAGTCAAGTTTCTTCTTGATGAGACCTCTCAATCACAGAAGATAACTACCAGTTAAGACTGGATTTCTCAATGTTATTTGTTTTAAGAATTTGTTTACAGATGTATCTAATCAGAAATTACACAGAAATTTCTTCAACAGTTTTCTTCTCTAAAGTTGTTTCTCCAGCAATCTTTCTCAGTTCTTGTGGATCATGAAAGATGAATCTTCATAACTGAAAAAGTAATGTTCAAAGTTATTTCACAGTGAGAAACAAAGATGTCAGAAAGTTATGTGTATGTTGTTGTGTATATTGAGAAGATACTGAAAAACAGTTTATATAGTTTCAGGAAAAACAACATATGCATCGATTTATCCAATCGATTCATTAAAGTCATAATGCTGGTTAATCGATTTCCTCAATCGATTTCGCGAGTCTTGTTTTTCTTGAATCTTGAAACTGTACAAACTAATCGATTTGCTCAATCGATTATTTTAAGTAGTTCTTCAAACTTTGATGACAGTATATGATTAAATCGATTTGCAGAATCGACTTGATGTGTTTTGTTCAAACAACGAGATCAAAACCATCGATGTGCTTAATCGATTTAGCCATTCAGTCATCTCTGTTTATAAAACTTTTATGTCAATCGATTGTGCCAATCGATTGTGGATCTTAAGTCTGAAGTACTTTTCATCAGTTGGGTTATTCAATCGATTTACCAAGTCGATTGATACCAACTTTTATTACACAGATGTATATAAACAGATTGTAGTAATCGATTGTGTATGTTCCAGGCCGAGTTATTTTGAGACTTGTTTTAGTGAATCGATTGGCCTAATCGATTTAGTAAACAGGTTTGGCTCTGGGACATTACCAATCGATTGTTTCAATCGGTGTAGACAAAAACACAATTAAAGAAGTGATTATTTCAATCGATTTGCCAAATCGATTGCCTGCAAAACGTGCTACTGACTTGCACATTTTAAATTCAGTAAGCATGTCAATCGATTTGTCCAATCGATTTAAACAATCAGTTTAGTCTTGGTGATTCACTCAATCGATGTGCCTAATCGATTTGTGGCAAACTGGCTCTCTGACTTGTACAATTTATTTTCCAATATGTGTACCAATCGATTTGGAGAATCGATTGATAGCCCGTTTGTTTTCTTTAAGGATGTACAAATCGATTGTGCTAATCGATTGGGTAACACCAAACTTTGTAAACTTATTCAACCCTGTTATAGAATCGATTGTACTAATCGATGTGCTCATGGATCTTCAAGCTTTTGTTGATTCCTTGAGTTCCAAGCAATTGTCTCGAGTATGTAGGATTGAATTTGTTGTTCCTGAAATTTTTCTCAGTTGACAATGTTAGATGTATTTCAAATTGGATGCTTGTCAATAACATCAAAAATGAACATATGTCTAACAATCTCCCCCTTTTTGATTTAAGTGACAAACATGCAATTTTAACTTGAGAAAAATAATTATGAGTAACAGTTTTAGTAGAGCTCCCCCTAAGTTCAATATTCATAGAGAGTAAAGATAATGATTAGGAGCAATAAAACTGATAAAATAAAGCACAAGTTATAATTTCTCTCCCCCTTTTGTCAGTTAAGGCAAAAAGTGGTGAAAGAGAAATGTTAGCTCCCCCTGAGCAAACCTGAATACTGCTCTACAAAGAATCTAGAAAAGATTAGTAATAACAAGCAGTAATGCCAGTAATATTTTAACTTAGTTGAAAACACTTTTGAAATAGTGTACAAAACAGATTATGGCGCGCACTAGACAATATGAAAATGAAATGCAGCATTTGAAATGATTAACAATCTCAAGGTTCATAAATCAAACAGAATTACATTCATCATGATCATTACAAAACGAAAGCAAAAAGAAACAAAGACAAACAAAACTAAGAAGCCTAAGGTCCTAAACGCCTAGAGATGCTGGTCCTCATTATTAGCAGGGGATGAGGCTGAGACCGCTGTATTAACCTCAGCAGGTGTCTCCTCACCATGAGTTGCAGCAATCTCTACTGTTGTTGGAGCAGGTTCTTCAGCCGCCTGTCTTCCTATTTCAACAACATCGCTGAAGGACAACTTAATGCCCAGATGTTCCTGAATAGCTGCCACGTCTTGCGCCATCTAATTTTGGTCTGCTTGAATCTTCTGAATAGCAGCTTCAATCCTTTCATGAGATGCCTCCATCTTAGCGTTGTGAACTGCTTGTGCTGCCATAAATTCAAGCAGTTTGGTGAGCACTTCCGATTCTGCTGAAACATTCTCCGCAGCTGGTTGTTCAACACCTTGCTGGGTTTGTTCAGTAGAAGTCTGAGGTCGCTTCCAAACTCCATTGGCTTTTCGCAGCTGCATTTGGTTCACGATGGATTCACCAAATGTTAGGACGGTCTTCGAGACTTCTTCACCCTTCAGAGATACCTTGAAGTGAGTGAGAATCTTCGTGACGAGCTGTGGATACGGAAGTACCAATTTCCCTTGAGCAGCTTCTAGCATGTGCCTGAGAACAATCCATGCCCAGCTCATCTTGAGCTCTTTACATAGACCCCACAGTAGCACAATATCCAGCCGTTGCACAACTGCGTGATTTCCGGAACGTGGAACCAGCATCCGGGTGAGGGCGTACATCAGCATCCGTTGCTGAACCTTCATCTGGCCTATAGGGAGTGAAACAGATTCCACGAACCCTTCGACCATAAGATCCTGCACAGCTGCTTGCCTATCCAGATACTCTTCCCATCCGTCGTCATCAGCGTCTGCTTCGGTGCTGCCATCCACTGAGTTTCCAAAGTAGGGAAGTCCTGACAGAGTAGAGAACTCGTCGAAAGACATCGAAATCTTCTTCCCTTTGACTGTTGCTTTGAAGCCGGTGTCGGTCATCTTGAAATTTGAGTAGAATATCCGTATAAGATTCGGATATGTATCAAGCGAACATGATAAGAAATCTTCTAAACCATGAAACCGGAGATGGTTTTGAAATGAAAAACCATTACTGTCGAAGTAGCTGAAGTCCAAGATGCGTGCTTCGTGTATTTTCCGATTTACAAAAGCTTGCGGAAGTTTGAATTCATCAGCTTGATTTGGTGGAGGAGCAGTTGATTTCTTTGGAGTAGTCTTTTTCTGTGGAGTATTCTTTTTCTTTTTCCTTTGTGATATTTCCTTCATTGCGTCAGCTAGCAATTTTTCAGTCGGAGCTTCCTTTCTCTTTTTGGGTTTACCTTGATCAGGGGCAATACCTTTACCCTTATCTTGAGAAGCAATCTTGTGTGTAGGTATTGGTACCCGTTTTGGAAGAGTGGGTGGTGGAGACGGAGTCCTCCCACTAGATGAAGAAGATGAAGGTGAAAGAGAAGGAGTTCGGGGTTGAGTTTGCTTAACACGAGCCATTAACAAAAATTGTGACACGATGAAGATTTGAAGGAAAGAAAAGTGTTTGGGAGTTGAAAAACAGAAACTTTTTGAGAAATATTGCAGAAAATTGAAGTTGCAATCGATTAGGAAGATTGGAAAAGGATGGAAAATCGATTGTCACTGTTCCTTTTATAGAAAAAAAACCAGAAATCGATTTCTCAAATCGATTTGATGACCGTTACTGGGGAAGATCAACCAACAGAGCCGTTAGATCCTGCAACGGCTAGTAAAAACTGCAACGGTAACTATGCCAATCGATTACCCAAATCGATTCATGAAGTTACGCAATCGATTACCCAAATCGATTTCGTATCAACTTAATAGTTCTCACATCAGTTTAACTCAGAATACACTTCAACAACTAACTCAGAGTCGATGTCCCCAATCGATTCTTTTAAAGAAATCAACAGACTCAATCGATTTCCCAAATCGATTTCGAGCGATTTCAGAAGACTTTCATCTCAGTTCAGAAAATACCTGCCTCAGCATCGATTTACCAAATCGATTCTTTTAAAGAAATAAAAACCACATATAAATCAATCGATTTCCCAAATCGATTTCGTGTTCACAGTTTTGATAAAAAAAGGACATATTATGGGTCACATCGATTAGGTCAATCGATTGTGTAACACATTTTCATGTGTAATCACAGGACAATCGATTTCGCAAATCGATTTGACACATAATTCAGATCTGACTAGGATCAATTATGCCTAATTTTATCCTAATGTGACAGAAACTTTCCTTTGGCAATGCTTTGGTGAAGATGTCTGCTAGCTGTTCAGTTGTGTTGACGTATTCCACCTTGATATTCCCACACTGAAACTGATCTCGAATGAAGTGATGCCGAATCTCGATATGCTTGGTCCTGGAATGCATAACTGGGTTCTTAGTGATGCTGATCGCACTTGTGTTGTCGCACAAGATAGGAACAGTTCCTAAGTCCACACCAAAGTCTAACAAATGCTGTTTCATCCACATGATCTGAGCACAGCAACTTCCAGCTGCAATGTACTCAGCTTCTGCTGTTGACAAAGCGATACTGGTTTGCTTCTTGCTGAACCAAGATACAAGTGAATTACCCAGCAAATGACAAGTACCAGAGGTACTCTTCCTATCCAGTTTGCACCCAGCAAAATCTGAATCTGAATACCCAACCAAAGAACAAGTTGATCCCTTAGGATACCATAAACCAAGGTTCCTAGTTCCAACTAAATATCTGAAAATCCTCTTAACTGCACTAAGGTGAGACTCTTTAGGATTTGATTGATACCTCGCACACAAACAAACACTGAACATGATGTCAGGCCTGCTTGCTGTGAGATAGAGCATTTTTGATTCTATATGCCTTACTAACCTGGGAATACCCCAAAAAGATGCCCTCGTCTGCTTTAGGATCAAATTTACCTAGATGTCCCTTGCCATTGTTTAACACAAAGCACTTACACCCAAAAATCCTAAAGTAGGAGATGTTAGGCTTTCTCCCTTTGTATAACTCATAAGGAGTTTTCTTAAGAAAAGGCCTAATCAACACTCTATTGATAACATGTGTGGCAGTGTTAATCGCATCAGCCCAGAAATACGTGGGAGTATTTGAGTCTTTCAGCATGGTCCTAGCCAACTCTTCTAAAGACCTATTCTTTCTCTCCACTACACCATTCTGCTGAGGTGTCCTAGGGGCTGAAAACATGTGATGTATGCCATTCTCTTCACAGAAAGTATCAAAAGAATCATTTTGGAATTCACCTCCATGATCACTCTTGATGGATATAATTTTCTGACTTGTTTCATTTTGAACTAATTTCGCGAACTTTTTAAAGACAGAAAAAGCGTCACTTTTATGAGTCAGAAAATATGTCCATGTGAACCGAGAATAATCATCGATCAACACAAAACCATACAAGTTACCACCAAAACTTCTAATCTGAGATGGTCCAAACAAATCCATGTGGATAAGTTGTAAAACCCTATTGGTTTTGACCATATCTATAGGGGGAAAAGAAGACTTAACAAGCTTGCTTTGCTCACAGGAGTCCACAGCCTATCTTTAGAAAACTTTCTATTGGGAAGGCCTATGACTAACTGCTTGCTAACAAGTCTATTCAGATGATCAATATGAATGTGTGCAATGCGTTTATGCCATAACCATGTTTCATCAGCATTTGATAATAAGCAACAGGCAGAATTAACAGGCATATCAGTTAAATCTAACATGTATATATTATTAATTCTATTACCTACTAATTTCATGCTTTTGTCATGCTTGTTTTCAATTGTGCAAGAGAGTGGTGAAAAGCTTACTTGAAAACCATTGTCACACAGCTGACTTATACTTAGAAGGTTATGTTTCAGCCCTTCCACATATAAGACATTTTTAATTATGGCAGTTGATTTGCTGCCGATGTTACCTTCACCGCATATCTTGCCCTTGTTGTTATCGCCGTACTTTACGAAACCACCTTCTTTCAGATTAAGGGACACAAACATTGATTTGTCCCCTGTCATATGCTTTGAGCATCCACTATCAAGATACCATTGGTGTTTTGTGGATCTCAAGCATACCTGCAATAGGATTAGAATTTGCATTCAGGTCCCCAATACAAATTGGGTCCTGGGGGGTTAATTTTAACATCTTGTGTCTTCATTTTCCAAATCTGTTTACATCCTCTATTGGCAAGTCTTTTAAATTTGCAATTGTAAACAAAATGTCCTTTTCTACAACAGAAATGACAAGTAACAGCAGAGGATGCAAACTGTTTCGGTTTGACAAAGACATTATGCAAATGACTAGACTTAGCATATTTTTGGTTGTTTTTAACATTTTCATAACCTATGCCACGTTTTGTCATATTCAGATTTGCATGCTTTTTGCTATTAAAACCAAGTCCAGATTTTAAATTGACACTTCTCTGGTTGCTAAGAATATCATTTAGTTTATCCTTGCTACTAGAGAGTTTCAATAAATCAGACTTCAATAATGCAACAGAATTCTCAAGATCAATGCATTTGGCAGATTTATCATATGAGTCCTTTTTCAGTTGTTCACATAAGTCCTCAATCTTTTTATAATCATTTTTCATTTGATCATGCAATTTACATTGTTGTTCAAGCATTTTCTTAGTGTTTACTAATTGCTTAACAGATTTAACATATTCAGCATGTAGTTCGTTAAATGCATCTTGCAGTTCATCAAAAGAAGGATTATATTGAGAGCTTACCTCACTTTCTGATTCAGAATCTGTTTTAGCCATAAGACACAGATTCGCTTCTTCCGTTTCAGAAGATGTGGACGAATCTTCGTTGTCATTCCACGCAATGTATGCTTTTATGTTTTTCTGAGCTGGTTCCTTGCCTTTAGGTTTGGAATTTTTGTTCTTGTTCTGCAGCTTGTAACAATCAGCTTTTATATGACCAGGTTTGCCACATTCGTAGCATGTAACTGTTTTACTGTCATTGTTTTTCGAGCTGGATTGCTTTCTGAATTTACTGTCTTTCTTTTTCAGAAATTTCTTAAATCTTTTGACAAGTAGTCCCAGTTCAGGTTCTTCATCATCCTCACTGCTTGATTCATCTGAGCTGGTCTCATGTTCAGATTTGGACTGTTGTGTTTGGGCTTTCAACGACAATCCTTTACGTTTCCTGTCAATTTGCTCAGCTTCATTTAGTCGATGTAATTCCATCTCATGCTCTCTCAGTTTTCCAAACAATGTAGCTATTGTCATGCTTCCTAGATCCTTGGATTCTGCAATGGCAGTGATTTTTGGCTGCCATTCTCTAGTCAAACATCTCATTATTTTACTAATTTGCTGATCATTATCAATCTCTTTGCCTAAGGCATTCAGGTTGTTGACTATGTGTGTGAATCGGGTCTGCATGTCGTTTACTGATTCTTCTTTCTTCATGCTAAACAATTCGTACTCGTGCATGAGAGTGTTTATCCGAGCTCTCTTTACATCTGTGGTTCCTTCATGCGTTTGCTGAAGTGTATCCCACATTTGTTTTGCTGTTTTGCAATTTGAGACTCTGAAGAATTCATCATGACTCAAGGCTGCAGTTATAATGTTTTTTGCTTTGGCGTTGTACCCAACCTTCTTTTTGTCTTCATCAGTCCAGTCACTTTTTGGCTTTAGGATTGCAGATTCACCTGTACCTGCTATGGTTGGCACAAATGGTCCATTTTCTACAGCATCTAGAATATCAATACCACTAGCTTCAAGAAAAATTAACATGCGTTGTTTCCAATACATGTATGCGGCCCCGTTAAAAGCGGGAGGCCTAGCTAATGATGCACCCTCTCCTAGGAAATCAGAGGTCATGATTTTTGATGAGAGTTACTCTAACAAAAATTGGCTCTGATACCAATTGTTGGTACCAGTAACCTCTGTTAAATGAAAATTATGCGGAAGATTACCTATTTTTGAGATATGCGCAGCAGTTTAACAAATCGTACATTTATTAAACACAGCATCAGAATAAGGTCCCAAAACTACAATACAAATGAATGCACAAAGTATATGGATCAAAGAATATATTGAGAGATGCACCAGTTACGTTTATTGTTCAAGATATTGATTCACTTACAATCATGCTGGAAACAGTCTTTCATGTAGTATCAAAGTATGCAGAAAGATATTCAAGCATTCAATCAATATCAGACAAATACACACTGCAGAAATTAAAAAGAGATAAGGGTAAGAAAGATTGTACGCAGTGATTTATACTGGTTCAGCCGTTGTTGAACGACCTACATCCAGTCCCAAGATCAAATCCAATCTTGGCCTTTCCAATAGAATATCTCAGAATCCGTTTACAGATGTTCTAGCTCCTCGCCTATCAATCTAAAACGATTCTTTCTATTCTATTCTTATCTCCCTGAATCCCAGAGTTTATCTCCCATAAACTCTTCCAAGATTACAGTCAAGTTTCTTCTTGATGAGACCTCTCAATCACAGAAGATAACTACCAGTTAAGACTGGATTTCTCAATGTTATTTGTTTTAAGAATTTGTTTACAGATGTATCTAATCAGAAATTACACAGAAATTTCTTCAACAGTTTTCTTCTCTAAAGTTGTTTCTCCAGCAATCTTTCTTAGTTCTTGTGGATCATGAAAGATGAATCTTCATAACTGAAAAAGTAATGTTCAAAGTTATTTCACAGTGAGAAACAAAGATGTCAGAAAGTTATGTGTATGTTGTTGTGTATTTTGTTGTGTATATTGAGAAGATACTGAAAAACAGTTTATATAGTTTCAGGAAAAACAACATATGCATCGATTTATCCAATCGATTCATTAAAGTCATAATGCTGGTTAATCGATTTCCTCAATCGATTTCGCGAGTCTTGTTTTTCTTGAATCTTGAAACTGTACATACTAATCGATTTGCTCAATCGATTATTTTAAGTAGTTCTTCAAACTTTGATGACAGTATATGATTAAATCGATTTGCAGAATCGACTTGATGTGTTTTGTTCAAACAACGAGATCAAAACCATCGATGTGCTTAATCGATTTAACCATTCAGTCATCTCTGTTTATAAAACTTTTATGTCAATCGATTGTGCCAATCGATTGTGGATCTTAAGTCTGAAGAACTTTTCATCAGTTGGGTTATTCAATCGATTTACCAAGTCGATTGATACCAACTTTTATTACACAGATGTATATAAACAGATTGTAGTAATCGATTGTGTATGTTCCAGACCTGAGTTATTTTGAGACTTGTTTTAGTGAATCGATTGGCCTAATCGATTTAGTAAACAGGTTTGGCTCTGGGACATTACCAATCGATTGTTTCAATCGGTGTAGACAAAAACACAATTAAAGAAGTGATTATTTCAATCGATTTGCCAAATCGATTGCCTGCAAAACGTGCTACTGACTTGCACATTTTAAATTCAGTAAGCATGTCAATCGATTTGTCCAATCGATTTAAACAATCAGTTTAGTCTTGGTGATTCACTCAATCGATGTGCCTAATCGATTTGTGGCAAACTGGCTCTCTGACTTGTACAATTTATTTTCCAATATGTGTACCAATCGATTTGGAGAATCGATTGATAGCCCGTTTGTTTTCTTTAAGGATGTACAAATCGATTGTGCTAATCGATTGGGTAACACCAAACTTTGTAAACTTATTCAACCCTGTTATAGAATCGATTGTACTAATCGATGTGCTCATGGATCTTCAAGATTTTGTTGATTCCTTGAGTTCCAAGCAATTGTCTCGAGTATGTAGGATTGAATTTGTTGTTCCTGAAATTTTTCTCAGTTGACAATGTTAGATGTATTTCAAATTGGATGCTTGTCAATAACATCAAAAACGAACATATGTCTAACAGGTTTTTCGGAAACACTACCTCCAAGAGGGAACGACGTTGCAAGGACGAACGTCAGTAGGGATGATCAAATGGTTGAAGCTACAAATAACATGGATGTTTTGTTGTTGCACGAACGTCTGCAAAGACTCGACGAGATCTGGAGAAGAGGGAAAGAGGGATTTATGTTATTAAGTCAAGAGGATTGAAAGATTGTCGTCGTTACCATCCTCCAAAGTTCAAGGGTGATGAGAACTCAGGAAAAGAGATGATTAGTGGATTTGAGAAATGGAAAAGATCTTCGAGATGACGAATTGTGAAGCAGACCTGAAGCAAATCATGACGGCGTGTAATTTATAAAATGGTTCCAAGGACACAGAAGCTATGTGTTGGTGTAAACTCGAAGATGATGAGTATGGATGGATTAACATTAGACTAATAAGGGATTTCAAGTAAAGATCTAAGTTGAGGACTCTTGTTAAGAAAAGTATTAGATGTTTTCCTGGTAGATTTCAGGATGAAACTGGATGAAGTTTGGCCACTGTCAAGGAGATGTGAACATCATGGAATTGTTGAGAAGATAAGGCTTTCATTTGGAATAACATTTGGTGCTTAGGTGTCAATGAAAGAGACTGGTATTGAAGTTAAGGGAGTGTTGCAATTTAGGAGTAAATACTCCATTGGTTAGATAACATACGCTTTGAGGATTAGTCGATACCTTGAGGGATAAAGTCGAGCATTCGGGTTAGACTGGATTCGCAACTTGAATTATTAAGTATGGATAGTAATATTGGATGAATCTATAGACACGTAAATGTGAATTTTGAGCGATGTTCAGAAAAACCTAATGAGTTAAGCCTTGATGTATTGAACTCTATGTTACCATTAAGTGGAATTTGAAGTATCGAGTACGAGAATACTTGAGATTGCGGTAATATAAGTTTGAGAGTCTATTAAAGGATGGAAATTACTAAGAGGATGTTAATATTTTGATAGGACTGAAGGATTATTCGAGATTTGATTTGGGACCCTAAGATGGTTGATTTTTAGCTGATGATTTAAAATCTCGCAAGGTTGGATGGAGGACCAAGTAATGCTTAAAACATTCATAATCGAAGAAGTTGAGGCAGGCAAGTGATAAATGATTCATGTTAAGGATGGAAGTGTTTGGAGATTTTGAAGATCAAATTTGAGAATCCTATTAACTGATAGAAATTGTAAAAGAAGAGATGGAATGAATGATTTATGGTTTAGTTGTTGGTCTTGGGAAGTCAAGCGTGAAGATTTGAAATGATCATTTCAGTAACTAGATGGACAAAAAAAGGTATGTGGGTTTTTGAGATATTATACTGCAAAATTTATGAGGATGAAGTTATAGAGAATTATTTCTTTTGAAAGAACGTTTGAGGAATAATTCTTTAGAACGTTCGAATGTTAGGATTCTTTCAGTTTATATCTCGATGAAGGTTGAGAAGGAATAAGAATCCAGCGAGTGAACCAAATTTTGGAAAATATGCCAAGAAAACTTGTTGGAGCAACACATAGAGATGTAGCTTATGACAATTAAAGATTCAGGAAAGGAATTATCTCACCTATAATTCAGACATTATTATTATAAAGGTATGCCAAGATATAAAGACATTACTTGAGTGCATGTCATGGGGATTGTTATTGTGTTCGTCAATCAAAGGAGTTAAATGTTTACTTGATAGGAAACAATTGAACATGAAATGTAAAAGTTTGGTGGGAATTAGTAAGCCTTGATTTATTGGAATCACTATAATGAAGAGGTATCAAGGTTCGAGGTAGAAATTTAAGGTTTGTATAAATGGAAAAGTGATGGAGTGAATACAATGCGGTTGACCTGTCATAATGAAAGGATAATCATCAAGTTGCAAATGAAGGACACAGTGAAATTAAGAAGTATCAGAATGAATGTTGGCAGTAGAGGTAGGAGGATTATTTTCGAGTTGTGCATAATTGCGAAGTATGTAAGAAACTTCCTAGTGAAGCGTGAATTTGAGGTGTTAGGCATGAGACAAATGTAGACCATGATCTGTGAATTAAATTCAAGTTGGATTTTAATGGAAAACGTGACTCTTGAAAATGAAGTACTAAACTGGAAGGAAGTTTGTGTGTCCCAAGGGGTATAGTCTCTGGCATGATATCGAAAATATTTGAGGAAGCTTTGATCACCAAGCATATGTGGGGATGGAATTATTAAATTTATAACTGGAATAACATACTGATAAGAACACTACAGTTTGAAGTAGTTGTACGACTTAAGAAAAAAATCGAGGATTTGTGGACAAGGGAGAAATTTAGGAGTTCTCCGATGTGGTGATTGTTCTGTGCTCAGTATGTTGGGGTCATTCTAAGTGTTTCAGTTCGATACCAAATGGATGTTTCGTACCAAGTGGATGCAAACTAGACGACGTGACATAGGTATGGGATATTTTACTTCGTCGACATGATCAAAGTTATAGGAAAATAAGGGAAACTCAATGGACCTTGAGAAGATCGTTGACTGCTTGTACATTAAGATAACCTCAGTTGTAAGTTGCAAGGAGCGCTATTACAGTTCAGTTAAGATAGTCTAAGCCACTATCATGTTTGTTGGCTATTTATTGACAAATTGAGGGACTGATCATCCTTAATCTCTTGTCAATAGTAGACAAAATCATGTTGAATGGAACGAACGAGCCTTACCGACTATAGATGTGTGTGAAGTTATTAAGCACCCTACGAAAAGGGGTAGGCAAACTTTTTTCGAGAAGGCCAGATGAAACAAGTTGTGACTAGTATGTTGAATTTGAGTACAAACCTAATGAGGATTGCTACTCGTACTTTAAGTTTCGAGGACGAAACTAATTTTAGGGGGGTAGTAATGTAAGACCCGTAATTTTAAATCCTAAGTTATACAATTTTAGGGTATTTTGTGTAGAATTTCTTAGGCTGTTAATCCAGTTTTTGGTATTGAGTGAGTTAAATGCCAAAAATATATTTTTGGAAATTGGATTAAAATTATTTGTCGGGAAATAATTTACTCCCGTTACGAAGGATTTAATACCGGGCAATTTTGTTAAAAATATCTTGGGTTGCTGAAAATTGCATCTGTCAATCGAGTTGCGACGAGAGTAGATATTTTTAATAAAAAGTGGTTTGGAGAGGTTATGGGTGAAATTGTAATTTTATGGAATATCTAGATATTTTTAGATATTTGTTATATATATATATATATAGAAAGAAAAGGAAAGGAAGAAAAGAGAGAGAAAAGAAAATAGAAGGAAGGAAAAGCAAGGGAAAAACATTCCATCTTGTTCCTCCTCCAGCCACGCGACCCACACATTTTCTTCCATCTCTTTTCTTCCATTTTCGTGGTTCCTTTGGCCTCAAGAATGGAAACCCAAGATTAGTGAGTGTGAAAGAACACATTTCCAACTCCTTCCTCCTTCTCGGATTCGAAAACGGAGTTAGAGATTTCAAAAACCGTCAAACACAAACCTCTCCGTTTCACCTAGATCTAAGCTTCGTTTCGTAAAGAGATAGAAGGGAAAGTTGCTCACTACCACGCGACGGTGCTAGGGAACCAACTTTGGAAGCAACGTTGCGAACGGAGATTTTACCGGATTTACTCGCGGTACCGTAATCGCACGTTAAAGCTAACGTGAAGGTAAGGGCTCCTTCCAAACTTTTAGTTTGCATTTAGGGACTTATCTGTGATTGTGTGGAAAAGGATTTTGTAGGGTTAAAGTGTTGATTTTGGGAAAAATGTATCTAAGGCTTTAGGGGTAAAATCTTAGAGTTAGGTTTTGATTAGATTGATGAATGCTTCATGAAAGATGAATTTACCTCATGTATGTATGATTTTGAATATATGAAATTGATTGTGTTGATTTGTGTCGTCGTATTCGACGTGTTCATGATTGTTAATTATGGAATTTGATGTGTTTTTGTGTGAATTATGGATTGAATGTGAAAGTATGTTTGGGTTTGTTTGTGTGGAATTTGAAAACCATTAAGTTAAACGAGTATTAAGAATTGGGAATCTCTTAATGTCTTATTTACTTAATGTGTGTTTGTTTTGGAAAATCGTTTAAGTTTAATGAGAATTAAGAATGGGGAATCTCTTAATGTCTTGTTTACTTAATGTTTGTTTTGAAAATCGTTGGAGTTAAAAGAGTATTAAGAATGGGGAATCTCTTAATATTTTTGTTTGCTTAAGGTGTGTTTGTTTGTGAAAATCATTAAGTTAAATGAGTATTAAGAATGGGGAATCTCTTAATAACTGCGTTTACTTAATGTTGTCGTGAAAATGATTTTTGAAGAAATGAATTGTCGAGTCAAGGTGATGCCATGTGATTTGTTGGTTCATCTTGTCTGTGTTGAGATTGTCGCGCCAAGGTGATGCCATGTGATTTGTTGGTTCATCTTGTCTGTGTTGAGATTGTCGCGCCAAGGTGATGCCATGTGATTTGTTGGTTCATCTTGTCTGTGTTGAGATTGTCGCGCCAAGGTGATGCCATGTGATTTATTGGTTCATCTTGTCTGCGTTGAGATTGTCGAGTCAAGGTGATGCCATGTGATTTGTTGGTTCATCATGTCTGCGTTGAGATTGTCGAGTCAAGGTGATGCCATGTGATTTGTTGGTTCATCTTGTCTGTATTGGGATTGTCGAGTCAAAGTGATGCCATGTGATTTGTTGGTTCATCTTGTTTGTGTGGGTATTGTGTTGAAACTGTTAAGCGGTATGTTTTGAAATTATGTGTAAGTGTGTTTGATTCCAATTGAGTTTGTGTTGATTGTACTAAGAGTTATGCTTTGGAATTGTGCGATAGTATGTTAGATTGTAAAACGATTTCGAAACTCAAGTTGACGTGGTGCTTGTGTTGAAAATGCTAAGTGTTAAGATGTGGATTTGTGTATGAATGTGGTTGAGTTAGTTTATGTATTTTTGGAAGAATATGCAGGGAAATCGATTGCCCAATCGATTGGCATTAAGTCAGTGGCTCAGCTATGCTGACAATCAATTGCCCAATCAATTGCCCAGTCAATTGCCCAATCGATTGGCATTAAGTCAGGGGCTCAGTTATCCTGTCAATTGATTGCCCAATCGATTGCCCAATCGATTGCCCAATCGATTGAATTAAGCCCAGAATTCAAATTTCACTAAAAACCTTCAGGAAATCGATTTGGAAATCGATTGGCTTAATAGAAATTCTTATTTTGAGTTAGATAACAGATTGCTCATTAATTTATCAATGTTTTGTTCAGTTATGTATTACTTGATGGTTTGAAAACTTTATTTTGATTTCATTTACATTTGGCAAGCATTATATGAACTTTTAGCATATGGAAAAATCCTTTTAAAGGTGCATGCTTAGTTGAGAGGATATTTTGTGCATTTAAAAGCTTAAATGTTATGTGTTAATTGCTAATTTCGGTTGGTGACCCTTTACAACTATTGTGGAAATCTGGGCTTTGCCCTCAGATGAGAGCTAGGACAACCCTACCGGTTCGTACCCTACGGATGGGAATGTAGATGGGAATGCTTGACTGGAGCTAAGTTAGAAGGATCCTACGGGGCGCATGGTGATTACTCAGGGTGTATAGCTTTTTGGTAGAATGATCTGATTAGGTTGACATAGAGGGAACATATGTCTTTCTTTTGAATTGCGTTTATTTTAAATTGGAAGACTGTACCACTTTTTGATGTTTAAATATTTTGGAGTCATATTTCGAAAAATTATTCCGCTGCTTGTAAATTATTTTGACTTAAATATTTATCCAAAGTTATTACCTTATTTATTTCTCTATTGTAATTTAATTTCTTTTGAAAAAAAAATACACCCTCGCTTTGAAAAACGGGGTGTTACATTCAGCATGCTGGGGTGCATAGTGACTTGAAATGAAAAGATGTATCATCATCCATCATAACCTACAAAATAAAGATTATCCTTCAAAATAAAGATTATACTCATATAACACAAAAAAAATAAAAATATAATACCTGCATAACTTTCCCCAGTAATGAAGAACTCAATATTTTTGTACTGCTTAAACATTGTGAACCAATGTTGCAAAAAACCAAGAGTATCTATTGCTGTATATTACACAGATAGAGTGAAAATTATGTCAACATTGTGTTAAAACACGTTAAAATGAATATTCAGGAATTCAAAACTGAATATTACAGGAATTTAAAACTGAACATTGTGTTAAAACAAGTTAAACTGAATATTACACAAATAGAGTGAAACTTAAGTCAACATTGTGTTAAAACAAGTTAAAATGAATATTACAGGAATACAAAACTGAATATTATAGGAACCAAACTACCAGAATTAAACATTGTTTAAATCCTAATAAATAAAGAACTAGGTATCCCACAGTAAACATACATTTTAGGAATTTTACTTTTACATTCAATGAAAATTCAACTCAATCATATGAAATAGGCAACTTAGTGCTACAAATATCAATGAGCAAAAGTTTATTCCATCATGTTACGTTGTTTAATCATGCATGTAGGAGTAATCCTAAAACCAATCTAATTAGGATTAACTATATTGAAGCAAAAGACAACACACATCAGAAAACAATTTTCCATTGGATTAGACGACGACAACAACAACAACAACGTATTGTGTACAACATGTACAACAACAACGATAACAAAAACAACAAAAACAACAACATGTACAACAACAACATGTACAAAATTTACAACAACAATAACATGTACAACATGTATAACAACATAAACATGTGGAGAAGAAGAATTGAAAAGGGTAGTAATGGGAAAAGAGGAGGAACCTTGCAAGAGAGAGAGCAGTAGTGGTATGCTTTGTTTTACTCACAGCTATTCCTTTCAAATTTATGTCGGTTTTCTTTTTGAGAATGAGTTAAGCAAACTAGGGTGCATAGAGACCTCAAATGGAAAGATGTATCATAATCCAACATAACCTTCAAAATAAAGATTATACTCATATAACACAATAAAAATAAAAATATAATACCTGCATAACTTTCCTCAATAATGAAGAACTCATTGTTTTTGTACTGCTAAAACATTGTGAATCAATATTACAAAAAAACAAGAGTATCACTCGATGTATATTACACATATAGAGTAAAACTTATGTCAATTTGATATAGTTACATGAATTGAAAACAAGTTAAACTGAATGTTTTGATGAGAACATTGTGTTAAAATTATGTTTTTTTTTCAAATTAAGTAAATTGTGTTAAATTTGTAGTTTATGAAACTCTAGTTTATTATTTTATTATTTATAAGTTCAACTAAACATTTTATGTATTATTCTCATGTTATTCAAAAAAAAGTAAATATATCTGTCATTTCATCTTTCAAATGGAAAACAATTATAAGTTTGCACAAAAAAAATGTTACTATAATTCAAAGAAATGGTTTTTCTAATTAGCTTTGTACATGTTCTAATTCAAAGAAAGAAGACAACAACAACAACAACAACAACAACATATTATGTACAACATGTACGACAACAACAACAACATGTACAACAACAACAACATAAGGATATGAACAAATAAAAACAAAAGACAACTCGAAAAAAAAGAGTAGGGATAAAGTGTATTATACAGGTGGTAGACACGGATCGCTACTAACATGAAAATGATTGATGAAGCTACCAACCTATACATAAATAACATGTCAGTTAAATGGAAAGGTATTTCTATGCAAATAACATAATATAAAAAATATATATATTATTTCAGTGCAAATAACATAATATAAAACAAATACATATTATTTCTATGCAAATAACATAATATAAAAAAATACATATTATTTATATGAAAATAATAGAATTTATAAAAAATATATATATCTACTAACCTCCGTACTATACAACTTGTTAACATATACACAAGTGGAATTAACTTTCCCACTACCATATTCCCTTACGATGCGGGAAATGTTGAACACTCTTGTGAGTAACTCATAGATTGAATTTGATATCAACCTATGCGACTACAAAAATTGCCCCCTAAAGTTGTAATCTGAACTAAACTCTAAGAGGGGGTTTTATATCTACAAATATCATAAGAGGAACATTACTCATTAAAATGTTTATTCTATAAAGCACAACGTAAAGTTAAATTTATTTCATATATTTTTACTCACAGCTATTCCTTTCAAATTTATGTCAGTTTTGGTTTGAAGAATGAGTTCAGCATGCTGGGGTGCATAGTGAGTTGAAATGAAAAGATGTATCATCATCCAACATAACCTACAAAATAAAAATTATCCTTCAAAATAAAGATTATACTCATATAACACAATAAAAATAAAAATATAATACCTGCATAACTTTCTTCAGTAATGAAGAACTCATTGTTTTTGTATTGCTTAAACATTATGAACCAATGTTGCAAAAAACCAAGAGTATCTCTTGCTGTATATTACACAGATAGAGTGAAACTTATGTCAACATTGTGTTAAAACACGTTAAAATGAATATTACAGGAATTCAAAACTGAATATTACAGGAATTTAAAACTGAACATTGTGTTAAAACAAGTTAAACTGAATATTACACAGATAGAGTGAAACTTATGTCACCATTGTATTAAAACAAGTTAAAATGAATATTACAGGAATTCAAAATTGAATATTACAGGAATTCAAAACTGAATATTACAGGAACCAAACTACTAGAATTAAACCTTGTTTAAAACCTAATAAATAAAGAACTAGGTATCCCACAGTAAACATACATTTCAGGAATTTTACTCTTACATTCAATGAAAATTCAACTCAATCATATGAAATAGGCAACTTAGTGCTACAAATATCAATGAGCAAAAGTTTATTCCATCATGTTACGTTGTTTAATCGTGCATGTAGGAGTAATCCTAAAACCAATCAAATTAGGATTAACTATATTAAAGCAAAAGACAACACACATCAGAAAACAATTTTCTATTGAATTAGACGACGACAACAATAACAACAACAACATATTGTGTACAAGATGTACAAGAACAACAATAACAACAACAACAACATGTACAACAACAACATGTAAAACATTTACAACAACAATAACATGTATAACAACAACAACATGTGGAAAAGAAGAATTGAAAAGAGTAGTAATGGGCAAAGAGGAGGAACCTTGCAAGAGAGAGAGCAGTAGTGGTATGCTTTGTTTTACTCACAGCTATTCCTTTCAAATTTATGTCGGTTTTGATTTTGAGAATAAGTTCAGCGAACTAGGGTGCATAGTGACCTCAAATGAAAAGATGTATCATAATCCAACATAACCTTCAAAATATAGAGTATACTAATATAACACAATAAAAATAAAACTATAATACCGGCATAACTTTCCTCAATAATGAAGAACTCATTGTTTTTGTACTGCTTAAAGATTGTGAACCAATATTACAAAAAAAAACAAGAGTATCTATATAGAGTAAAACTTATGTCAATTTGATATAGTTACATGAATTGAAAACAAGTTAAACTGAATGTTTTGATGAGAACATTTTGTTAAAATTATGTTTTTTTTTTTTTCAAATTAAGTAAATTGTGTTAAATTTGTAGTTTATGAAACTCTAGTTTATTATTTTATTATTTATAAGTTCAACTCTACATTTTAGGTATTATTCTCATGTTATTCAAAAAAAAGTAAATATACCTGTCATTTCATTTATCAAATGGAAAACAATTATAAGTGTGCACAAAAAAAATGTTACTATAATTCAAAGAAATGGTTTTTCTAATTACCTTTGTACATGTTCTAATTCAAAGAAAGAAGACAACTACAACAACATATTATGTACAACATGTACGACAACAACAACAACAACATGTACAACATAGATGTATCATCATCCAACATAACCTACAAAATAAAGATTATCCTTCAAAATAAAGATCATACTCATATAACACAATAAAAATAAAAATATAATACCTGCATAACTTTCCCCGGTAATGAAGAACTCATTGTTTTTGTATTGCTTAAACATTGTGAACCAATGTTGCAAAAAACCAAGAGTAACTCTTGCTGTATATTACACAAATAGAGTGAAACTTATGTCAACATTGTGTTAAAACACGTTAAAATGAATATTACAGGAATTCAAAACTGAATATTACAGGAATTTAAAACTGAACATTGTGTTAAAACAAGTTAAACTGAATATTACAAGAACCAAACTACTAGAATTAAACCTTGTTTAAAACCTAATAAATAAAGAACTAGGTATCCCACAGTAAACATACATTTTAGGAATTTTACTCTTACATTCAATGAAAATTCAACTCAATCATATGAAATAGGCAACTTTGTGCTACAAATATCAATGAGCAAAAGTTTATTCCATCATATTACGTTGTTTAATCATGCATGTTGGAGTAATCCTAAATCCAATCTAATTAGGATTAACTATATTGAAGCAAAAGACAACACACATCAGAAAACAATTTTCCATTGGATTAGACGACGACAACAACAACAACAACAACATGTACAACATGTACAACAACAATAACATGTACAACATGTATAACAACAACAACATGTGGAAAAGAAGAATTGAAAAGAGTAGTAATGGGAAAAGAGGAGGAACCTTGCAAGAGAGAGAGCAATAGTGGTATACTTTGTTTTACACACAGATATTCCTTTCAAATTTATGTCGGTTTTGATTTTGAAAATGAGTTCAGCAAACTAGGGTGCATAGTGACCTCAAATGAAAAGATGTATCATAATCCAACATAACCTTCAAAATAAAGATAATACTCATATAACACAATAAAAATAAAAATATAATACCTGCATAACTTTCCTCAATAATGAAGAACTCATTGTTTTTGTACTGCTTAAACATTGTGAACCAATATTACAAAAAAAACAAGAGTATCTCTCGATGTATATTACACATAAAGAGTAAAATTTATGTCAATTTGATATAGTTACATGAATTGAAAACAAGTTAAACTGAATGTTTTGATGAGAACATTGTGTTAAAATTATGTTTTTTTTTTCAAATTAAGTAAAGTGTGTTAAATTTGTAGTTTATGAAACTCTAGTTTATTGTTTTATTATTTATAAGTTCAACTCAACATTTTAGCTCTTATTCTCATGTTATTAAAAAAAAGTAAATATACCTGTCATTTCATCTATCAAATGGAAAACAATTATAAGTGTGCACAAAAAAAATGTTACTATAATTCAAAGAAATAGTTTTTCAAATTACCTTTGTACATGTTCTAATTCAAAGAAAGAAGACAATCACAACAACAACAACAACAACATATTATGTACAACATTTACAACATGTACGACAACAACAACAACAACATGTACAACATGTACAACAACAATAATATGTACAACATGTAAAACAACAAGAACAACATATTATGTACAACATGTACAACAACAACAACAACATGTACAACAACAACAACATAAGGATATGAACAAATAAAAACAAAAGACAACTCGAAAAAAAAGAGTAGGGATAAAGTGTATTATACAGGTGGTAGACACGGATCGCTACTAACATGAAAAGGATCGATGAAGCTACAAACCTATACATAAATAACATGTTAGTTAAATGCAAAGGTATTTCTATGCAAATAACATAATACAAAAAAAATATATATTATTCCAGTGCAAATAACAGAATATAAAACAAATACATATTATTTCTACGCAAATAACATAATATAAAAAAATACAAATTATTTCTATGAAAATAACAGAATTTAAAAAAAAAATATATATCTACTAACCTCCATACTATACAGCTTGTTAACATATACACAAGTGGAATTAACTTTTCCACTACCATATTCCCTTACGATGCGGGAAATGTTGCACACTCTTGTGAGTAACTCATAGGTTGAATTTGATATCAACCCATGCGACCACAAAAATTGCCCCCTAGAGTTGTAATCTGAACTAAACTCTTAGAAGGGGTTTCGTATCTACAAATATCATAAGAGGAACATTACTCATTAAAATGTTTATTCTATAAAGCACAACATAAAGTTAAATTTATTTCATATATTTTTACTCACAGCTATTCCTTTCAAATTTATGTCAGTTTTGGTTTGAAGAATGAGTTCAGCATGTTGGGGTGGATAGTGACTTGAAATGAAAATTTGTATCATCATCCAACATAACCTACAAAATAAAGATTATCCTTCAAAATAAAGATTATACTCATATAACACAATAAAAATAAAGATATAATACCTGCATAACTTTCCCCAGTAATGATGAACTCATTGTTTTTGTACTGCTTAAAATTGTGAACCAATGTTGCAAAAAAAACAAGAGTATCTCTTGCTGTATATTACACAGATAGAGTGAAACTTATGTCAACATTGTATTAAAACACATTAAAATGAATATTACAGGAATTCAAAACTGAATATTATGTGAATTTAAAACTGAACATTGTGTTAAAACAAGTTAAACTGAATATTACACAGATAGAGTGAAACTTATGTCAACATTGTGTTAAAACAAGTTAAAATGAATATTACAGGAATTCAAAACTGAATATTACAGGAACCAAACTACTAGAATTAAACCTTGTTTAAAACTTAAAAAATAAACAACTAGGTATCCCACAGTAAACATACATTTTAGCAATTTTACTCTTACATTCAATGAAAATTCAACTCAATCATATGTAATAGGCAACTTAGTGCTACAAATATCAATGAGCAAAAGTTTATTCCATCATGTTACGTTGTTTAATCATGCATGTAGGAGTAATCCTAAAACTAATCTAATTAGGATTAACTATATTGAAGCAAAAGACAACACACATCAGAAAACAATTTTCCATTGGATTAGACGACGACAACAACAACAACAACATATTGTGTACAACATGTACAACAATAACAACAACAACAACAACAACAACAACAACATATTGTGTACAACATGTACAACAATAACAATAACAATAACAACAACAACAACAACATGTACAACATGTACAACAACAATAACTAGTACAACATGTATAACAACAACAACATGTTGAAAAGAAGAATTGAAAAGAGTAGTAATGGGAAAAGAGGAGGAACCTTGCAAGAGAGAGAGCAGTAGTGGTATGCTTTGTTTTACTCACAAATATTCCTTTAAAATTTATGTCGGTTTTGATTTTGAGAATGAGTTCAGCAAACTATGGTGCATAGTGACCTCAAATGAAAAGATGTATCATAATCCAACATAACCTTCAAAATAAAGATTATACCCATATAACACAATAAAAATAAAAATATAATACCTGCATAACTTTACTCAATAATGAAGAACTCATTGTTTTTGTACTGCTTAAACGTTGTGAACCAATATTACAAAAAAACAAGAGTATCTCTCGATGTATATTACACATATAGAGTAAAACTTATGTCAATTTGATATAGTTACATGAATTGAAAATAAGTTAAACTGAATGTTTTAATGAGAACATTGTGTTAAAATTATGTTTTTTTTTTCAAATTAAGTAAATTGTGTTAAATTTGTAGTTTATGAAACTCTAGTTTATTGTTTTATTATTTATAAATTCAACTCAACATTTTAGGTATTATTCTCATGTTATTCAAAAAAAAAAGTAAATATACCTGTCATTTCATCTATAAAATGGAAAACAATTATAAGTGTGCACACAAAAAATGTTACTATAATTCAAAGAAATTGTTTTTCTAATTACCTTTGTACATGTTCTAATTCAAAGAAAGAAGACAACTTCAACAACAACAACATATTATGTACAACATGTACAACATGTACGACAACAACAACATGTACAACATGTACAACAACAATAACATGTACAACATGTAAAACAACAACAACAACATATTATGTACAAAATGTACAACAAATACAACATAAGAATATGAACACGAAAAGGATCGATGAAGCTACCAACCTATAAATAAATAACATGTCAGTTAAATGGAAAGGTATTTCTATGCAAATAACATAATACAAAAAAAATATATATTATTTCAGTGCAAATAACAGAATATACAACAAATACATATTATTTCTATGCAAATAACAGAATATAAAAAAATACATATTATTTCTATGAAAATAACAGAATTTAAAAAAAATATATATATCTACTAACCTCCGTACTATACAACTTGTTAACATATACACAAGTGGAATTAACTTTTCCACTACCATATTCCCTTACGATGCGGGAAATATTGCACACTCTTGTGAGTAACTCATAGGTTGAATTTGATATCAACCCATGCGACCACAAAAATTGTCCCCTAGAGTTGTAATCTGAACTAAACTCTAAGAAGGGGTTTCCTATCTACAAATATCATAAGAGGAACATTACTCATTAAAATGTTTATTTTATAAAGCACAACATAAAGTTAAATTTATTTCATATATTTTTACTCACAGCTATTCCTTTCTAATTTATGTCAGTTTTGGTTTGGAGAATGAGTTCAGCATGCTGAGGTGCATAGTGACTTGAAATGAAAAGATGTATCATCATCAAACATAACCTATAAAATAAAGATTATCCTTCAAAATAAAGATTATACTCATATAACACAATAAAAATAAAAATATAATACCTACATAACGTTCCCCAGTAATGAAGAAATCATTGTTTTTGTACTGCTTAAACATTATGAACCAATGTTGGAAAAAAACAAGAGTATCTCTTGCTGTATATTACACAGATAGAGTGAAAGTTATGTCAACATTGTGTTAAAACACGTTAAAATGAATATTACAGGAATTTAAAACTGAACATTGTGTTAAAACAAGTTAAATTGAATATTACACATATAGAATGAAACTTATGTCAACATTGTGTTAAAATAAGTTAAAATGAATATTACAGAAATTCAAAACTGAATATTACAGGAACCAAACAACTAGAATTAAACTTTTTTTAAAACCTAATAAATAAAGAACTAGGTATCCCACAGTAAACATACATTTTAGGAATTTTACTCTTACATTCAATGAAAATTCAACTCAATCATATGAAATAGGCAACGTAGTGATACAAATATCAATGAGCAAAAGTTTATTCCATCATGTTACGTTGCTTAATCATGCATGTAGGAGTAATCTTAAAACTAATCTAATTAAGATTAACTATATAGAAGCAAAAGACAACACACATCAGAAAACAATTTCCCATTGGATTAGAAGACGACAACAACAACAACAACCACAACATGTACAACATGTAAAACAACAATAACAACATGTACAACATGTACAACAACAACAACAACAACAACAACATGTACAACAACAACAACAACAACATATTATGTACAACATGTACAACAACAATAACATGTAAAACATGTATAACAACAACAACAACAACATATTATGTACAACGTGTACAACAACAGATAGAATTAAAAATTGAATATTACAGGAATTTAAAACTGAACATTGTGTTAAAACAAGTTAAATTGAATATTACACAGATAGAATGAAACTTATGTCAACATTGTGTTAAAATAAGTTAAAATAAATATTACAGGAATTCAAAACTCAATATTGTGAACCAATATTACAAAAAAACAAGAGTATCTCTCGATGTATATTACACATATAGAGTAAAACTTATGTCAATTTGATATTGTTACATGAATTGAAAATAAGTTAAACTGTATGTTTTGATGAGAACATTGTGTTAAAATTATATTTTTTTTCTTTCAAATTAAGTAAATTGTGTTAAATTTGTAGTTTATGAAACTCTAGTTTATTGTTTTATTATTTATAAGTTCAACTCTACATTTTAGGTATTATTCTCATGTTATTCAAAAAAAAGTAAATATACCTGTTATTTCATCTATCAAATGGAAAACAATTATAAGTGTGCACAAAAAGAATGTTACTATAATTCAAAGAAATGGTTTTTCTAATTACCTTTGTACAAGTTCTAATTCAAAGAAAGAAGACCACTACAACAACAACAACAACATATTATGTACAACATGTACGACAACAACAATAACAACATGTACAACATGAACAACAACAACAACAACAACAACAACATGTATAACATATACAACAACAACATATTATGTACAACATGTACAACAACAATAACATGTACAACAACAACAACAACAACAACAACATATTATGTACAACATGTACAACATGTACGACAACAACAATAACAACATGTACAACAACAACAACAACAACATGTACAACATGTACAACAACAACAACAACAACAACAACATATTATGTACAACATGTACAACAACAATAACATGTACAACATATATAACAACAACAACAACATATTATGTACAACATGTATAACAACAACATAAGAATATGAACAAATAAAAACAAAAGACAACTTGAAAAAAAAGAATAGGGATAAAGTGTATTATACAGGTGGTAGACACGGATTGGTACTAACATGAATAAGATCGATGAAGCTACCAACCTATACATAAATAACATGTCAGTTAAATGGAAAGGTATTTCTATGCAAATAACATAATACAAAAAAAAAATATATTATTTCAGTGCAAATAACAGAATATAAAACAAATACATATTATTTCTTTGCAAATAACGTAATATAAAAAAAATACATATTATTTCTATAAATAAAACAAAATTTTAAAAAAAAAATATATATCTACTAACCTCCGTACTATACAGCTTGTTAACATATATACAAGTGGAATTAACTTTTCCACTACCATATTCCCTTAGGATGCGGGAAATGTTGCACACTCTTGTGAGTAACTCATAGGTTGAATTTGATATCAACCCATGCGACCAAAAAAATTGCCCCCTAGAGTTGTAATCTGAACTAAACTCTAAGAGGGGGTTTCCTATCTACAAATATCATAAGAGGAACATTACTCATTAAAATGTTTATTCTATAAAGCACAACATAAAGTTAAATTTATTTCATATATTTTTACTCACAGCTATTCCTTTCAAATTTATGTCAGTTTTGGCTTGGAGAATGAGTTCAACATGCTGGGGTGCATAGTGATTGGAAATGAAAAGATGTATCATCATCCAACATAACCTACAAAATAAAGATTATCCTTTAAAATAAAGATTATACTCATATAACCCAATAAAAATAAAAATATAATACCTGCATAACTTTCCCCAGTAATGAAGAACTCATTGTTTTTGTACTGCTTAAACATTGTGAACCAATGTTGCTAAAAACCAAGAGTATCTCTAGCTGTATATTACACAGATAGAGTGAAACTTATGTCAACATTGTGTTAACACACGTTAAAATGAATATTACAGGAATTCAAAACTGAATATTACAGGAATTTAAAACTGAACATTGTGTTAAAACAAGTTAAACCGAATATTACACAGATAGAGTGAAACTTATGTCAACATTGTGTTAAAATAAGTTAAAATGAATATTACAGGAATTCAAAACTGATTATTACAAGAACCAAACTACTAGAATTAAACCTTGTTTAAAACCTAATAAATAAAGAACTAGGTATCCCACAGTAAACATACATTTTAGGAATTTTACTCTTACATTCATTGAAAATTCAACTCAATCATATGAAATAGGCAACTTAGTGCTACAAATATCAATGAGCAAAAGTTTATTCCATCACATTACGTTGTTTAATCATGCATGTAGGAGTAATCCTAAAATCAATCTAATTAGGATTAACTATATTGAAGCAAAAGACAACATACATCAGAAAACAATTTTCCATTGGATTAGACGACGACAACAACAACAACATATTTTGTACAACATGTACAACAACAACAATAACAACAACAACAACAACATCATATTGTGTACAACATGTACAACAACAATAACTTGTACAACATGTATAACAACAACATGTGGAAAAAAAGAATTGAAAAGAGTAATAATGGGAAAAGAGGAGGAACCTTCCAAGAGAGAGAGCAGTAGTGGTATGCTTTGTTTTACTCACAGCTATTCCTTTCAAATTTTTGTCGGTTTTGATTTTGAGAATAAGTTCTGCAAACTATGGTGCATAGTGACCTCAAATGAAAAGATGTATCATAATCCAACATAACCTTCAAAATAAAGATTATACTCATATAACACAATAAAAATAAAAATATAATACCTGCATAATTTTCCTCAATAATGAAGAACTCATTGTTTTTGTACTGCTTAAAAATTGTGAACCAATATTACAAAAAAACATCTCGTTGTATATTACACATATAGAGTAAAATTTATGTCAATTTGATATATTTACATGAATTGACAACAAGTTAAACTGAATGTTTTGATGAGAACATTGTGTTAAAATTATGTTTTTTTTATCAAATTAAGTAAATTGTGTTAAATTTGTAGTTTATGAAACTCTAGTTTATTGTTTTATTATTTATAAGTTCAACTCAACATTTTAGGTATTATTCTCATGTTATTCCAAAAAAAGTAAATATACTTGTTATTTCATCTATAAAATGGAAAACAATTATAAGTGTGAACAAAACAAATGTTACTATAATTCAAAGAAATTGTTTTTCTAATTACCTTTGTACATGTTCTAATTCAAAGAAAGAAGACAACTTCAACAACAACAACATATTATGTACAACATGTACAACATGTACGACAACAACAACATGTACAACATGTACAACAATAATAACATGTACATGTAAAACAACAACAACAACATATTATGTACAACATGTACAACAACAATAACATGTACAACATGTAAAACAACAACAACAACATATTATGTACAACATGTACAACAACAACAACAACATATTATGTACAACAACAACAACATAAGAATATGAACAAATAAAAACAAAAGACAACTCGAAAAAAAAGAGTAGAGATAAAGTGTATTATACAGGTGGTAGACACAGATCGCTACTAACATGTACAACATTTACGACAATAACAACATGTACAACATGTACAACAACAATAACATATACAACATGTAAAACAACAACAACAACATATTATGTACAACATGTACAACAACAACAACATGTACAACAACATAAGAATATGAACAAATAAAAACAAAAGACAACTCGAAAAAAAAGAGTAGGGATAAAGTGTATTATACAGGTGGTAGACACGGATCGCTACTAACATGAAAAGGATCGATGAAGCTACCAACCTATACATAAATAACATGTCAATTAAATGGAAAGGTCTTTCTATGCAAATAACATAATACAAAAAAAAAAATATTTATTATTTCAGTGCAAATAACAGAATATACAACAAATACATATTATTTCTATGCATATAACAGAATATAAAAAAATACATATTATTTCTATGAAAATAACAGAATTTAAAAAAAAATATATATATCTACTAACATCCGTACTATACAACTTGTTAACATATACACAAGTGGAATTAACTTTTCCACTACCATATTCCCTTACGATGCGGGAAATGTTGCACACTCATGTGAGTAACTCATAGGTTGAATTTGATATCAACCCATGCGACCACAAAAATTGCCCTCTAGAATTATAATCTGAACTAAACTCTAAGAGGGGGTTTCGTATCTACAAATATCATAAGAGGAACATTACTCATTAAAATGTTTATTCTATAAAACACAACATAAAGTTAAATTTATTTCATATATTTTTACTCATAACTATTCCTTTCAAATTTATGTCAGTTATGGTTTGGAGAATGAGTTCAGCAAACTGTGGTGCATAGTGACCTTAAATGAAAAGATGTATCATCATCCAACATAACCTACAAAATAAAGATTATCTTTCAAATAAAGATTTTACTCATATAATACAATAAAAATAAAAATATAATACCTGCATAACTTTCCCCAGTCGTGAAGAACTCATTGTTTTTGTACTGCTTAAACATTGTGAACCAATGTTGCAAAAAAACAAGAGTATTTCTTGTTGTATATTACACAGATAGAGTGAAACTTATGTCAACATTGTGTCAAAACACGTTAAAAAGAATATTATAGGAATTCAAAACTGAATATTACA
>JBBPBR010000001.1:21858657-21876594 GCA_037974775.1 Cicer pinnatifidum | reverse complement strand
TGAAGAACTCATTGTTTTTGTACTGCTTAAACATTGTGAACCAATGTTGCAAAAAAACAAGAGTATTTCTTGTTGTATATTACACAGATAGAGTGAAACTTATGTCAACATTGTGTCAAAACACGTTAAAAAGAATATTATAGGAATTCAAAACTGAATATTACATGAATTTAAAACAGAACATTGTGTTAAAACAAGTTAAACTGAATATTACATAGATAGAGTGAAACTTATGTCAACATTATCTTAAAACAAGTTAAAATGAATATTACAGGAATTCAAAACTGAATATTACAGAAACCAAACAACTAGAATTAAACCTTGTTTAAAACCTAATAAATAAACAACTAGGTATCCCACAGTAAACATACATTTTAGGAATTTTACTCATACATTCAATGAAAATTCAACTCAATCATATGAAATAGGCAACCTAGTGCTACAAATATCAATGAGCAAAAGTTTATTCCATCATGTTACGTTGTTTAATCATGCATGTAGGAGTAATCCTAAAACCAATCTAATTAGGATTAACTATATTGAAGCAAAAGACAACACACATCAGAAAACAATTTTCCATTGGATTAGAAGACGACTACAACAACAACAACCACAACATGTACAACATGTAAAACAACAATAACAACATGTACAACAACAACAACAACAACATATTATGTACAACATGTACAACACCAATAACATGTACAACATGTATAACAACAACAACGACAACAACATATTATGTACAACGTGTACAACAACAGATAGAATTAAAAATTGAATATTACAGGAATTTAAAACTGAACATTGTGTTAAAACAAGTTAAATTGAATATTACACAGATAGAATGAAACTTATGTCAACATTGTGTTGAAATAAGTTAAAATGAATATTACAGGAATTCAAAACTCAATATTGTGAACCAATATTACAAAAAAAAAAGAGTATCTCTCGATGTATATTACACATATAGAGTAAAACTTATGTCAATTTGATATTGTTACATGAATTGAAAATAAGTTAAACTGTATGTTTTGATGAGAACATTGAGTTAAAATTATGTTTTTTTTCTTTCAAATTAAGTAAATTGTGTTAAATTTGTAGTTTATGAAACTCTAGTTTATTGTTTTATTATTTATAAGTTCAACTCTACATTTTAGGTATTATTCTCATTTTATTCAAAAAAAAGTAAATATACCTGTTATTTCATCTATCAAATGGAAAACAATTATAAGTGTGCACAAAAAGAATGTTACTATAATTCAAAGAAATGGTTTTTCTAATTACCTTTGTACATGTTCTAATTCAAAGAAACAAAGACCACTACAACAACAACAACAACATATTATGTACAACATGTACGACAACAACAATAACAACATGTACAACATGAACAACAACAACATGTATAAGATATACAACAATAACAACATATTATGTACAACATGTACAACAACAATAACATGTACAACAACAACAACAACAACAACATATTATGTACAACATGTACAACATGTACGACAACAACAATAACAACATGTACAACATGTACAACAACAACAACAACAACATGTACAACATGTACAACAACAACAACAACAACAACATATTATGTACAACATGTACAACAACAATAACATGTACAACATATATAACAACAACAACAACAACATATTATGTACAACATGTACAACAACAACATAAGAATATGAACAAATAAAAACAAAAGATAACTTGAAAAAAAAGAATAGGGATAAAGTGTATTATACAGGTGGTAGACACGAATTGGTACTAACATGAATAAGATCGATGAAGCTACCAACCTATACATAAATAACATGTCAGTTAAATGGAAAGGTATTTCTATGCAAATAACATAATACAAAAAAAATATATATATATTATTTCAGTGCAAATAACAGAATATAAAACAAATACATATTATTTCTTTGCAAATAACATAATATAAAAAAAATACATATTATTTCTATAAATATAACAAAATTTTAAAAAAAAATATATATCTACTAACATCCGTACTATACAACTTGTTAACATATACACAAGTGGAATTAACTTTTCCACTACCATATTCCCTTACGATGCGGGAAATGTTGCACACTCATGTGAGTAACTCATAGGTTGAATTTGATATCAACCCATGCGACCACAAAAATTGCCCTCTAGAGTTGTAATCTGAACTAAACTCTAAGAGGGGGTTTCGTATCTACAAATATCATAAGAGGAACATTACTCATTAAAATGTTTATTCTATAAAACACAACATAAAGTTAAATTTATTTCATATATTTTTACTCATAACTATTCCTTTCAAATTTATGTCAGTTATGGTTTGGAGAATGAGTTCAGCAAACTGGGGTGCATAGTGACCTTAAATGAAAAGATGTATCATCATCCAACATAACCTACAAAATAAAGATTATCCTTCAAAATAAAGATTTTACTCATATAACACAATAAAAATAAAAATATAATACCTGCATAACTTTCCCCAGTCATGAAGAACTCATTGTTTTTGTACTGCTTAAACATTGTGAACCAATGTTGCAAAAAAACAAGAGTATTTCTTGTTGTATATTACACAGATAGAGTGAAACTTATGTCAACATTGTGTCAAAACACGTTAAAAAGAATATTATAGGAATTCAAAACTGAATATTACAGGAATTTAAAACAGAACATTGTGTTAAAACAAGTTAAACTGAATATTACATAGATAGAGTGAAACTTATGTGAACATTATCTTAAAACAAGTTAAAATGAATATTACAGGAATTCAAAACTGAATATTACAGAAACCAAACAACTAGAATTAAACCTTATTTAAAACCTAATAAATAAACAACTAGGTATCCCACAGTAAACATACATTTTAGGAATTTTACTCATACATTCAATGAAAATTCAACTCAATCATATGAAATAGGCAACCTAGTGCTACAAATATCAATGAGCAAAAGTTTATTCCATCATGTTACGTTGTTTAATCATGCATGTAGGAGTAATCCTAAAACCAATCTAATTAGGATTAACTATATTGAAGCAAAAGACAACACACATCAGAAAACAATTTTCCATTGGATTAGAAGACGACTACAACAACAACAACCACAACATGTACAACATGTAAAACAACAATAACAACATGTACAACATGTACAACAACAACAACAACAACAACAACATATTATGTACAACATGTACAACACCAATAACATGTACAACATGTATAACAACAACAACGACAACAACATATTATGTACAACGTGTACAACAACAGATAGAATTAAAAATTGAATATTACAGGAATTTAAAACTGAACATTGTGTTAAAACAAGTTAAATTGAATATTACACAGATAGAATGAAACTTATGTCAACATTGTGTTGAAATAAGTTAAAATGAATATTACAGGAATTCAAAACTCAATATTGTGAACCAATATTACAAAAAAACAAGAGTATCTCTCGATGTATATTACACATATAGAGTAAAACTTATGTCAATTTGATATTGTTACATGAATTGAAAATAAGTTAAACTGTATGTTTTGATGAGAACATTGTGTTAAAATTATGTTTTTTTTCTTTCAAATTAAGTAAATTGTGTTAAATTTGTAGTTTATGAAACTCTAGTTTATTGTTTTATTATTTATAAGTTCAACTCTACATTTTAGGTATTATTCTCATGTTATTCAAAAAAAAGTAAATATACCTGTTATTTCATCTATCAAATGGAAAACAATTATAAGTGTGCACAAAAAGAATGTTACTATAATTCAAAGAAATGGTTTTTCTAATTACCTTTGTACATGTTCTAATTCAAAGAAAGAAGACCACTACAACAACAACAACAACATATTATGTACAACAACAATAACATGTACAACAACAACAACAACAACAACATATTATGTACAACATGTACAACAACAATAACATGTACAACATATATAACAACAACAACAACATATTATGTACAACATGTACAACAACAACATAAGAATATGAACAAATAAAAACAAAAGACAACTTGAAAAAAAAGAATAGGGATAAAGTGTATTATACAGGTGGTAGACACGGATTGGTACTAACATGAATAAGATCGATGAAGCTACCAACCTATACATAAATAACATGTCAGTTAAATGGAAAGGTATTTCTATGCAAATAACATAATACAAAAAAAAAAATATATTATTTCAGTGCAAATAACAGAATATAAAACAAATACATATTATTTCTTTGCAAATAACATAATATAAAAAAAATACATATTATTTCTATAAATATAACAAAATTTTAAAAAAAAATATATATCTACTAACCTCCGTACTATACAGCTTGTTAACATATACACAAGTGGAATTAACTTTTCCACTACCATATTCCCTTACGATGCGGGAAATGTTGCACACTCTTGTGAGTAACTCATAGGTTGAATTTGATATCAACCCATGCGACCAAAAAAATTGCCCCCTAGAGTTGTAATCTGAACTAAACTCTAAGAGGGGGTTTCCTATCAACAAATATCATAAGAGGAACATTACTCATTAAAATGTTTATTCTATAAAGCACAACATAAAGTTAAATTTATTTCATATATTTTTACTCACAGCTATTCCTTTCAAATTTATGTCAGTTTTGGCTTGGAGAATGAGTTCAACATGCTGGGGTGCATAGTGATTGGAAATGAAAAGATGTATCATCATCCAACATAACCTACAAAATAAAGATTATCCTTTAAAATAAAGATTATACTCATATAACCCAATAAAAATAAAAATATAATACCTGCATAACTTTCCCCAGTAATGAAGAACTCATTGTTTTTGTACTGCTTAAACATTGTGAACCAATGTTGCAAAAAACCAAGAGTATCTCTAGCTGTATATTACACAGATAGAGTGAAACTTATGTCAACATTGTGTTAAAACACGTTAAAATGAATATTACAGGAATTCAAAACTGAATATTACAGGAATTTAAAACTGAACATTGTGTTAAAACAAGTTAAACCGAATATTACATAGATAGAGTGAAACTTATCTCAACATTGTGTTAAAATAAGTTAAATTGAATATTACAGGAATTCAAAACTGAATATTACAAGAACCAAACTACTAGAATTAAACCTTGTTTAAAACCTAATAAATAAACAACTAGGCATCCCACAGTAAACATACATTTTAGGAATTTTACTCTTACATTCATTGAAAATTCAACTCAATCATATGAAATAGGCAACTTAGTGCTACAAATATCAATGAGCAAAAGTTTATTCCATCACATTACGTTGTTTAATCATGCATGTAGGAGTAATCCTAAAACCAATCTAATTAGGATTAACTATATTGAAGCAAAAGACAACATACATCAAAAAACAATTTTCCATTGGATTAGACGACGACAACAACAACAACAACATATTGTGTACAACATGTACAACAACAACAATAACAACAACAACAACAACAACAACAACATATTGTGTACAACATGTACAACAACAATAACTTGTACAACATGTATAACAACAACAACATGTGGAAAAAAAGAATTGAAAACAGTAATAATGGGAAAAGAGGAGGAACCTTGCAAGAGAGAGAGCAGTAGTGGTATGCTTTGTTTTACTCACAGCTATTCCTTTCAAATTTTTGTCGGTTTTGATTTTGAGAATGAGTTCAGCAAACTATGGTGCATAGTGACCTCAAATGAAAAGATGTATCATAATCCAACATAACCTTCAAAATAAAGATTATACTCATATAACACAATAAAAATAAAAATATAATACCTGCATAACTTTCCTCAATAATGAAGAACTCATTGTTTTTGTACTGCTTAAACATTGTGAACCAATATTACAAAAAAACATCTCGTTGTATATTAAATATATAGAGTAAAATTTATGTCAATTAGATATAGTTACATGAATTGAAAACAAGTTAAACTGAATGTTTTGATTAGAACATTGTGTTAAAATTATGTTTTTTTTATCAAATTTAGTAAATTGTGTTAAATTTGTAATTTATGAAACTCTAGTTTATTGTTTTATTATTTATAAGTTCAACTCAACATTTTAGGTATTATTCTCATGTTATTCCAAAAAAAGTAAATATACTTGTCATTTCATCTATAAAATGGAAAACAATTATAAGTGTGCACAAAACAAATGTTACTATAATTCAAAGAAATGGTTTTTCTAATTACCTTTGTACATGTTCTAATTCAAAGAAAGAAGACAACTTCAACAACAACAACATATTATGTACAACGTGTACAACATGTACGACAACAACAACATGTACAATATGTACAACATGTACAACAACAATAACATGTACAACATGTAAAACAACAACAACAACATATTATGTACAACATGTACAACAACAACATGTACAACAAGAACAACATAAGAATATGAACAAATAAAAACAAAAGACAACTCGAAAAAAAAGAGTAGGGATAAAGTGTATTATACAGGTGGTAGACACGGATCGCTACTAACACGAAAAGGATCGATAAAGCTACTAACCTCCGTACTATACAGCTTGTTAACATATACATAAGTGGAATTAACTTTTCCACTACCATATGCCCTTACGATGCGGGAAATGTTGCACACTCTTGTGATTAACTCATAGGTTGAATTTGATATCAACCCATGCGACCACAAAAATTGCCCCCTAGAGTTGTAATCAGAACTAAACTCTAAGAGGGGGTTTCCTATCTACAAATATCATAAGAGGAACATTACTCATTAAAATGTTTATTCTATAAAGCACAACATAAAGTTAAATTTATTTCATATATTTTTACTCACAACTATTCCTTTCAAATTTATGTCAGTTTTGGTTTGAAGAATGAGTTCAGCATGTTAGGGTGCATAGTGACTTGAAATGAAAAGATGTATCATCATTCAACATAACCTACAAAATAAAGATTATCCTTCAAAATAAAGATTATACTCATATAACACAATAAAAATAAAAATATAATACCTGCATAACTTACCCCAATAATGAAGAAATCATTGTTTTTGTACTGCTTAAACATTGTGAACCAATGTTGGAAAAAAAACAAGAGTATCTCTTGCTGTATATTACACAGATAGAGTGAAAGTTATGTCAACATTGTGTTAAAACACGTTAAAATGAATATTACAGGAATTTAAAACTGAACATTGTGTTAAAACAAGTTAAATTGAATATTACACATATAGAATGAAACTTATGTCAACATTGTGTTAAAATAAGTTAAAATGAATATTACAGAAATTCAAAACTGAATATTACAGGAACCAAACAACTAGAATTAAACTTTTTTTAAAACCTAATAAATAAAGAACTAGGTATCCCACAGTAAACATACATTTTAGGAATTTTACTCTTACATTCAATGAAAATTCAACTCAATCATATGAAATAGGCAACGTAGTGATACAAATATCAATGAGCAAAAGTTTATTCCATCATGTTACGTTGCTTAATCATGCATGTAGGAGTAATCTTAAAACTAATCTAATTAAGATTAACTATATAGAAGCAAAAGACAACACACATCAGAAAACAATTTCCCATTGGATTAGAAGACGACAACAACAACAACAACCACAACATGTACAACATGTAAAACAACAATAACAACATGTACAACATGTACAACAACAACAACAACAACAACAACATGTACAACAACAACAACAACAACATATTATGTACAACATGTACAACAACAATAACATGTACAACATGTATAACAACAACAACGACAACAACATATTATGTACAAAGAGTATCTCTCGATGTATATTACACATATAGAGTAAAACTTATGTCAATTTGATATTGTTACATGAATTGAAAATAAGTTAAACTGTATGTTTTGATGAGAACATTGTGTTAAAATTATGTTTTTTTTCTTTCAAATTAAGTAAATTGTGTTAAATTTGTAGTTTATGAAACTCTAGTTTATTGTTTTATTATTTATAAGTTCAACTCTACATTTTAGGTATTATTCTCATGTTATTCAAAAAAAAGTAAATATACCTGTTATTTCATCTATCAAATGGAAAACAATTATAAGTGTGCACAAAAAGAATGTTACTATAATTCAAAGAAATGGTTTTTCTAATTACCTTTGTACATGTTCTAATTCAAAGAAAGAAGACCACTACAACAACAACAACAACATATTATGTACAACAACAATAACATGTACAACAACAACAACAACAACAACATATTATGTACAACATGTACAACAACAATAACATGTACAACATATATAACAACAACAACAACATATTATGTACAACATGTACAACAACAACATAAGAATATGAACAAATAAAAACAAAAGACAACTTGAAAAAAAAGAATAGGGATAAAGTGTATTATACAGGTGGTAGACACGGATTGGTACTAACATGAATAAGATCGATGAAGCTACCAACCTATACATAAATAACATGTCAGTTAAATGGAAAGGTATTTCTATGCAAATAACATAATACAAAAAAAAAAATATATTATTTCAGTGCAAATAACAGAATATAAAACAAATACATATTATTTCTTTGCAAATAACATAATATAAAAAAAATACATATTATTTCTATAAATATAACAAAATTTTAAAAAAAAATATATATCTACTAACATCCGTACTATACAACTTGTTAACATATACACAAGTGGAATTAACTTTTCCACTACCATATTCCCTTACGATGCGGGAAATGTTGCACACTCATGTGAGTAACTCATAGGTTGAATTTGATATCAACCCATGCGACCACAAAAATTGCCCTCTAGAGTTGTAATCTGAACTAAACTCTAAGAGGGGGTTTCGTATCTACAAATATCATAAGAGGAACATTACTCATTAAAATGTTTATTCTATAAAACACAACATAAAGTTAAATTTATTTCATATATTTTTACTCATAACTATTCCTTTCAAATTTATGTCAGTTATGGTTTGGAGAATGAGTTCAGCAAACTGGGGTGCATAGTGACCTTAAATGAAAAGATGTATCATCATCCAACATAACCTACAAAATAAAGATTATCCTTCAAAATAAAGATTTTACTCATATAACACAATAAAAATAAAAATATAATACCTGCATAACTTTCCCCAGTCATGAAGAACTCATTGTTTTTGTACTGCTTAAACATTGTGAACCAATGTTGCAAAAAAACAAGAGTATTTCTTGTTGTATATTACACAGATAGAGTGAAACTTATGTCAACATTGTGTCAAAACACGTTAAAAAGAATATTATAGGAATTCAAAACTGAATATTACAGGAATTTAAAACAGAACATTGTGTTAAAACAAGTTAAACTGAATATTACATAGATAGAGTGAAACTTATGTCAACATTATCTTAAAACAAGTTAAAATGAATATTACAGGAATTCAAAACTGAATATTACAGAAACCAAACAACTAGAATTAAACCTTATTTAAAACCTAATAAATAAACAACTAGGTATCCCACAGTAAACATACATTTTAGGAATTTTACTCATACATTCAATGAAAATTCAACTCAATCATATGAAATAGGCAACCTAGTGCTACAAATATCAATGAGCAAAAGTTTATTCCATCATGTTACGTTGTTTAATCATGCATGTAGGAGTAATCCTAAAACCAATCTAATTAGGATTAACTATATTGAAGCAAAAGACAACACACATCAGAAAACAATTTTCCATTGGATTAGAAGACGACTACAACAACAATAACCACAACATGTACAACATGTAAAACAACAATAACAACATGTACAACATGTACAACAACAACAACAACAACAACAACATGTACAACAACAACAACAACAACATATTATGTACAACATGTACAACAACAATAACATGTACAACATGTATAACAACAACAACGACAACAACATATTATGTACAAAGAGTATCTCTCGATGTATATTACACATATAGAGTAAAACTTATGTCAATTTGATATTGTTACATGAATTGAAAATAAGTTAAACTGTATGTTTTGATGAGAACATTGTGTTAAAATTATGTTTTTTTTCTTTCAAATTAAGTAAATTGTGTTAAATTTGTAGTTTATGAAACTCTAGTTTATTGTTTTATTATTTATAAGTTCAACTCTACATTTTAGGTATTATTCTCATGTTATTCAAAAAAAAGTAAATATACCTGTTATTTCATCTATCAAATGGAAAACAATTATAAGTGTGCACAAAAAGAATGTTACTATAATTCAAAGAAATGGTTTTTCTAATTACCTTTGTACATGTTCTAATTCAAAGAAAGAAGACCACTACAACAACAACAACAACATATTATGTACAACAACAATAACATGTACAACAACAACAACAACAACAACATATTATGTACAACATGTACAACAACAATAACATGTACAACATATATAACAACAACAACAACATATTATGTACAACATGTACAACAACAACATAAGAATATGAACAAATAAAAACAAAAGACAACTTGAAAAAAAAGAATAGGGATAAAGTGTATTATACAGGTGGTAGACACGGATTGGTACTAACATGAATAAGATCGATGAAGCTACCAACCTATACATAAATAACATGTCAGTTAAATGGAAAGGTATTTCTATGCAAATAACATAATACAAAAAAAAAATATATTATTTCAGTGCAAATAACAGAATATAAAACAAATACATATTATTTCTTTGCAAATAACATAATATAAAAAAAATACATATTATTTCTATAAATATAACAATTTTAAAAAAAAATATATATCTACTAACCTCCGTACTATACAGCTTGTTAACATATACACAAGTGGAATTAACTTTTCCACTACCATATTCCCTTACGATGCGGGAAATGTTGCACACTCTTGTGAGTAACTCATAGGTTGAATTTGATATCAACCCATGCGACCAAAAAAATTGCCCCCTAGAGTTGTAATCTGAACTAAACTCTAAGAGGGGGTTTCCTATCAACAAATATCATAAGAGGAACATTACTCATTAAAATGTTTATTCTATAAAGCACAACATAAAGTTAAATTTATTTCATATATTTTTACTCACAGCTATTCCTTTCAAATTTATGTCAGTTTTGGCTTGGAGAATGAGTTCAACATGCTGGGGTGCATAGTGATTGGAAATGAAAAGATGTATCATCATCCAACATAACCTACAAAATAAAGATTATCCTTTAAAATAAAGATTATACTCATATAACCCAATAAAAATAAAAATATAATACCTGCATAACTTTCCCCAGTAATGAAGAACTCATTGTTTTTGTACTGCTTAAACATTGTGAACCAATGTTGCAAAAAACCAAGAGTATCTCTAGCTGTATATTACACAGATAGAGTGAAACTTATGTCAACATTGTGTTAAAACACGTTAAAATGAATATTACAGGAATTCAAAACTGAATATTACAGGAATTTAAAACTGAACATTGTGTTAAAACAAGTTAAACCGAATATTACATAGATAGAGTGAAACTTATCTCAACATTGTGTTAAAATAAGTTAAATTGAATATTACAGGAATTCAAAACTGAATATTACAAGAACCAAACTACTAGAATTAAACCTTGTTTAAAACCTAATAAATAAACAACTAGGCATCCCACAGTAAACATACATTTTAGGAATTTTACTCTTACATTCATTGAAAATTCAACTCAATCATATGAAATAGGCAACTTAGTGCTACAAATATCAATGAGCAAAAGTTTATTCCATCACATTACGTTGTTTAATCATGCATGTAGGAGTAATCCTAAAACCAATCTAATTAGGATTAACTATATTGAAGCAAAAGACAACATACATCAAAAAACAATTTTCCATTGGATTAGACGACGACAACAACAACAACAACATATTGTGTACAACATGTACAACAACAACAATAACAACAACAACAACAACAACAACAACATATTGTGTACAACATGTACAACAACAATAACTTGTACAACATGTATAACAACAACAACATGTGGAAAAAAAGAATTGAAAACAGTAATAATGGGAAAAGAGGAGGAACCTTGCAAGAGAGAGAGCAGTAGTGGTATGCTTTGTTTTACTCACAGCTATTCCTTTCAAATTTTTGTCGGTTTTGATTTTGAGAATGAGTTCAGCAAACTATGGTGCATAGTGACCTCAAATGAAAAGATGTATCATAATCCAACATAAACTTCAAAATAAAGATTATACTCATATAACACAATAAAAATAAAAATATAATACCTGCATAACTTTCCACAATAATGAAGAACTCATTGTTTTTGTACTGCTTAAAAATTGTGAACCAATATTACAAAAAAACATCTCGTTGTATATTACACATATAGAGTAAAATTTATGTCAATTTGATATATTTACATGAATTGAAAACAAGTTAAACTGAATGTTTTGATGAGAACATTGTGTTAAAATTATGTTTTTTGTATCAAATTAAGTAAATTGTGTTTAAATTTGTAGTTTATGAAACTCTAGTTTATTGTTTTATTATTTATAAGTTCAACTCAACATTTTAGGTATTATTCTCATGTTATTCCAAAAAAAGTAAATATACTTGTCATTTTATCTATAAAATGGAAAACAATTATAAGTGTGAACAAAACAAATGTTAGTATAATTCAAAGAAATTGTTTTTCTAATTACCTTTGTACATGTTCTAATTCAAAGAAAGAAGACAACTTCAACAACAACAACATATTATGTACAACATGTACGACAACAACAACATGTACAACATGTACAACAACAATAACATGTACAACATGTAAAACAACAACAACAACATATTATGTACAACATGTACAACAACAATAACATGTACAACATGTAAAACCACAACAACAACATATAATGTACAACATGTACAACAACAACAACAACATATTATGTACAACAACAACAACATAAGAATATGAACAAATAAAAACAAAAGACAACTCGAAAAAAAAGAGTAGAGATAAAGTGTATTATACAGGTGGTAGACACAGATCGCTACTAACATGTACAACATTTACGACAATAACAACATGTACAACATGTACAACAACAATAACATATACAACATGTAAAACAACAACAACAACATATTATGTACAACATGTACAACAACAACAACATGTACAACAACATAAGAATATGAACAAATAAAAACAAAAGACAACTCGAAAAAAAAGAGTAGGGATAAAGTGTATTATACAGGTGGTAGACACGGATCGCTACTAACATGAAAAGGATCGATGAAGCTACCAACCTATACATAAATAACATGTCAATTAAATGGAAAGGTCTTTCTATGCAAATAACATAATACAAAAAAAAAAATATTTATTATTTCAGTGCAAATAACAGAATATACAACAAATACATATTATTTCTATGCATATAACAGAATATAAAAAAATACATATTATTTCTATGAAAATAACAGAATTTAAAAAAAAATATATATATCTACTAACATCCGTACTATACAACTTGTTAACATATACACAAGTGGAATTAACTTTTCCACTACCATATTCCCTTACGATGCGGGAAATGTTGCACACTCATGTGAGTAACTCATAGGTTGAATTTGATATCAACCCATGCGACCACAAAAATTGCCCTCTAGAGTTGTAATCTGATCTAAACTCTAAGAGGGGGTTTCGTATCTACAAATATCATAAGAGGAACATTACTCATTAAAATGTTTATTCTATAAAACACAACATAAAGTTAAATTTATTTCATATATTTTTACTCATAACTATTCCTTTCAAATTTATGTCAGTTATGGTTTGGAGAATGAGTTCAGCAAACTGGGGTGCATAGTGACCTTAAATGAAAAGATGTATCATCATCCAACATAACCTACAAAATAAAGATTATCCTTCAAAATAAAGATTTTACTCATATAACACAATAAAAATAAAAATATAATACCTGCATAACTTTCCCCAGTCATGAAGAACTCATTGTTTTTGTACTGCTTAAACATTGTGAACCAATGTTGCAAAAAAACAAGAGTATTTCTTGTTGTATATTACACAGATAGAGTGAAACTTATGTCAACATTGTGTCAAAACACGTTAAAAAGAATATTATAGGAATTCAAAACTGAATATTACAGGAATTTAAAACAGAACATTGTGTTAAAACAAGTTAAACTGAATATTACATAGATAGAGTGAAACTTATGTCAACATTATCTTAAAACAAGTTAAAATGAATATTACAGGAATTCAAAACTGAATATTACAGAAACCAAACAACTAGAATTAAACCTTATTTAAAACCTAATAAATAAACAACTAGGTATCCCACAGTAAACATACATTTTAGGAATTTTACTCATACATTCAATGAAAATTCAACTCAATCATATGAAATAGGCAACCTAGTGCTACAAATATCAATGAGCAAAAGTTTATTCCATCATGTTACGTTGTTTAATCATGCATGTAGGAGTAATCCTAAAACCAATCTAATTAGGATTAACTATATTGAAGCAAAAGACAACACACATCAGAAAACAATTTTCCATTGGATTAGAAGACGACTACAACAACAATAACCACAACATGTACAACATGTAAAACAACAATAACAACATGTACAACATGTACAACAACAACAACAACAACAACAACATGTACAACAACAACAACAACAACATATTATGTACAACATGTACAACAACAATAACATGTACAACATGTATAACAACAACAACGACAACAACATATTATGTACAAAGAGTATCTCTCGATGTATATTACACATATAGAGTAAAACTTATGTCAATTTGATATTGTTACATGAATTGAAAATAAGTTAAACTGTATGTTTTGATGAGAACATTGTGTTAAAATTATGTTTTTTTTCTTTCAAATTAAGTAAATTGTGTTAAATTTGTAGTTTATGAAACTCTAGTTTATTGTTTTATTATTTATAAGTTCAACTCTACATTTTAGGTATTATTCTCATGTTATTCAAAAAAAAGTAAATATACCTGTTATTTCATCTATCAAATGGAAAACAATTATAAGTGTGCACAAAAAGAATGTTACTATAATTCAAAGAAATGGTTTTTCTAATTACCTTTGTACATGTTCTAATTCAAAGAAAGAAGACCACTACAACAACAACAACAACATATTATGTACAACAACAATAACATGTACAACAACAACAACAACAACAACATATTATGTACAACATGTACAACAACAATAACATGTACAACATATATAACAACAACAACAACATATTATGTACAACATGTACAACAACAACATAAGAATATGAACAAATAAAAACAAAAGACAACTTGAAAAAAAAGAATAGGGATAAAGTGTATTATACAGGTGGTAGACACGGATTGGTACTAACATGAATAAGATCGATGAAGCTACCAACCTATACATAAATAACATGTCAGTTAAATGGAAAGGTATTTCTATGCAAATAACATAATACAAAAAAAAAATATATTATTTCAGTGCAAATAACAGAATATAAAACAAATACATATTATTTCTTTGCAAATAACATAATATAAAAAAAATACATATTATTTCTATAAATATAACAATTTTAAAAAAAAATATATATCTACTAACCTCCGTACTATACAGCTTGTTAACATATACACAAGTGGAATTAACTTTTCCACTACCATATTCCCTTACGATGCGGGAAATGTTGCACACTCTTGTGAGTAACTCATAGGTTGAATTTGATATCAACCCATGCGACCAAAAAAATTGCCCCCTAGAGTTGTAATCTGAACTAAACTCTAAGAGGGGGTTTCCTATCAACAAATATCATAAGAGGAACATTACTCATTAAAATGTTTATTCTATAAAGCACAACATAAAGTTAAATTTATTTCATATATTTTTACTCACAGCTATTCCTTTCAAATTTATGTCAGTTTTGGCTTGGAGAATGAGTTCAACATGCTGGGGTGCATAGTGATTGGAAATGAAAAGATGTATCATCATCCAACATAACCTACAAAATAAAGATTATCCTTTAAAATAAAGATTATACTCATATAACCCAATAAAAATAAAAATATAATACCTGCATAACTTTCCCCAGTAATGAAGAACTCATTGTTTTTGTACTGCTTAAACATTGTGAACCAATGTTGCAAAAAACCAAGAGTATCTCTAGCTGTATATTACACAGATAGAGTGAAACTTATGTCAACATTGTGTTAAAACACGTTAAAATGAATATTACAGGAATTCAAAACTGAATATTACAGGAATTTAAAACTGAACATTGTGTTAAAACAAGTTAAACCGAATATTACATAGATAGAGTGAAACTTATCTCAACATTGTGTTAAAATAAGTTAAATTGAATATTACAGGAATTCAAAACTGAATATTACAAGAACCAAACTACTAGAATTAAACCTTGTTTAAAACCTAATAAATAAACAACTAGGCATCCCACAGTAAACATACATTTTAGGAATTTTACTCTTACATTCATTGAAAATTCAACTCAATCATATGAAATAGGCAACTTAGTGCTACAAATATCAATGAGCAAAAGTTTATTCCATCACATTACGTTGTTTAATCATGCATGTAGGAGTAATCCTAAAACCAATCTAATTAGGATTAACTATATTGAAGCAAAAGACAACATACATCAAAAAACAATTTTCCATTGGATTAGACGACGACAACAACAACAACAACATATTGTGTACAACATGTACAACAACAACAATAACAACAACAACAACAACAACAACAACATATTGTGTACAACATGTACAACAACAATAACTTGTACAACATGTATAACAACAACAACATGTGGAAAAAAAGAATTGAAAACAGTAATAATGGGAAAAGAGGAGGAACCTTGCAAGAGAGAGAGCAGTAGTGGTATGCTTTGTTTTACTCACAGCTATTCCTTTCAAATTTTTGTCGGTTTTGATTTTGAGAATGAGTTCAGCAAACTATGGTGCATAGTGACCTCAAATGAAAAGATGTATCATAATCCAACATAACCTTCAAAATAAAGATTATACTCATATAACACAATAAAAATAAAAATATAATACCTGCATAACTTTCCACAATAATGAAGAACTCATTGTTTTTGTACTGCTTAAAAATTGTGAACCAATATTACAAAAAAACATCTCGTTGTATATTACACATATAGAGTAAAATTTATGTCAATTTGATATATTTACATGAATTGAAAACAAGTTAAACTGAATGTTTTGATGAGAACATTGTGTTAAAATTATGTTTTTTTATCAAATTAAGTAAATTGTGTTTAAATTTGTAGTTTATGAAACTCTAGTTTATTGTTTTATTATTTATAAGTTCAACTCAACATTTTAGGTATTATTCTCATGTTATTCCAAAAAAAGTAAATATACTTGTCATTTCATCTATAAAATGGAAAACAATTATAAGTGTGAACAAAACAAATGTTACTATAATTCAAAGAAATTGTTTTTCTAATTACCTTTGTACATGTTCTAATTCAAAGAAAGAAGACAACTTCAACAACAACAACATATTATGTATAACATGTACAACATGTACGACAACAACAACATGTACAACATGTACAACAACAATAACATGTACAACATGTAAAACAACAACAACAACATATTATGTACAACATGTACAACAACAATAACATGTACAACATGTAAAACCACAACAACAACATATAATGTACAACATGTACAACAACAACAACAACATATTATGTACAACAACAACAACATAAGAATATGAACAAATAAAAACAAAAGACAACTCGAAAAAAAAGAGTAGAGATAAAGTGTATTATACAGGTGGTAGACACAGATCGCTACTAACATGTAC
>JBBPBR010000001.1:21831044-21847020 GCA_037974775.1 Cicer pinnatifidum | reverse complement strand
AATTTTACTCATACATTCAATGAAAATTCAACTCAATCATATGAAATAGGCAACCTAGTGCTACAAATATCAATGAGCAAAAGTTTATTCCATCATGTTACGTTGTTTAATCATGCATGTAGGAGTAATCCTAAAACCAATCTAATTAGGATTAACTATATTGAAGCAAAAGACAACACACATCAGAAAACAATTTTCCATTGGATTAGAAGACGACTACAACAACAATAACCACAACATGTACAACATGTAAAACAACAATAACAACATGTACAACATGTACAACAACAACAACAACAACAACAACATGTACAACAACAACAACAACAACATATTATGTACAACATGTACAACAACAATAACATGTACAACATGTATAACAACAACAACGACAACAACATATTATGTACAAAGAGTATCTCTCGATGTATATTACACATATAGAGTAAAACTTATGTCAATTTGATATTGTTACATGAATTGAAAATAAGTTAAACTGTATGTTTTGATGAGAACATTGTGTTAAAATTATGTTTTTTTTCTTTCAAATTAAGTAAATTGTGTTAAATTTGTAGTTTATGAAACTCTAGTTTATTGTTTTATTATTTATAAGTTCAACTCTACATTTTAGTTATTATTCTCATGTTATTCAAAAAAAAGTAAATATACCTGTTATTTCATCTATCAAATGGAAAACAATTATAAGTGTGCACAAAAAGAATGTTACTATAATTCAAAGAAATGGTTTTTCTAATTACCTTTGTACATGTTCTAATTCAAAGAAAGAAGACCACTACAACAACAACAACAACATATTATGTACAACATGTACGACAACAACAATAACAACATGTACAACATGAACAACAACAACAACAACAACATGTATAACATATACAACAACAACAACATATTATGTACAACATGTACAACAACAATAACATGTACAACATGTATAACAACAACAACAACAACAACAACATATTATGTACAATATGTACAACAACAACAACAACAACATGTACAACAACATAAGAATATGAACAAATAAAAATAAAAGACAACTTGAAAAAAACAAGTAGGGATAAAGTGTATTATACAAGTGGTAGACACGGATCGCTACTAACATGAAAAAGATCGATGAAGCTACCAACCTATACATAAATAACATGTCAGTTAAATGGAAAGGTATTTCTATGCAAATAACATAATACAAAAAAAAAATATATTATTTCAAGTCAAATAATAGAATATAAAACAAATACATATTATTTCTTTGCAAATAACAGAATATAAAAAAAAATACATATTATTTCTATGAAAATAACAGAATTTTAAAAAAATATATATATCTACTAACCTCCGTACTATACAGCTTGTTAACAAATACACAAGTGGAATAAACTTTTTCACTACCATATTCCCTTACGATGCGGGAAATGTTGCACACTCTTGTGAGTAACTCATAGGTTGAAATTGATATCAACCCATGCGACCAAAAAAATTGCCTCCTAGAGTTGTAATATGAACTAAACTCTAAGAGGGGGTTTCCTATCTACAAATATCATAAGATGAACATTACTCATTAAAATGTTTATTCTATAAAGCACAACATAAAGTTAAATTTATTTCATATATTTTTACTAACAGCTATTCCTTTCAAATTTATGTCAGTTTTGGTTTGAAGAATGAGTTCAGCATGTTGGGGTGCATAGTGACTTGAAATGAAAAGATGCATCATCATTCAACATAACATACAAAATAAAGATTATCCTTCAAAATAAAGATTATACTCATATAACACAATAAAAATAAAAATATAATACCTGCATAACTTTCTCCAGTAATGAAGAACTCATTGTTTTTGTATTGCTTAAACATTGTGAACCAATGTTGCAAAAAAAACAAGAGTATCTCTTGCTGTATATTACACAGATAGAGTGAAACTTATGTCAACATTGTGTTAAAACACATTAAAATGAATATTACAGGAATTCAAAACTGAATATTACGGGAATTTAAAACTGAACATTGTGTTAAAACAAGTTAAATTGAATATTACACAGATAGAGTGAAACTTATGTCAACATTGTGTTAAAACAAGTTAAAATGAATATTACAGGAAATCTAAACTGAATATTACAGGAACCAAACTACTAGAATTAATCCTTGTTTAAAACCTAATAAATAAAGAACTAGGTATTCCACAGTAAACATACGTTTTAGGAATTTTACTCTTACATTCAATGAAAATTCAACTCAATCATATGAAATAGGCAACTTAGTGCTACAAATATCAATGAGCAAAAGTTTATTCCATCATGTTACGTTGTTTAATCATGCATGTAGGAGTAATCCTAAAACCAATCTAATTAGGATTAACTATATTGAAGCAAAATACAACATACATCAGAAAACAATTTTCCATTGAATTAGACGACGACAACAACAACAACAACTACAACAACAACATATTGTGTACAACATGTACAACAACAACAATAACAACAACAACAACAACATATTGTGTACAACATTTAGAACAACAATAACTTGTACAACATGTATAACAACAACAACATGTGGAAAAAAAGAATTTAAAAGAGTAGTAATGGGAAAAGAGGAGGAACCTTGCAAGAGAGAGAGCAGTAGTGGTATGCTTTGTTTTACTCACAGCTATTCCTTTCAAATTTTTGTCAGTTTTGATTTTGAGAATGAGTTCAGCAAACTATGGTGCATAGTGACCTCAAATGAAAACATGTATCATAATCCAACATAACTTTCAAAATAAAGATTATACTCATATAACACAATAAAAATAAAAATATAATACCTGCATAACTTTCCTCAATAATGAACAACTCATTGTTTTAGTACTACTTAAACATTGTGAACCAATATTACAAAAAAACATCTCGTTGTATATTACAGATATAGAGTAAAACTTATGTCAATTTGATATAGTTACATGAATTGAAAACAAGTTAAACTGAATGTTTTGATGAGAACATTGTGTTAAAATTATGTTTTTTTTATCAAATTAAGTAAATTGTGTTAAATTTGTAGTTTATGAAACTCTAGTTTATTGTTTTATTATTTATAAGTTCAACTCAACATTTTAGGTATTATTCTCATGTTATTCCAAAAAAAGTAAATATACTTGTCATTTCATCTATAAAATGGAAAACAATTATAAGTGTGCACAAAACAAATGTTACTATAATTCAAAGAAATTGTTTTTCTAATTACCTTTGTACATGTTCTAATTCAAAGAAAGAAGATAACTTCAACAACAACAACATATTATGTACAACATGTACAACATGTACGACAACAACAACATGTACAACATGTACAACAACAATAACATGTACAACATGTAAAACAACAACAACAACATATTATGTACAACATGTACAACAACAACAACAACATATTATGTACAACAACAACAACATAAGAATATGAACAAATAAAAACAAAAGACAACTCGAAAAAAAAGAGTAGGGATAAAGTGTATTATACAGGTGGTAGACACAGATCGCTGCAAACATGTAAGTTAAATGGAAAGGTATTTCTATCCAAATAACATAATACAAAAAAATATTTATTATTTCAGTGCAAATAACAGAATATACAACAAATACATATTATTTCTATGCAAATAACAGAATATAAAAAAATACATATTATTTCTATGAAAATAACAGAATTTAAAAAAAATATATATATCTACTAACCTCCGTACTATACAACTTGTTAACATATACATAAGTGGAAATAACTTTTCCACTACCATATTCCCTTATGATGCGGGAAATGTTGCACACTCTTGTGAGTAACTCATAGGTTGAATTTGATATCAACCCATGCGACCACAAAAATTGCCCCCTAGAGTTGTAATCTGAACTAAACTCTAAGAGGGGGTTTCTTATCTACAAATATTATAAGAGGAACATTACTCATTAAAATGTTTATTCTATAAAACACAACATAAAGTTAAATTTATTTCATATATTTTTACTCACAACTATTCCTTTCAAATTTATGTCAGTTATGGTTTGGAGAATGAGTTCAGCAAACTGGGTGCATAGTGACCTTAAATGAAAAGATGTATCATCATCCAACATAACCTACAAAATAAAGATTATCCTTCAAAATAAAGATTTTACTCATATAACACAATAAAAATAAAAATATAATACCTGCATAACTTTCCCCGGTAATGAAGAACTCATTGTTTTTGTACTGCTTAAACATTGTGAACCAATGTTGCAAAAAAACAAGAGTATCTCTTGTTGTATATTACACAGATAGAGTGAAACTTATGTCAACATTGTGTCAAAACACGTTAAAAAGAATATTATAGGAATTCAAAACTGAATATTACAGGAATTTAAAACTGAACATTGTGTTAAAACAAGTTAAACTGAATATTACATAGATAGAGTGAAACTTATGTCAACATTGTCTAAAAACAAGTTAAAATGAATATTACAGGAATTCAAATCTGAATATTACAGAAACCAAACAACTAGAATTAAACCTTGTTTAAAACCTAATAAATAAAGAACTAGGTATCCCACAGTAAACATGCATTTTAGGAATTTTACTCATACATTCAATGAAAATTCAACTCAATCATATGAAATAGGCAACCTAGTGCTACAAATATCAATGAGAAAAAGTTTATTCCATCATGTTACGTTGTTTAATCATGCATGTAGGAGTAATCCTAAAACCAATCTAATTAGGATTAAATATATTGAAGCAAAAGACAACACACATCAGAAAACAATTTCCCATTGGATTAGACGACGACAACAACAACAACAACATATTGTGTACAACATATACAACAACAACAACAACAACAACAACAACAATAACAACAACAACAACAACAACAACAACATGTACAACATGTACAACAACAATAACATGTACAACATGTATAAATACAACAACATGTAGAAAAGAAGAATTGAAAAGAGTAGCAATGGGAAAAGAGGAGGAACCTTGCAAGAGATAGAGCAGTAGTGGTATGGTTTGTTTTACTCACAGCTATTTCTTTCAAATTTATGTCGGTTTTGATTTTGAGAATGAGTTCAGCAAACTAGGGTGCATAGTGACCTCAAATGAAAAGATGTATCATAATCCAACATAACCTTCAAAATATAGAGTATACTCATATAACACAATAAAAATAAAAATATAATACCGGCATAACTTTCCTCAATAATGAAGAACTCATTGTTTTTGTACTGCTTAAACAAGAGTATCTCTCGATAAATATTACACATACAGAGTAAATATTACACATTGTGTTAAAATTATGTTTTTTTTCTTCAAATTAAGTAAATTGTGTTAAATTTGTAGTTTATGAAACTCTAGTTTATTGTTTTATTATTTATAAGTTCAACTCAACATTTTAGGTATTATTCTCATGTTATTCAAAAAAAATTAAATATAACTGTCATTTCATCTATCAAATGGAAAACAACTATAAGTGTGCACAAAAAATATGTTACTATAATTCAAAGAAATGGCTTTTCTAATTACCTTTGTCAATGTTCTAATTCAAAGAAGGAAGACAACTACAACAACAACAACATATTATGTACAACATGTACGACAACAACAACAACAACATGTACAACAACAATAACATGTAGAACATGTAAAACAACAACAACAACAACATGTACAACAACAACAACATAAGAATATGAACAAATAAAAACAAAAGACAACTTGAAAACAAGAGTAGGGATAAAGTGTATTATATAGATGGTAGACACGGATCGCTACTAACATGAAAAGGATCGATAAAACTACCAACCTATACATAAATAACATGTCAGTTAAATGGAAAGGTATTTCTATGCAAATAACATAATACAAAACAAATATATATTATTTCAGTGCTAATAACATAATATAAAACAAATACATATTTTTCTATGCAAATCACAGAATATAAAAAAATACATATTATTTCTATAAAAATAACAGAATTTAAAAATATATATATATATATATATATATATATACTAACCTTCATACTATACAACTTGTTAACATATACACAAGTGGAATTAACTTTTCCACTACCATATTCCCTTACGATGCGGGAAATGTTGCACACTCTTGTGGGTAACTCATAGGTTGAATTTGATAACAACCCATGCGGCCACAAAAATTGCCCCCTAGAGTTGTAATCAGAATTAAACTCTAAGAGGGGGTTTCCTATCTACAAATATCATAAGAGGAACATTACTCATTAAAATGTTTATTCTATAAAGCACAACATAAAGTTAAATTTATTTCATATATTTTTACTCACAGCTATTTCTTTCAAATTTATGTCAGTTTTGGTTTGGAGAATGAGTTCAGTAAGCTGGGGTGCATAGTGACCTGAAATGTAAAGATGTATCATCATCCAACATAACCTACAAAATAAAGATTATCCTTCAAAATAAAGATTATACTCATATAACACAATAAAAATAAAAACAGAATACCTGCATAACTTTCCCTAGTAATGAACTCATTGTTTTTGTACTGCTTAAACATTGTGAACCAATGTTGGAAAAAAACAAGAGTATCTCTTGCTGTATATTACACACATAGAGTGAAAGTAATGTCAACATTGTGTTAAAACACGTTAAAATGAATATTACAGGAATTAAAAATTGAATATTACAGGAATTTAAAACTGAACATTGTGTTAAAATAAGTTAAATTGAATATTACACAGATAGAATGAAACTTATGTCAACATTGTGTTAAAACAAGTTAAAATGAATATTACAGGAATTCAAAACTGAATATTATAGGAACCAAACAACTAGAATTAAACCTTGTTTAAAACCTAATAAATAAAGAACTAGGTATCCCACAGTAAACATACATTTTAGGAATTTTACTCTTACATTCAATGAAAATTCAACTCAATCATATGAAATAGGCAACCTAGTGATACAAATATCAATGAGCAAAAGTTTATTCCATCATGTTACGTTGCTTAATCATGCATGTAGGAGTAATCTTAAAATCAATCTAATTAAGATTAACTATATTGAAGCAAAAGACAACACACATCAGAAAACAATTTCCCATTGGATTAGACGACGACGACAATAACAACAACAACAACAACATATTGTGTACAACATGTACAACAACAACAACAATAACAACAATAACAACAACAACATGTACAACATGTACAACAACAATAACATGTACAACATGTATAACAACAACAACATGTGGAAAAGAGGAATTGAAAAGAGTAGTAATGGGAAAAGAGGAGGAACCTTGCAAGAGAGAGAGCAGTAGTGGTATGCTTTGTTTTACTCACAGCTATTCCTTTCAAATTTATGTCCGTTTTGGTTTTGAGAATGAGTTCAACAAACTAGGGTGCATAGTGACCTCAAATGAAAAGATATATCATATTCCAACATAACCTTCAAAATAAAGATTATACTCATATAACACAATAAAAATAAAAAGATAATACCTGCATAACTTTCCTCAATAATGAAGAACTCATTGTTTTTGTACTGCTTAAACATTGTGAACCAATATTGCAAAAAAATAAGAGTATCTCTCGATGTATATTACACATATAGAGTAAAACTTATGTCAATTTGATATAGTTACATGAATTGAAAACAAGTTAAACTGAATGTTTTGATGAGAACATTGTGTTAAAATTATGTTTTTTTTTTTAAAATTAAGTAAATTGTGTTGAATTTGTAGTTAATGAAACTCTGGTTTATTGTTTTATTATTTATAAGTTCAACTCAACATTTTAGGTTTTATTCTCATGTTATTCAAAAAAAAGTAAATATACCTGTCATTTCATCATTCAAATGGAAAACAATTGTAAGTGTGCACAAAAAAAATGTTACTATAATTCAAAGAAATGGTTTTTTTAATTACCTTTGTACATGTTCTAATTCAAAGAAAGAAGACAACTACAACAACAACAACAACATATTATGTACAACATGTACAACATGTACAACAACAATGACATGTACAACATGTAAAACAACAACAACAACATATTATGTACAACATGTACAACAACAACATGTACAACATGTACAACAACAACAAAATACAATAAATAACACAAATATACAATTAACAATTTAATATACAACATTCAATAAATAACACAAATATACAATTGCTTGTATATAACACAAATATACAATTAACAGTTTAATATGTTACAAAATACAATTATATTTGAACTTTAGGAAGGGATCTTCCTTCTAAAAATGATTTAAATAAAATAAGTGTTGCTTCCGGCTGGGATGATGTAGAGGAATGTCCAGCTCCTTTGACGGTGGCAAAAGACAAAATGTCACCGTAAACCACAGTAGATCCTGCAGCCTATTAAAATATTAAAATAAGTTAATTTTTTATATAACAATATAGGGTTGACATACAAAATAACAACTTATCTTTAGCTGAACAGCCAACAGATAATAAAAAAACTATAAAATAAAAATCTTAATATTTGTATATATATATACCTTCATTCCATTATACCATGGTCTAAAAGGCTGCAAAATGTTGAACCCAATGTCCTTAACTAATCCATCTAATAAGGATTGTGTGTTAAGGAATGGAATGAATGAATCTTGATCTCCACTACACACAAAATAACTATGCTTAAAAATACAGAACATTGTCAAACCAAAGTAAAGAATATGATGTAAGGATTAAGAAAAATTTACTAACCTATATACCATAACTCTTACACCCGATTTGACAAGTGTCCCTAGGAGAGATATGGTTGGAGTATCAAAAAAACTCTTGGCATCATACCCAAGAATACTATAATAAAAGGAAAATAAAATTAGCAATCAATACAGATTTGATAAATTATATAACATTTTTCAATATAAACTTGGACTTATTTTCAATTTGAAGGATAATTCAGAAGCCTATTTATTTGCAAAGACAAACCTGAACTCAAAGATTCATCTGATAAAACTTACCTGCAACTTTCCCATGATGTAATCCTAGAACGGAGAGCTTTTTGTACTTCTTTCTTATTGAAGTACTTGAATATTATGTCCTCAATACAAAAAACTCTCTTTTTTCCTTTTTGCTAAACCAAATATAAAAAGAAAACATAAGAATATGAACAAATAAAAACAAAAGACAACTCGGAAAAAAATAGTAGGGATAAAGTGTATTATACAGGTGGTAGGCACGGATCGCTGCTAACATGAAAAAGATCGATGAAGCTATCAACCTATACATAAATAACATGTCAGTTAAATGGAAAGCTATTTCTATGCAAATAACATAATACAAAAAAAATATATATTATTTCAGTGCAAATAACAGAATATAAAACAAATACATATTATTTCCATGCAAATAACAGAATATAAAACAAATACATATTATTTCTATGCAAATAACAGAATTTTAAAAAAAATATATATATATCTACTAACCTCCGTACTATACAGCTTGTTAACATATATACAAGTGAAATTAACTTTTCCACTACCATATTTCCTTACGATGCGGGAAATGTTGCACACTTTTGTGAGTAACTCATAGGTTGAATTTGATATCAACCAATGGGACCACAAAAATTGCCCCCTAAAGTTGTAATCTGAACTAAACTCTAAGAGGGGGTTTCCTATCGACAAATATCATAAGAGGAACATTACTCATTAAAATGTTTATTCTATAAAGCACAACATAAAGTTAAATTTATTTCATATATTTTTACTCACAGCTATTCCTTTCAAATTTATGTCTGTTTTGGTTTGGAGAATGAGTTCAGCAAGCTGGGGTGCATAGTGACCTGAAATGAAAAGATGTATCATCATCCAACATAACCTTCAAAATAAAGATTATCCTTCAAAATAAAGATTATACTCATATAACACAATAAAAATAAAAATATAATATCTGCATAACTTTCCCCAGTAATGAAGAACTCATTGTTTTTGTACTGCTTAAACATTGTGAACCAATGTTGCAAAAAAACAAGAGTATCTCTTGCTGTATATTACACAGATAGAGTGAAACTTATGTCAACATTGTGTTAAAACAAGTTAAAATGAATATTACAGGAATTTAAAACTGAACATTGTGTTAAAACAAGTTAAACTGAATATTACACAATTAGAGTGAATCTTAAGTCAACATTGTGTTAAAACAAGTTAAAATGAATATCATAGGAATTCAAAACTGAATATTACAGGAACCAAACAACTAGAATTAAACCTTGTTTATAACCTAATAAATAAAGAACTAGGTATCCCACAATAAACATACAGTTTAGGAATTTTACTCTTACATTCAATGAAAATACAACTCAATCATATGAAATAGGCAACCTAGTGCTACAAATATCAATGAGCAAAAGTTTATTCCATCATGTTACGTTGTTTAATCATGTATGTAGGAGTAGGATTAACTATATTGAAGCAAAAGACAACACACATCAGAAAACAATTTCCCATTGGATTAGACGATGATGACAACAACAACAATATATTGTGTACAACATGTACAACAACAAAAAAAAACAACAATAACAACAACAACAACAACAACATGTACAACAACAATAATATGTACAACATGTACAACAACAACAACATGTGGACAAGAGGAATTGAAAAGAGTAGTAATGGGAAAAGAGAAAGAACCTTGCAAGAGAGAGAGCAGTAGTGGTATGCTTTGTTTTACTCACAGCTATTCGTTGCAAATTTATGTCGGTTTTGGTTTTGAGAATGAGTTCAGCAAACTAGGGTGCATAGTGACTTCAAATGAAAAGATGTATCATCATCCAACATAACCTTCAAAATAAAGATTATACTCATATAACACAATAAAAATAAAAATATAATACCTGCATAACTTTCCTCAATAATGAAGAACTCATTGTTTTTGTACTGCTTAAACATTGTGAACCAATATTACAAAAAAACATCTCGTTGTATATTACACATATAGAGTAAAACTTATGTCAATTTGATATAGTTACATGAATTGAAAACAAGTTAAACTGAATGTTTTGATGAGAACATTGTGTTAAAATTATGTTTTTTTTATCAAATTAAGTAAATTGTGTTAAATTTGTAGTTTATGAAACTCTAATTTATTGTTTTATTATTTATAAGTTCAACTCAACATTTTAGGTATTATTCTCATGTTATTCCAAAAAAAATAAATATACTTGTCATTTCATCTATAAAATGGAAAACAATTATAAGTGTGCACAAAACAAATGTTACTATAATTCAAAGAAATTGTTTTTCTAATTACCTTTGTACATGTTCTAATTCAAAGAAAGAAGACAACTTCAACAACAACAACATATTATGTACAACATGTACAACATGTACGACAACAACAACATGTACAACATGTACAACAACAATAACATGTACAACATGTAAAACAACAACAACAACATATTATGTACAACATGTACAACAACAACAACAACATATTATGTACAACAACAACAACATAAGAATATGAACAAATAAAAACAAAAGACAACTCGAAAAAAAAGAGTAGGGATAAAGTGTATTATACAGGTGGTAGACACGGATCGCTACTAACATGTACAACATGTACGACAACAACAACATGTACAACAACAATAACATGTACAACATGTAAAACAACAACAACAACATATTATGTACAACATGTACAACAACAACAACAACAACAACAACATGTACAACAACAACAACATAAGAATATGAACAAATAAAAACAAAAGACAACTCGAAAAAAAAAGAGTAGGGATAAAGTGTATTATACAGGTGGTAGACACGGATCGCTACTAACATGAAAAGGATCGATGAAGCTACCAACCTATACATAAATAACATGTCAGTTAAATGGAAAGGTATTTCTATCCAAATAACATAATACAAAAAAAATATTTATTATTTCAGTGCAAATAACAGAATATACAACTAATACATATTATTTCTATGCAAATAACAGAATATAAAAAAATACATATTTTTTCTATGAAAATAACAGAATTTAAAAAAAATATATATATCTACTAACCTCCGTACTATACAACTTGTTAACATATACACAAGTGGAAATAACTTTTCCACTACCATATTCCCTTACGATGCGGGAAATGTTACACACTCTTGTGAGTAACTCATAAGTTGAATTTCATATCAACCCATGCGACTTCAAAAATTGCCCCCTAGAGTTGTAATCTGAACTAAACTCTAAGAGGGGGGCTTCCTATCTACAAATATCATAAGAGGAACATTACTCATTAAAATGTTTATTCTATAAAACACAACATAAAGTTAAATTTATTTCATATATTTTTACACACAACTATTCCTTTCAAATTTATGTCAGTTATGGTTTGGAGAATGAGTTCAGCAAACTAGGGTGCATAGTGACCTTAAATGAAAAGATGTATCATCATCCAACATAACCTACAAAATAAAGATTATCCTTCAAAATAAAGATTATACTCATATAACACAATAAAAATAAAAACATAATACCTGCATAACTTTCCCTAGTAATGAACTCATTGTTTTTGTACTGCTAAAACATTGTGAATCAATGTTGGAAAAAAACAAGAGTATCTCTTGCTGTATATTACACAGATAGAGTGAAAGTTATGTCAACATTGTGTTAAAACACGTTAAAATGAATATTACAGGAATTAAAAACTGAATATTACAGGAATTTAAAACTGAACATTGTGTTAAAACAAGTTAAATTGAATATTACACAGATAGAATGAAACTTATATCAACATTGTGTTAAAACAAGTTAAAATGAATATTACAGGAATTCAAAACTGAATATTACAGGAACCAAACAACTAGAATTAAACCTTGTTTAAAACCTAATAAATAAAGAACTAGGTATCCCACAGTAAACATACATTTTAGGAATTTTACTCTTACATTCAATGAAAATTCAACTCAATCATATGAAATAGGCAACCTAGTGATACAAATATCAATGAGCAAAAGTTTATTCCATCATGTTACGTTGCTTAATAATGCATGTAGCAGTAATCTTAAAACCAATCTAATTAACATTAACTATATTGAAGCAAAAGACAACACACATCCGAAAACAATTTCCCATTGGATTAGACGACGACGACAATAACAACAACAACAACAACATATTGTGTACAACATGTACAACAACAACAACAATAACAACAACAACATGTACAACAACAATAACATGTACAACATGTATAACAACAACAACATGTGGAAAAGAGGAATTGAAAAGAGTAGTAATGGGAAAAGAGGAGGAACCTTGGAAGAGAGAGAGCAGTAGTGGTATGCTTTGTTTTACTCACAGCTATCCCTTTCAAATTTATGTCCGTTTTGGTTTTGAGAATGAGTTCAACAAACTAGGGTGCATAGTGACCTCAAATGAAAAGATATATCATATTCCAACATAACCTTCATAATAAAGATTATACTCATATAACACAATAAAAATAAAAAGATAATACCTGTATAACTTTCCTCAATAATGAAGAACTCATTGTTTTTGTACTGCATAAAACATTGTGAACCAATATTGCAAAAAAACAAGAGTATCTCTCGATGTATATTACACATATAGAGTAAAACTTATGTCAATTTGATATAGTTACATGAATTGAAAACAAGTTAAACTGAATGTTTTGATGAGAACATTGTGTTAAAATTATGTTTTTTTTTAAATTAAGTAAATTGTGTTAAATTTGTAGTTTATGAAACTCTAGTTTATTGTTTTATTATTTATAAGTTCAACTAAACATTTTATGTATTATTCTCATGTTATTCAAAAAAAAGTAAAAATACCTGTCATTTCATCTTTCAAATGGAAAACAATTATAAGTGTGCACAAAAAAAATGTTACTATAATTCAAAAAAATGGTTTTTCTAATTAGCTTTGAACATGTTCTAATTCAAAGATAGAAGACAACTACAACAACAACAACATATTATGTACAACATGTACGACAACAACAACATGTACAACAACAATAACATGTACAACATGTAAAACAACAACAACAACATATTATGTACAACATGTACAACAACAACAACAACATGTACAACAACAACAACATAAGGATATGAACAAATAAGAACAAAAGACAACTCGAAAAAAAAAGAGTAGGGATAAAGTGTATTATACAGGTGGTAGACACGGATCGCTACTAACATGAAAAGGATCGATGAAGCTACCAACCTATACATAAATAACATGTAAGTTAAATGGAAAGGTATTTCTATTCAAATAACATAATACAAAAAAAATATATATTATTCCAGTGCAAATAACAGAATATAAAACAAATACATATTATTTCTATGCAAATAACAAAATATAAAAAAAATACATATTATTTCTATGAAAATAACAGAATTTATAAAAAATATATATATCTACTAACCTCCGTACTATACAGCTTGTTAACATATACACAAGTGGAATTAACTTTTCCACTACCATATTCCCTTACGATGCGGGAAATGTTGCACACTCTTGTTAGTAACTCCTAGGTTGAATTTGATATCAACCTATGCGACCACAAAAATTGCCTCCTAGAGTTGTAATCTGAACTAAACTCTAAGAGTGGGTTTCCTATCTACAAATATCATAAGAGGAATATTACTCATTAAAATGTTTATTCTATAAAGCACAACATAAAGTTAAATTTATTTCATATATTTTTACTCACAGCTATTCCTTTCAAATTTATGTCAGTTTTGGTTTGGAGAATGAGTTCAGCATGCTCAGGTGTATAGTGACTTGAAATGAAAAGATGTATCATCATCCAACATAACCTACAAAATAAAGATTATCATTCAAAATAAAGATTATACTCATATAACACAATAAAAATAAAAAAATAATACCTGCATAACTTTCCCCAATAATGAAGAACTCATTTTTTTTGTACTGCTTAAACATTATGAACCAATGTTGCAAAAAATCAAGAGTATCTCTTGCTGTATATTACACAAATAGAGTGAAACTTATGTCAACATTGTGTTAAAACACTTTAAAATGAATATTACAGGAATTCAAAACTGAATATTACAGGAATTCAAAACTGAATATTACAGGAATTTAAAACTGAACATTGTGTTAAAACAAGTTAAACTGAATATTACACAGATAGAGTGAAACTTATGTTAACATTGTGTTAAAACAAGTTAAAATGAATATTACAGGAATTCAAAACTGAATATTACAGGAACCAAACTACTAGAATTAAACCTTGTTTAAAACCTAATAAATAAAGAACTAGGTATCCCACAGTAAACATACATTTTAGGAATTTTACTCTTACATTCAATGAAAATTCAACTCAATCATATGAAATAGGCAACTTAGTGCTACAAATTACAATGAGCAAAAGTTTATTCCATCATTTTACGTTGTTTAATCATGCGTGTAGGAGTAATCCTAAAACCAATCTAATTAGGATTAACTATACTAAAACAAAAGACAACACAAATAAGAAAACAATTTTCTATTGAATTAGACGACGACAACAACAACAACAAAAACATATTGTGTACAACATATACAACAATAACAATAATAACAACAACAACAACAACAACAACATGTACAACAACAACATGTACAACGATTACAACAACAGTAACATGTATAACAACAACAACATGTGGAAAAGAAGAATTGAAAAGAGTAGTAATGAGAAAAGAGGAGGAACATTGCAAGATAGAGAACAGTAGTGGTATGCTTTGTTTTACTCACAGCTATTCCTTTCAAATTTATGTCGGTTTTGATTTTGAGAATGAGTTCAGCAAACTAGGGTGCATAGTGACCTCAAATGAAAAGATGTATCATAATCCAACATAACCTTCAAAATATAGATTATACTCATATAACACAATAAAAATAAAAATATAATACCTGC
>JBBPBR010000001.1:21783742-21821095 GCA_037974775.1 Cicer pinnatifidum | reverse complement strand
GCTACAATATAGTTTAACATTAATATTTTTTTAAAATAAAAAATAGTAAATAGTCAATCATATTTTAAAATTTTAAAATCTTATTTTTGAGTTTGTATTTTATATTTTATTTCATCAAATAAATACAAGAACCATTATATGTTGAAAAATAAATTAACAATCAAAGTACAATGATTCAAATAATTATCCTATATAATAAATTATCATAAGAATTTTATAAAATATTTTCAAAATTAAATTAGATGATTGTGTTAAACATAATTTTCTCTCATTTTAATTTTTCTAATTATATTTAATTATTACAAATCAATAAATTAATATTATAAGATAAATTATATTTATAATACATAAAATATTATTTATAAATTTTATAAAATTAATTAATTAATATCTGCGCAGCGCGCGGGCCATAATCTAGTTTGATATAGTTACATGAATTGAAAATAAGTTAAACTGAATGTTTTGATGAGAACATTGTGTTAAAATTATGTTTTTTTTTTCAAATTAAGAAAATTGTGTTAAATTTGTAGTTTATGAAACTCTAGTTTATTGTTTTATTATTTATAAGTTCAACTCTACATTTTAGGTATTATTCTCATGTTATTCAGAAAAAAAGTAAATATACATGTCATTTCATCTATCAAATGGAAAACAATTATAAGTGTGCACAAAAAAAATGTTACTATAATTCAAAGAAATGGTTTTCCTAATTACCTTTGTACATGTTCTAATTCAAAGAAAGAAGACAACTACAACAACAACAACAACATATTATGTACAACATGTACAACATGTACGACAACAACAATAACAACATGTACAACATGTACAACAACAACAACAACAACATGTACAACATGTACAACAACAACAACAACAACAACAACAACAACATATTATGTACAACATGTACAACAACAATAACATGTACAACATGTATAACAACAACAACAACAACATATTATGTACAACAACAACAACAACAAAAACATGTACAACAACAACATAAGAATATGAACAAATAAAAACAAAAGACAACTTGAAAAAAAAAGAATAGGGATAAAGTGTATTATACAGGTGGTAGACACGGATCGATGAAAAAGATCGATTAAGCTACCAACCTATACATAAATAACATGTCAGTTAAATGGAAAGGTATTTCTATGCAAACAACATAATACAAAAAAAAAATATATTATTTCAGTGCAAATAACAGAATATAAAACAAATACATATTATTTCTTTGCAAATAACAGAATATAAAAAAAATACATATTATTTCTATAAAAATAACAGAATTTTAAAAAAATATATATATCTACTAACCTCCGTACTATACAGCTTGTTAACATATACACAAGTGGAATTAACTTTTCCACTACCATATACCCTTACGATGCGGGAAATGTTGCACACTCTTGTGAGTAACTCATAGGTTGAATTTGATATCAACCCATGCGACCAAAAAAATTGCCCCCTAGAGTTGTAATCTGAACTAAACTCTAAGAGGGGGTTTCCTATCAACAAATATCATAAGAGGAACATTACTCATTAAAATGTTTATTCTATAAAGCACAACATAAAGTTAAATTTATTTCATATATTTTTACTCACAGCTATTCCTTTCAAATTTATGTCAGTTTTGGCTTGGAGAATGAGTTCAACATGCTGGGGTGCATAGTGATTTGAAATGAAAAGATGCATCATCATCCAACATAACCTACAAAATAAAGATTATCCTTTAAAATAAATATTATACTCATATAACCCAATAAAAATAAAAATATAATACCTGCATAACTTTCCCCAGTAATGAAGAACTCATTGTTTTTGTACTGCTTAAACATTGTGAACCAATGTTGCAAAAAACCAAGAGTATCTCTAGCTGTATATTACACAGATAGAGTGAAACTTATGTCAACATTGTGTTAAAATACGTTAAAATGAATATTACAGGAATTCAAAACTGAATATTACAGGAATTTAAAACTGAACATTGTGTTAAAACAAGTTAAACCGAATATTACACAGATAGAGTGAAACTTATATCAACATTGTGTTAAAATAAGTTAAAATGAATATTACAGGAATTCAAAACTGAATATTACAAGAACCAAACTACTAGAATTAAACCTTGTTTAAAACCTAATAAATAAAGAACTAGGTATCCCACAGTAAACATACATTTTAGGAATTTTACTCTTACATTCAATGAAAATTCAACTCAATCATATGAAATAGGCAACTTAGTGCTACAAATATCAATGAGCAAAAGTTTATTCCATCATGTTACGTTGTTTAATCATGCATGTAGGAGTAATCCTAAAACCAATCTAATTAGGATTAACTATATTGAAGCAAAAGACAACATACATCAGAAAACAATTTTCCATTGGATTATATGACGACAACAACAACAACAACATATTGTGTATAACATGTACAACAACAACAATAACAACAACAACAACATATTGTCGGTAGTGGTATGCTTTGTTTTACTCACAGCTATTCCTTTCAAATTTATGTCGGGCTTTGATTTTGAGAATGAGTTCAGCAAACTATGGTGCATAGTGACCTCAAATGAAAAGATGTATCATAATCCAACATAACCTTCAAAATAAAGATTATACTCATATAACACAATAAAAATATAAATATAATACCTGCATAACTTTCCTCAATAATGAAGAACTCATTGTTTTTGTACTGTTTAAAAATTGTGAACCAATATTACAAAAAAAACATCTCGTTGTATATTACACATATAGAGTAAAACTTATGTCAATTTGATATAGTTACATGAATTGAAAACAAGTTATTGTTTATTGTTTATAAGTTCAACTCAACATTTTAGGTATTATTCTCATGTTATTCCAAAAAAAGTAAATATACTTGTCATTTCATCTATAAAATGGAAAACAATTATAAGTGTGCACAAAACAAATGTTACTATAAAGAAATTGTTTTTCTAATTACCTTTGTACATGTTCTAATTCAACGAAAGAAGACAACTTCAACAACAACAACATATTATGTACAACATGTACGACAACAACAACATGTACAACAACAATAACATGTACAACATGTAAAACAACAACAACAACATATTATGTACAACATGTACAACAACAACAACAACATATTATGTACAACAACAACAACCTAAGAATATGAACAAATAAAAACAAAAGACAACTCGAAAAAAAAAGAGTAGGGATAAAGTGTATTATACAGGTGGTAGACACATATCGCTACAAACATGTACAACATGTACGACAACAACAACATGTACAACAACAATAACATGTACAACATGTAAAACAACAACAACAACATATTATGTACAACATGTACAACAACAACAACAACATGTACAACAACAACAACATAAGAATATGAACAAATAAAAACAAAAAACAACTCGAAAAAAAAAGAGTAGGGATAAAGTGTATCATACAGGTGGTAGACACGGATCGCTACTAACATGAAAAGGATCGATGAAGCTACCAACCTATACATAAATAACATGTCAGTTAAATGGAAAGGTATTTCTATGCAAATAACATAATACAAAACAAATATATATTATTTCAATGCAAATAACATAATATAAAACAAATACATATTTTTCTATGCAAATAACAGAATATAAAAAAATACATATTATTTCTATGAAAATAACAGAATTTAAAATATATATATATATATATATATATATATATATATATATATATATATATATATATATATATATATATATATATATATATATATATATATATATATATATCTACTAACCTTCGTACTATACAACTTGTTAACATATACACAAGTGGAATTAACTTTTCCACTACCATATTCCCTTACGATGCGGGAAATGTTGCACACTCTTGTGGGTAACTCATAGGTTGAATTTGATAACAACCCAAGCGACCACAAAAATTGCCCCCTAGAGTTGTAATCAGAACTAAACTCTAAGAGGAGGTTTCTTATCTACAAATATCATAAGAGGAACATTACTCATTAAAATGTTTATTCTACAAAGCACAACATAAAGTTAAATTTATTTCATATATTTTTACTCACAGCGATTTCTTTCAAATTTATGTCAGTTTTGGTTTGGAGAATGAGTTCAGTAAGCTGGGGGTGCATAGTGACCTGAAATGAAAAGATGTTTCATCATCCAACATAACCTACAAAATAAAGAATATCCTTCAAAATAAAGATTATACTCATATAACACAATAAAAATAAAAACATAATACCTGCATAACTTTCCCTAGTAATGAACTCATTGTTTTTGTACTGCTTAAACATTGTGAACCAATGTTGGAAAAAAACAAGAGTATCTCTTGCTGTATATTACACAGATAGAGTGAAAGTTATGTCAACATTGTGTTAAAACACGTTAAAATGAATATTACAGGAATTAAAAACTGAATATTACAGGAATTTAAAACTGAACATTGTGTTAAAACAAGTTAAATTGAATATTACACAGATAGAATGAAACTTATGTCAACATTGTGTTAAAACAAGTTAAAATGAATATTACAGGAATTCAAAATTGAATATTACAGGAACCAAACAACAAGAATTAAACCGTGTTTAAAACCTAATAAATAAAGAACTAGGTATCCCACAGTAAACATACATTTGAGGAATTTTACTCTTACATTCAATGAAAATTCAACTCAATCATATGAAATAGGCAACCTAGTGATACAAATATGAATGAGCAAAAGTTTATTCCATCATGTTACGTTGCTTAATCATGCATGTAGCAGTAATCTTAAAACCAATCTAATTAAGATTAACTATATTGAAGCAAAAGACAACACACATCAGAAAACAATTTCCCATTGGATTAGACGACGACGACAATAACAACAACAACAACAACATATTGTGTACAACATGTACAACAACAACAACAATAACAACAACAACATGTACAACATGTACAACAACAATAACATGTACAACATGTATAACAACAACAACATGTGGAAAAGAGGAATTGAAAAGAGTAGTAATGAGAAAAGAGGAGGAACCTTGCAAGAGAGAGAGCAGTAGTGGTATGCTTTGTTTTACTCACAGCTATTCCTTTTTAAATTTATGTCCATTTTGGTTTTGAGAATGAGTTCAACAAACTAGGGTGCATAGTGACCTCAAATGAAAAGATATTACATATTCCAACATAACCTTCAAAATAAAGATTATACTCATATAACACAATAAAAATAAAAAGATTATACCTGCATAACTTTCCTCAATAATGAAGAACTCATTGTTTTTGTACTGCTTAAAACATTGTGAACCAATATTGCAAAAAAACAAGAGTATCTCTCGATGTATATTACACATATAGAGTAAAACTTATGTCAATTTGATATAGTTACATGAATTGAAAACAAGTTAAACTGAATGTTTTGATGAGAACATTGTGTTAAATTTATGTTTTTTTTTAAATTAAGTAAATTGTGTTGAATTTGTAGTTTATGAAACTCTGGTTTATTGTTTTATTATTTATAAGTTCAACTCAACATTTTAGGTATTATTCTCATGTTATTCAAAAAAAAGTAAATATACCTGTCATTTCATCATTCAAATGGAAAACAATTGTAAGTGTGCACAAAAAAAATGTTACTATAATTCAAAGAAATGGTTTTTTTAATTACCTTTGTACATGTTCTAATTCAAAGAAAGAAGACAACTACAACAACATATTATGTACAACATGTACAACATGTACAACAACAATTACATGTACAACATGTAAAACAACAACAACAACATATTATGTACAACATGTACAACAACAACAAAATTCAATAAATAACACAAATATACAATTAACAATTTAATATACAACATTCAATAAATAACACAAATATACAATTGCTTGTGTATAACACAAATATACAATTAACAGTTTAATATGTTACAAAATACAATTATATTTGAACTTTAGGAAGGGATCTTCCTTCTAAAAATGATTTAAATAAAATAAGTGTTGCTTCCGGCTGGGATGATGTAGAGGAATGTCCAGCTCCTCTAACGGTGGCAAAAGACAAAATGTCACCGTAAACCACAATAGATCCTACAGCCTATCAAAATATTAAAATAAGTTAATTTTTTATATAACAATATAGGGTTGACATACAAAATAACAACTTATCTTTAGCTGAACAGCCAACAGATAATAAAAAAACTATAAAATAAAAATCTTAATATTTGTATATATATATACCTTCATTCCATTATACCATGGTCTAAAAGGCTGCAAGATGTTGAACCCAATGTCCTTAACTAATCCATCTAATAAGGATTGTGTGTTAAGGAATGGAATGAATGAATCTTGATCTCCACTACACACAAAATAACTATGCTTAAAAATACAGAACATTGTCAAACCAAAGTAAAGAATATGATGTAAGGATTAAGAAAAATTTACTAACCTATATACCATAACTCTTACACCCGATTTGACAAGTGTCCCTAGGAGAGATATGGTTGGAGTATCAAAAAAACTCTTGGCATCATACCCAAGAATACTATAATAAAAGGAAAATAAAATTAGCAATCAATACAGATTTGATAAAATATATAACATTTTTCAATATTTACTTGGACTTATTTTCAATTTGAAGGATAATTCAGAAGCCTATTTATTTGCAAAGACAAACCTGAACTCAAAGATTCAACTGATAAAACTTACCTGCAACTTTGCTATGAAGTAATCCTAGAATGGAGAGCTTTTTGTACTTCTTTCTTATTGAAGTACTTGAATATTATGTCCTCAATACAAAAAACTCTCTTTTTTCCTTTTTGCTAAACCAAATATAAAAAGAAAACATAAGAATATGAACAAATAAAAACAAAAGACAACTCGGAAAAAAATAGTAGGGATAAAGTGTATTATACAAGTGGTAGGCACGGATCGCTGCTAACATGAAAAAGATCGATGAAGCTACCAACCTATACATAAATAACATGTCAGTTAAATGGAAAGGTATTTCTATGCAAATAACACAATACAAAAAAATATGTATTATTTCAGTGCAAATAACATAATATAAAACAAATACATATTATTTCCATGCAAATAACAAAATATAAAACAAATACATATTATTTCTATGCAAATAACAGAATTTAAAAAAAAAATATATATATATCGACTAACCTCCGTACTATACAGCTTGTTAACATATATACAAGTGAAATTAACTTTTCCACTACCATATTCCCTTACGATGCGGGAAATGTTGCACACTTTTGTGAGTAACTCATAGGTTGAATTTGATATCAACCAATGGGACCACAAAAATTGCCCCCTAGAGTTGTAATCTGAACTAAACTCTAAGAGGGGGTTTCCTATCGACAAATATCATAAGAGGAACATTACTCATTAAAATGTTTATTCTATAAAGCACAACATAAAGTTAAATTTATTTCATATATTTTTACTCACAGCTATTCCTTACAAATTTATGTCTGTTTTGGTTTGGAGAATGAGTTTAGCAAGCTGGGGTGCATAGTGACCTGAAATGAAAAGATGTATCATCATCCAACATAACCTTCAAAATAAAGATTATCCTTCAAAATAAAGATTATACTCATATAACACAATAAAAATAAAAATATAATACCTGCATAACTTTCCCCAGTAATGAAGAACTCATTGTTTTTGTACTGCTTAAACATTGTGAACCAATGTTGCAAAAAAACAAGAGTATCTCTTGCTGTATATTACACAGATAGAGTGAAACTTATGTCAACATTGTGTTAAAACAAGTTAAAATGAATATTACAGGAATTCAAAACTGAATATTACAGGAATTTAAAACTGAACATTGTGTTAAAACAAGTTAAACTGAATATTACACAGATAGAGTGAATCTTATGTCAAGATTGTGTTAAAACAAGTTAAAATGAATACATAGGAATTCAAAACTGAATATTACAGGAACCAAACAACTAGAATTAAACCTTGTTTATAACCTAATAAATAAAGAATTAGGTATCCCACAGTAAACATACAATTTAGGAATTTTACTCTTACATTCAATGAAAATACAACTCAATCATATGAAATAGGCAACCTAGTGCTACAAATATCAATGAGCAAAAGTTTATTCCATCATGTTACGTTGTTTAATCATGCATGTAGGAGTAATCCTAAAACCAATTTTATTAGGATTAACTATATTGAAGCAAAAGACAACACACATCCGAAAACAATTTCCCATTGGATTAGACGACGACGACAACAACAACAACATATTGTGTACAACATGTACAACAACAACAACAACAACATGTACAACAACAATAATATGTACAAAATGTACAACAACAACAACAACATGTGGAAAAGAGGAATTGAAAAGAGTAGTAATGGGAAAAGAGAAGGAACCTTGCAAGAGAGAGAGCAGTAGTGGTATGCTTTGTTTTACTCACAGCTATTCCTTGCAAATTTATGTCGGTTTTGGTTTTGAGAATGAGTTCAGCAAACTAGGGTGCATAGTGACCTCAAATGAAAAGATGTATCATCATCCAACATAACCTTCAAAATAAAGATTATACTCATATAACACAATAAAAATAAAAATATAATACCTGCATAACTTTCCTCAATAATGAAGAACTCATTGTTTTTGTACAGCTTAAACATTGTGAACCAATATTGCAAAAAAACAAGAGTATCTCTCGATGTATATTAGACATATAGAGTGAAACTTATGTCAATTTGATATAGTTACATGAATTCAAAACAAGTTAAACTGAACGTTTTGATGAGAACAATGTGTTAAAATTATGTTTTTTTTTTAAATTAAGTGAATTGTGTTGAATTTGTAGTTTATGAAACTCTAGTTTATTGTTTTATTATTTATAAGTTCAACACAACATTTTAGGTATTATTCTCATGTTATTCAAAAAAAAAGTAAATATACCTGTCATTTCATCTATCAAATGGAAAACAATTGTAAGTGTGCACAAAAAAAAAATGTTACTATAATTCAAAGAAATGGTTTTTCTAATTACCTTTGTTCCAACTGTAGTCATTCTTAACCAAACCCTTGTCAGTTGGTTTGAAAGGACACGTCATCAAAATCTGTAAAAGTAGTCATCAACTCACAAAAACAAAGCTAGATATCAAATAACTCATTAAATTAAATTAGAAAGGAAAAACAAATACATATCATATTGACTGAAAGCAAACATATTTCTTTTACTATGTCGACCTAAAATAGTCACATGAGAATCAGGAAAAAGAGAAAAAGAAAGTTCTAAAAATAGGTATAAATATTCTAAAATAGATGTTTGAAAATTGATCCTTCTCATTCCTATATATATATATATAAGTTAAAACCAAACAACTAGAATTAAACCTTGTTTATAATCTAACAAAGAAAGAACTAGGTATCCCACCTTAAACAGACATTTTAGGAATTTTACTCTTACATTCAATGAAAATTCAACTCAATCATATGAAATAGGCAACCTAGTGCATCAAATATCAATGAGTAAAAGTTTATTCCATCATGTTACATTGTTTAATCATGCATGTAGGAGTAATCCTAAAACCAATCTAATTAGGATTAACTATATTGAAGAAAAAGACAACACACATCAGAAAACAATTTCCCATTGGATTAGACGACGACGACAACAACAACAACATATTGTGTACAACATGTACAACAACAACAACAACAATAACAACAACAACAACAACAACATGTACAACAACAACATGTACAACAACAACATGTACAACAACAACATGTACAACAACAATAATATGTACAACATGTACAACAACATGTGGAAAAGAGGAATTGAAAAGAGTAGTAATGGGAAAAGAGAAGGAACCTTGCAAGAGAGAGAGCAGTAGCGGTATGCTTTGTTTTACTCACAGCTATTCCTTGCAAATTTATGTCGGTTTTGGTTTTGAGAATGAGTTCAGCAAACTAGGGTGCATAGTGACCTCAAATGAAAAGATGTATCATCATCCAACATAACCTTCAAAATAAAGATTATACTCATATAACACAATAAAAATAAAAATATAATACCTGCATAACTTTCCTCAATAATGAAGAACTCATTGTTTTTGTACTGCTTAAACATTGTGAACCAATATTGCAAAAAAACAAGAGTATCTCTCGATGTATATTACACATATAGAGTGAAACTTATGTCAATTTGATATAGTTACATGAATTCAAAACAAGTTAAACTGAACGTTTTGATGAGAACATTGTGTTAAAATTATGTTTTTTTTTTTCAAATTAAGTGAATTGTGTTGAATTTGTAGTTTATGAAACTCTAGTTTATTGTTTTATTATTTATAAGTTCAACTCAACATTTTAGGTATTATTCTCATGTTATTCAAAAAAAAGTAAATATACCTGTCATTTCATCTATCAAATGGAAAACAATTGTAAGTGTGCACAAAAAAAAATGTTACTATAATTCAAAGAAATGGTTTTTCTAATTACCTTTGTTCCAACTGTAGTCATTCTTAACCAAACCCTTGTCAGTTGGTTTAAAAGGACACGTCATCAAAATCTGTAAAAGTAGTCATCAACTCACAAAAACAAAGCTAGATATCAAATAACTCATTAAATTAAATTAGAAAGGAAAAACAAATACATATCATATTGACTGAAAGCAAACATATTTCTTTTACTATGTCGACCTAAAATAGTCACATGAGAATCAGGAAAAAGAGAAAAAGAAAGTTCTAAAAATAGGTATAAATATTCTAAAATAGATGTTTGAAAATTGATCCTTCTCATTCCTATATATATATATATATATATATATAAGTTATAAGTTAAAACCAAACAACTAGAATTAAACCTTGTTTATAATCTAACAAAGAAAGAACTAGGTATCCCACCGTAAACATATATTTTAGGAATTTTACTCTTACATTCAATGAAAATACAACTCAATCATATGAAATAGGCAACCTAGTGCTACAAATATCAATGAGCAAAAGTTTATTCCATCATGTTACGCTGTTTAATCATGCATGTAGGAGTAATCCTAAAACCAATCTAATTAGGATTAACTATATTGAAGCAAAAGACAACACACATCAGAAAACAATTTCCCATTGGATTAGACAACAACTACAACAACAACAACAACATATTATGTACAACATGTACAACAACAACAACAACATGTACAACATGTACAACAACAATAACTTGTACAACATGTACAACAACAACAACATGTGGAAAAGAGGAATTGAAAAGAGTAATAATGGGAAAAGAGGAGGAGCCAACAATAGTGGTATGCTTGCTGAAAAAAGAAGAGCGACAATCTATTTTATATGTAAGAAGAAGAAAGAAGAGCGGCGATCTGTTTTATATGTAAGAAGAAGAAAGAAGAGCGGCGATCTCTTTTATATGTAAGAAGAAGAAAGAAGAGCGACGATCTGTGTTATATGTAAGTAGAAGAAAGAAGACAACTACAACAACAACAACAATATATTATGTACAACATGTACAACAACAATAACATGTACAACATGTACAACAACAACAACATGTGGAAAAGAGGAATTGAAAAGAGTAATAATGGGAAAAGAGGAGGAGCCAACAATAGTGGTATGCTTGCTGAAAAAAGAAGAGCGACAATCTATTTTATATGTAAGAAGAAGAAAGAAGAGCGGCGATCTGTTTTATATGTAAGAAGAAGAAAGAAGAGCGGCGATCTCTTTTATATGTAAGAAGAAGAAAGAAGAGCGACGATCTGTGTTATATGTAAGTAGAAGAAAGAAGACAACTACAACAACAACAACAATATATTATGTACAACATGTACAACAACAATAACATGTACAACATGTACAACAACAACAACATGTGGAAAAGAGGAATTGAAAAGAGTAATAATGGGAAAAGAGGAGGAGCCAACAATAGTGGTATGCTTGCTGAAAAAAGAAGAGCGACAATCTATTTTATATGTAAGAAGAAGAAAGAAGAGCGGCGATCTGTTTTATATGTAAGAAGAAGAAAGAAGAGCGGCGATCTCTTTTATATGTAAGAAGAAGAAAGAAGAGCGACGATCTGTGTTATATGTAAGAAGAAGAAAGAAGACAACTACAACAACAACAACAATATATTATGTACAACATGTACAACAACAACAACAACATATTATGTACAACATGTACAACAACAACAACAACAACATGTACAACATGTACAACAACAATAACATGTACAACATGTACAACAACAACAACATGTGGAAAAGAGGAATTGAAAAGAGAAGTAATGGTAAAAGAGGAGGAACCTTGGAATAGTGGTATGAGATTGAATATGAGATTGATTTTTAACTTTTTGATTTGGTGGTTTCTAACAATGATCATTGCTCTGTAAAAATTGAGTGAAAATTTGCTTCTTAAAATGATCATAAGACAATTGACAATCGTGGATGGAATAAATAGTAGGTCTATCACATGTACAAGGTTTAGGTATAGAACCATATCACAATTCTTTTTTAATACTTTTTGAGGTTTCATTCATTTTGCTCTTTCAAAATGACATTGAAGTTTAATTTTTTTTATTGAACTGCATGAGTATAGTTTATACTCACACATACACATCAATATATGTAATTAAATCATCTTCAATTAATACTAGCTGCCAGCTTTAATACAATTTTGGATGGAACATTTAATTTTATAAATGTTTAAAAGTTTTGGATTAAGAATAGAAGTGTCCAATTTTTTTAGATTACAGGCAGAAGGTTGAACTCTTAAACTTTTGATTATGCAGATTATTGGCATGAAGCTTTTTGAGAAAATGAGCACTTTTGATGATAAAGAAATTTAGGTGGAACATGGTGTACAAAGTTCCAATGAAGTCTATTATCAGTTGGAGCACACTGAAAGAAAGCATGGTAAGATATGATTGTTTTCATGAATTATAAAAATCACATTGTTATGCATATTTAAAGATACTAGAAAGCTTTTACTGGATATTTTTATTGCGCTTGTGACCTTATGTGTTGTTTATTATAATAAGGAAACCTTATCTTAAATTTGTTTTGCATATTATGTTGAACCAGTGTATATAACACAAATAGTTTAGGTAACACAAATACACAATTAACAATTTAATGTACAACATTCAATAAATAACACAAATATACTAATTGCTTGTATATAACACAAATATACAATTAACAGTTTAATATGTTACAAAATACAGTTATATTTGAACTTTAGGAAGGGATTTTCCTTCTAAAAATGATTTAAATAAAATAAGTGTTGCTTCCGGCTGGGATGATGCACAGGAATGTCCAGCTACTTTGACAGTGGCAAAAGACAAAATGTCACCGTAAACCACAGTAGATCCTGCAACCTATCAAAATATTAAAATAAGTTAATTTTTTATATAACAATATAGGGTTGATAAAACTTACCTGCAACTTTGCCATGATGTAATCCTAGAATGGAGAGCTTTTTGTACTTCTTTCTTATTGAAGTACTTGAATATTATGTCCTCAATACAAAAAGCTCTCTTTTTTCCTTTTTGCTAAACCAAATATAAAAAGAAAACATAAGAATATGAACAAATAAAAACAAAAGACAACTTGGAAAAAAAGAGTAGGGATAAAGTGTATTGTAAGACACGTAATTTTAAAGTATACTTTATGAATTTTAGTGTTTTTTAGTATTGAACTCGGAGGCTTTTTAGCCAAAGTTATTAATATTTTGGAGTTTATATGACCAAAAGGATATTTTGATGCCCTATTAGAATTACTCGTCGATAAATAAATTAAATTAATTGCGGTGGATCTTTTATGAAGAATTTAATTCTAGAAAGTTTCGTTAAAAATATCTTGCGCTGCTAAAAATTGCATATGTCAATTGAGTTGCGACGAGAGTAGATATTTTTAACAAAAAGTGGTTTGGAGAGGTTATGGGTGAAAAGGTAATTTAATAAATATCTAGATATTTTGAGATATTTGTTAAAAGTAACTAATATATATATATAAATATATATATAAATTTGTTTGGAGAGAAAAGAAAAGGAAATAGAAAGGAAAGAAGGAAAAAGAAAGAAAAGAAAAGCAAAGGAAAGAAACACGAAGGAAAGAAAGCAGAACAACTTCTTCTTCTTCCTCTGCCTCGCGAAAACCATTTCGTTCTCCCTTTTTTTCTTCTTCTTGGTTTTGCTTCATTTTTCTTTCTTTTTCTTCAAGAATAGAAACCCAAGGCTTGGTGGGTAAGAAAGCAAGGATTACTCAACTTCACTCTTCCTCATTATTTCGACAACGAAGAAAAACGGTATTAGGAATTTCAAAACCGTAAAACACAAACCTCCCCGTTTCATCTAGATCCAAGCTTCGTTTAGCGAAGAGATAGAAGGGAAAGTTGCTCACTACCACGCTACGATGCTAGGGAACCAACTTTGGAGGCGACGTTGCGAGCGGAGATTTTATAGGATTTACTCGTGGTACCGTAATCGAACGTGAAAGCTAACGTGAAGGTAAGGGCTCCTTCCAAACTTTTAGTTTGCATTTAGGGACTTATTTGTGGTTGTGTGGAAAATAATTTTGTTAGGGTCGGAGTATTGATTTGGGTAAAATCTTAGAGTTAGGTTTTGGTTATATTGATGAATGTTTCGTGGAAAATGAATTTAAACTCATTTATGTATGATTTTGAGTAAATGAAACTTGTTGTGTTTGAGTGGTGGGTTGTGTTGATTTGTGTTCGTCGTATTTGACGTGTTCTTAATTAATACTGATGAAATTTGATATGTGTATGGTTGGATTTTGTGGGGAAATGAATTGATGTGCTTTGGTGTGAATCGTGTATCGAATTTGATAATATGTTTGAGTTTTTTTTTGTGTGGAATTTGAAAACCATTAGAGTTAAACGAGTATTAAGAATGGGGATTCTCTTAATGTCTACGTTTACTTAATGTTGTCGTAAAAAACGTTTAAGTTAAATGAGTATTAAGAATGGGGAATCTCTTAATGTCTTGTTTATTTAATGTTCGTTTTGAAAATCATTTAAGTTAAATGAGTATTAAGAATGGGGAATCTCTTAATGTCTTGTGTACTTACTGTTTGTTTTGGAAAATCATTTAAGTTAAATGAGTATTAAGAATGGGGAATCTCTTAATGTCTTGTTTACTTAATGTTCGTTTTGAAAATCACTTAAGTTAAAAGAGTATTAAGAATGGGGAATCTCTTAATATTTCTGTTTGCTTAATGTTTGTTGTGAAAATCGTTTAAGTTAAAAGAGTATTAAGAATGGGGAATCTCTTAATATTTCTGTTTGCTTAATGTTTGTTGTGAAAATCGTTTAAGTTAAATGAGTATTAAAAATGGGGAATCTTTTAATATCTGTATTTGTTTAACGATTGTTGTGGATGGAGTCAGTATATGCTTATGCATTTTCATTCTTTTTGTAAATCGTACAGACCCGTGATAGGTGGCACCTTGATAAATAGTACTTTGGCCTGTGATAGGCGGTACATTTATGGTTTACGTTTTTGTAAATTGTGCAGACCCGTGATAGGTGGCACCTTGGTAAATAGTATTTTGGCCCGTGATACGCGTTACATTTACGATTTACGGTTTTTTGTAAATTGTGCAGACCCGTGATAGGTGGCACCTTGGTAAATAGTACTTTGGCCTGTGATAGGCGGTACATTTACAATTTACGTTATTTTTAGTAAACCGTGCAGACCCGTGATAGGTGGCACCTTGGTAAACGGTACGGGCCCGTGATAGGCAGTACGTTTATGGTTTACGTTTTTTAGTAAATCGTGCAGACCCGTGATAGGTGGCACCTCGGTAATTGGTACTTCGGCCTGCGATAGGCGGTACAATTATGATTTACGGCCCTTCGAGGAGGGTTTTGGTTTGGAATTCCGAGTCCATGCATTTTGGCATATACGAATTGCATTAGGGTGCTTGGCACACGAGTCGTGTTTGAATCAAGTTATGTTTAAGTGTTATGTATTGATATTGTGTGTAAGTGTGGTTGATTGTAAAACTATTTCGCAACTCAAAATGTCGTGGTAATTGTGTTGGAATTGCTAAGTGTTATGTATTGATTATCAGGTGTAAGTGTGATGGATTGTAAAACTATTTCGAAACCCAATTTGTCGTGGTGATTGTGTTGGAATTGCTAAGTGTTAAGATTTGGAGTTGCGTATGAATGTGATTGAATTAGTTTATGTATTTTTGAAAGAATAAGCAGGGAAATCAATTTCCCAATCGATTTGATGAGTTACAGGGACTTCGCTAATTTGACAAAATCGATTTGCCAATCGATTTTGTAATATGTTTTTCAAAACCATTTAAGAAATCGACTTGGCTATCGATTGGTATGTTTCCTGTTTTCTTGAATCTTGAAAATATATTGAAACAATCGATTTGCCAATCGATTTGGCCATTACAACAGCTCAGCTATTTGGACAAAATCGATTTGGTAATCGATTGGACTTGTTACAGGGGCTCAGTTATTCATTCAATCGATTTCCCAATCGATTGAATTAAGCCCAGAGTTCAATTTTCACTAAAACCCTTCATCCAAATCGATTTCCCAATCGATTGGCTTAGTAGAAATTCTTATTTTGAGTTAGATAATCGATTGCTCAATTGGTTCATCAATGGATTGGCCCATTGTTTATTACTTGATTGTTTAAAACCCTATTTTGATTTCATTTTACTTGGCAAGTATTATATGAACTTTTAGCATATGGAAAATCCTTTTAAGGTGCACGCTAAGTTGAAAGGTTATTTTGTGCATTTAAAAACTTAAATGTTATGTGTTAATTGTTAATTTCGGTTGGTGACCCTTTACAACTATTGTGGAAATCTGGGCTTTGCCCTCAGATGAGAGCCAAGACAATCCTACCGGTTTGTACCCTATGGATGGGATTGTAGATGGGAATGCATGACTGGAGCTATGTTAGGAGGATCTTACGGGGCGCGTGGAGATCACTCAGGGTGTATAGCTATAGTTTTTTTTTGTAGAATGATCAGATTAGGATGACATAGAGGGAACATATGTCTTTCTTTTGGATTACGTTATTTTGAAATGGAAAACTGTACCTTTACTAATATTGTCAGTATGACATCTTATTTGAATGGGTTCCATGTATCATTTGTTGTTGTGTAAATACTTTGGATTCATATTTCGAAAAAAAATTTCCGCTGCTTGTAAATTTTAATGACTTAAATATTTATCCAAAGGTATTTCTTTATTTGTTTCACGGTTTTATTTTAATCTCTTTTGAAAAAGAAAATACACCCTCGCTTTGAAATTCGGGATGTTACATTGTGGTATCAGAGCTTTGGTTTGGTTTTCTTTGGGGGTTGTCGAACCTTTGGTTATAGATTGTAGGTCAACCTGTAGGTTGGGAGTTGTTATCTGATCATGCGTCGGTTTAGGTGGTTTGAGTTGTCAAGTCCAAAATAATTATTATGTGTTGATGTGGTCGAAAGTTAGTTTTGGAATTATTTGAAGTAGTGTTAAGACTCTACTTGATGATGGTTTTATAGGAAAACCATGCCGCCAAGAAGGAATGACGCTCCGAGAGCCAATGCTAATAGGGATGATCGAATGGCGGAGGCCATGAATAACATGGCTGCTTCTGTTGCTGCACAGACTGCTGCCAAGACTCAACGTGATCTTGAAAAGAGGGAAAGAGAGATCTGTGTTGCAGAGTCAAGAGGATTAGAAGACTTTCGTCGCTACAATCCTCCCAAGTTTAAAGGGGATGAGAATTCGGAGAAAGCGGATCAATGGATCCAAGAAGTGGAGAAGATCTTCGAAATGATTAACTGTCGGGCGGAAGTGAAGGTCAACTATGCCACTTATATGCTATTGGGGGATGCTGAGTACTGGTGGAGGAGTGCAAGATTGTTGATGAGATCAGCTCACGAGGAGGTGAACTGGGAATTATTCAAAAGGAAGTTTTTAGACAAATACTTCCCGATGAGTACCAGGACTAAACTGGGTGATGATTTCCTGAAACTGCATCAGGGGAACATGAATGTGGGCGAATATGTTGCTAAGTTTGAATCGCTATCAAGACATTTCAGGTTTTTCCGTGAAGAGATTGATGAATCATTCATGTGTCATCGTTTCCAAGACGGACTAAAGTATGAGATTCAAGACTCGGTCTTGCCCTTGGGAATCCAACGTTTCCAAGTTCTTGTGGAAAAATGTAGGGAAGTTGAGGATATGAAGAATAAGAGGGCTAGCCGAGGAGGGAATTTTAGTGCAGGAGGGCCTAGTCGGGTGAGTTATCAGAACAACAAGAGGAAACAAGTTGCTAAACCTTATGATCGACCACGAACTAACAACGGTGGGTAGAATCGCCCAGGGAACCAAAATTTTGGGAGACAATTGGGACGAGTGGTTCGATGTTTCCGATGTGGGGAAGAGGGACATTATGCTAACGCTTGTACCCCTAATATTCTCACCTGCTACAATTGTTAGAAGCCAAGACACATGGCGAAGGATTGCATGGCTCCGAATGTAGAACCAGTGGTGAATGTAACTAGGGTTGCTCGTCCTACTGCTAGAGGACGCATTTATTGTGTGAGTGCTGAAGATGGGAATTCATCTGGCAATTTGATTCAACATGACTGTGAGATTGCAGGTAACACTCTAACTGCACTTTTTGATTCGGGGGCAACCCATTCCTTCATTGCTATGGATTGTGTGAATCGTTTGAAGTTATCTGTGTCTGCTTTACATTTTGATTTGGTTGTCTCCACACCTGCTAAGACTTTGACAGTAAATTTTGCATGTTTACATTGTCAAATAAATATTTAGAATAGGGATTTCTTGGTTAATTTGATTTGTTTACCTCTACAATCACTCGAGGTCATTCTCGGTATGGATTGGATGTCTTACCATTATGTGATTTTGGATTGTGCTCGTAAATTGGTTCTTTTCCCCGAACCAGGAGTTGTTAAGTATTTAGCCGCTAACAAACTCCGAGTGTCGCTAAGTGAGGGGACTCATGAGTTTTTCTCTCTGGATAATGTGGAGGCAAAGATAAATGTGAACATAGAAGATGTGATGCTTGTCAATGAGTACCGGGAGGTATTTCCAACGGAAATTCCAGGATTGCCACCGGTAAGAGAAGTGGAATTTTTCATTGATTTGCACCCAGGAACGGGACCAATTTCAATTGCGCCGTACCGAATGTCACCATTGGAATTAAATGAGCTCAAAGGCCAAATTGAAGACTTATTGAAGAAGAAATTTATTAGACCAAGTGTATCGCCATGGGGAGCTCCAGTTTTACTAGTTAAGAAGAAGGATGGAAGCTCGCGTTTATGTGTGGTTTATAGACAGCTTAATAAGGCAACTATTAAGAATCGTTATCCTTTGCCACGCATTGATGATTTAATGGATCAATTGAGAGGGGCCGCGATATTTTCGAAGATTGACTTGAAGTCGGGTTACCATCAGATTCGAGTAAGGCAAGGAGATATTTATAAAACTGCTTTCAGAACCCGTTATGGACATTATGAATATCTTGTTATGCCGTTTGGAGTTACCAATGCACCAACAATTTTCATGGACTACATGAATAGAATCTTTAGTCCATTCCTTGATAAATTTGTTGTAGTGTTCATTGATGATATATTAATTTATTCAAAAACTGAAGAAGAGCATGGAGAACACTTACGTCAAGTTCTTGAGATTTTACGCGAGAAGCAATTGTATGCCAATATTTCGAAGTGTGAGTTTTGTCTAGAAAAAGTGAATTTCTTAGGACATGTGATAACCAAGGAAGGAATCGTTGTAGATCTGGCTAAGATTGAGGTGGTTCTTGCTTGGAAATAGCCTCAGACTGTCACTGACATACGAAGTTTTGTAGGACTGGCAGGGTACTACAGGAGGTTTATTGAAGGTTTTGCTAAGATTGTGACTCCATTGACGCAACTTACCAGAAAAGATCAACCGTTCGCATGGACGGAGAAGTGTGAGGAAAATTTTCAGTTACTAAAGAGAAAATTGACGACCTCACCAGTATTGGTATTACCGTAATCAGATGAACCCTATGAAGTTTATTGTGATGCATCTCACCAAGGTTTGGGATGTGTTCTGATGCAACACAAGAAAGTTGTAGCTTATGCCTCAAGGCAATTGAAGATTCATGAGAGAAACTATCCTACTCATGATTTGGAGCTTGCTGCTGTTGTTTTTGCATTGAAGATCTGAGCGCACTATTTATATGGGTGCACATTCACAGTGTTCAGTGACCATAAAAGTTTGAAATATTTGTTTGATCAGAAGGAATTGACCATGCGCCAGAGACGATGGATGGAGACTCTCAAGGATTTTGATTTCACACTGCAGTACCACCCTGGGAAGGCCAATGTAGTGGCTGACGCGTTAAGTAGAAGAAGTGTATCGGTGTCTTCCACAATTATGGCTAGACAACAAGAGTTGTGGGAAGCTTTTAGAGACCTACACTTGAACGTAGAGTTTGCACCGGGAATTTTGAAATTCAGAATGATTAAGATTTCGAGTGGACAACTTGAAGACATTGCAAATTCTCAAGATGACGTCTTAATACAAGAGAAGAGGAACCTAATAGTGCAAGGGAAGACAACTGAATTCAAGATTGGATCAGATAATATTTTGCGATGTAATGGTAGGATTTGTGTACCAGGAATTACAGATATGAGGAAAACAATCTTAGAAGAGGCTCATAAGAGCAAGTTGAGTATTCATCCTGGAGCAACAAAGATGTATCAGGATTTGAGACAGAATTATTGGTGGCTAGGAATGAAGAAACATGTAGCGGAGTATGTATCAACTTGTCTAACTTGTCAGAAAGCGAAGGTGGAATATCAACGACCTGCTGGGATGTTGCAACCTTTAGATATACCTGAATGGAAGTGGGACAACATTTCCATGGATTTTATAACTGGATTGCCTAAAACGAGGAGAAAGAATGATTCTATATGGGTGATAGTGGATGGACTGACTAAATCCGCACACTTTTTGCCAGTAAAGACCACCTATAAGGTAGATCAGCTAACAGAGATCTACAATGCTGAAATTGTGAGGTTACACGGGGTACCATCGAGTATTGTATCAGACCGTGATCCGAAGTTAACATCACATTTTTAAGGAGCATTGCACGAAGCGTTGGGAACGGAACTACGATTGAGTTCAGCTTACCATCCACAAATGGACGGACAAACTGAAAGGACGAATCAGTCCCTGGAAGATCTGTTGAGAGCATGTTTATTAGACGATAGAGGAAGTTGGGATGATGTACTTTCGTTGATTGAGTTCACCTACAACAATAGTTTCCACGCAAGTATTGGAATGGCACCACATGAGGCTTTATATGGGCGCAAGTGTCAAACGCCCTTGTGTTGGTATAAGGACGGTGAAAATATAATTGTCGGACCAGAGATGGTGCAACAGACTACGGCCAAGGTCAAGAAGATCAAGGAGAAAATGAAGACTTCACAAGATCGTCAGAAGAGTTACGCGGACAGGCGTCGCAGACTTTTAGAATTCGAATAGGGTGACCATGTATTTCTGAGAGTCACACCTACTACTGGAGTAGGTAGAGCCTTGAAATCGAAGAAGTTGACTCCGAAATTCATTGGACCATATCAGATTTCTGCACGAATTGGGCCTGTTGCTTATCGGATTGCATTGCCTCCGATACTGTCTAATATTCATGACGTGTTTCATGTGTCACAGTTGAGGAAATATCTTGCAGATCCATCTCATGTGATCGAACCAGACACAATCCAGCTAAAGGATAACTTGTCATTCGATGTACCACCTGTGAGAATTGATGACAGGAAGATTAAGCGATTGAGGACCAAGGATGTTCCGTTGGTCAAGGTGATTTGGAACCCAATTACTGGAGATGCGACATGGGAACTAGAGAGCAAGATGAGAGAACAACACCCAGAGTTATTTATCGACGCATAGTTTCGAGGACGAAACTAATTTTAGGGGGGGTAGTAATGTAAGACCCGTAATTTTAAAGTATACTTTATGAATTTTAGTGTATTTTGGTATTGAACTCGTAGGCTTTTTAGCCAAAGTTATTAATATTTTGGAGTTTATATGACCAAAAAGGTATTTTGATGCCCTATTAGAATTACTCGTCGATAAATAAATTAAATTAATTGCGATGGATCTTTTACGAAGAATTTAATTCTAGAAAGTTTCGTTAAAAATATCTTGCGCTGCTAAAAATTGCATATGTCAATTGAGTTGCGACGAGAGTAGATATTTTTAACAAAAAGTGGTTTGGAGAGGTTATGGGTGAAAAGATAATTTAATAAATATCTAGATATTTTGAGATATTTGTTAAAAGTAACTAATATATATATAAATATATATATAAATATATATATAAATTTGTTTGGAGAGAAAAGAAAAGGAAATAGAAAGGAAAGAAGGAAAAAGAAAGAAAAGAAAAGCAAAGGAAAGAAACACGAAGGAAAGAAAGCAGAACAACTTCTTCTTCTTCCTCTGCCTCGCGAAAACCATTTCCTTCTCCCTTTTTTTTCTTCTTCTTGGTTTTGCTTCCTTTTTCTTTCTTTTTCTTCAAGAATAGAAACCCAAGGCTTGGTGGGTAAGAAAGCAAGGATTACTCAACTTCACTCTTCCTCGTTGTTTCGATAACGAAGAAAAACGGTATTAGGGATTTCAAAACCGTAAAACACAAACCTCCCCGTTTCATCTAGATCTAAGCTTCGTTTCGTGAAGAGATAGAAGGGGAAGTTGCTTCCTACCACGCTACAGTGCTAGGGAACCAACTTTGGAGGCGACATTGCGAGCAGAGATTTTACCGGATTTACTCGTGGTATCGTAATCGAACGTGAAAGCTAACGTGAAGGTAAGGGCTCCTTCCAAACTTTTAGTTTGCATTTAGGGACTTGTCTGTGGTTGTGTGGAAAATAATTTTGTTAGGGTTGGAGTATTGATTTGGGGAAAATGAATCTATGGCTTTAAGGGTAACATCTTAGAGTTAGGTTTTGGTTATATTGATGAATGTTTCGTGGAAAATGAATTTAAACTCATTTATGTATGATTTTGAGTAAATGAAACTTGTTGTGTTTGAGTGGTTGTTTGTGTTGATTTGTGTTCGTCGTATTTGACGTGTTCTTAATTCATACTGATGAAATTTGATATGTGTATGGTTGGATTTTGTGGGGAAATGAATTGATGTGTTTTGGTGTGAATCGTGTATCGAATTTGATAATATGTTTGAGTTTGTTTTGTGTGGAATTTGAAAACCATTAGAGTTAAACGAGTATTAAGAATGGGGAATCTCTTAATGTTTACGTTTACTTAATGTTGTCGTGAAAATCGTTTAAGTTAAATGAGTATTAAGAATGGGGAATCTATTTCATTGAAGAGTCAAGATCCATCCAAAAAAAATCACTCTGCATCAATAAAGAATCTGGAGACTCAAATAGGTCAACTTGCTCAACAAATGTCACAAAGAACGCCTGGAAATCTGCCTAGTGACACAGTTCCGAATCCACGGAATAATGTTAATGCAGTGACAACGAGGAGTGGCAAGGTAAGTGAACAAGTACCACCTAAAGCTAAAGAGAGTGGAAGTACTCCGACTTCAACCCACCCGGAGGAAATTGTCACACAAACATCAGTTGAGGAGCACATCACTCTTGAAAAGGAGGAAGAACATGTGGTACAAAAAAGGGAACCACTGCCAAAACCAAAAATTATACTTCCATTCCCTCAAAGATTAAGAAAGGAAGAAACTGAAAAACAATTTGGTAAGTTTATTGATGTTTTTAAAAAATTACAAATTAACATTCCTTTTGCAGAAGCACTAGAGCAGATGCCGACATACGCCAAGTTCATGAAGGAGATTTTGTCGAAGAAAAGAAAAATCGATGGTGAAACAGTCATGCTTAACGAAGAGTGTAGTGCTATACTACAAAGGAAGCTGCCACCGAAGCTCAAGGATCCTGGAAGCTTCTCAATCCAATGTGCTATTGTAAATAGAACTTTTGGGAAGGCTTTGTGTGATCTTGGGGCTAGTGTAAGTCTTATGCCCCTTTCAAAATACAAAAAGTTGGGCATTGGAAAAGTCAAAGACACATAACTGATGTTACAGTTTGCGGATCGCTCAATGAAACACCCCTATGGAGTGGGGGAAGATGTGTTGGTTAAAGTGGATAAGTTCATTTTTCTAGTGGATTTCGTGGTACTAGACATGGATGAGGACAATGACATTCCTTTGATTTTGGGGAAACCGTTCTTAGCAATAGGGCGAGCTATGATTGATGTGGCAGATGGCACCTTAACCTTAAAAGTAAATGAAGAAATCGTCACTTTTAACATTTTAAAATCCCTGGAACATTCAAAAGAAAGAGAAGGATGCAATCGAATTGAGATCTTAGAAGCGATATTCAACGAAGAAATGGAGCATCAAGCACCATGTTTTCCATTAGAAAGAGTGTTATGCCTACCCCAAGATGTTGTTAAAGAAAGTGAAGGTCCAAAGGTGAAAGAGGTTTTGGCCATGTTAGAAGCATCGTCATCTTACTCCCCCCGTTTTCCTACTAGATGGGAAGAGTTTAAAGGGAATAAAGAAAAGCCCTCAGAGAAAAATACACCACTGATTGAACTCAAGCAATTGCCTCCTCGTTTGAAATATGTATTCCTGAGTGAAGAAGATAAGAATCCAACCATAATTAGTGCAAGCTTGAGCGAGTTATAAGAAGAAAAGTTGTTGAGAATTCTGCGGAAGCATAAGGGTGCCATCAGTTGGTCCATTAGGACTTGAAGGGAATAAGTCCAACTTTTTGTATGCACAAAATCCTAATGGAGGAAAATCACAAACTGGTTGTACAACCCCAAAGGAGATTGAATCCAGCAATGAAAGAAGTGATTAGGAAAGAAGTGGTAAAGCTCCTAAAAGCCGGTCTCATTTACCCCATTTAAGATAGCTCTTGGGTGAGTCCCGTCCAAGTTGTACCAAAAAAGGGTGGAACGATCGTCATCACAAATGAAAAGAACTAGCTAATTCCTACACGAACGGTTACATGCTGGAGAGTGTGTATTGACTATAGAAGATTGAACAATGCTACGAGGAAGGATCATTTCCCGCTCCCTTTCATTGATCAGATGCTTGAGAGGCTAGCCAGACATGAGTATTACTACTTCCTAGATGGCTATTCGGGATACAATCAGACAACTGCGGCACCCGAGGATGAAGAAAAAATTGTATTTACATGTCTGTATGGGGTGTTTGCTTATCGGCGAATGCCGTTTGGGCTATGTAATGCACTTGACACATTTCAAAGGTGTATGATGTCCATATTCTCTGATATGATTGAGAAACATATCGAAGTATTTATGGACGACTTTTTTGTTTTTGGCTCATCTTTCGATAATCGTTTGATTAATCTATCTCTTGTATTAGAAAGGTGTGAAAAAACCAACTTGGTCCCAAATTGGGAAAAATGTCATTTTATGGTAAGACAGGGAATTGTGATAGGCCACCGAATCTCCCACAAGGGGATTGAGGTAGGCAAGGCCAAAGTTGAAGTTATTGAAAAACTTCCCCCTCCTACCAACGAAAAAGGCATTAGAAGCTTTTTAGGCCATGCTGGATTTTATAGGAGATTTATAAAAGATTTTTCTAAAATTGCAAAACCGCTTACAAACCTACTTGTGAAAGACACACCTTTCAAATTCAATTAGGATTGTTTGCATGCTTTTAACAATTTTAAAAATAAGTTGATAACTGCTCCCATTATCACTGCACTTGACTGGTCACTACCTTTTGAAATCATGTGTGATGCAAGTGACAGTGCTATTGGGGCAGTCCTAGGACAAAGAAAAGATAAGATGTTGCATGTAATCTACTATGCTAGTCATGTTTTAAATCAGGCACAACACAATTATGCCACAATAGAAAAAGAATTATTAGCTGTAGTTTATGCTTTTGATAAGGTTCGATCTTATTTATTAGGATAAAAAGTTATTGTTTACACTGATCATGCTGCCTTGAGGTATTTGTTTACTAAGCAGGAATCGAAACCAAGGTTACTTAGATGGATTATATTACTACAAGAATTCTAAATTGAGATTCAGAATAAGAAGGGATCAGAGAACACTATAGCTGACCACCTATCTCGATTGGAGAAAGTTGAGGAGAATGAGGACATTAGACCAATTCGAGACCAATTTGCTGATGAGCATATCTTCGCTATTGCCAAGGCACCTTGGTTCACCGATTTTGCTAATTTTAAGGTAGGTGAGACAATTCCATCTGATTTCACTTACCAACAACGAAAGAAGTTTATCTATGATACCAAATTCTATGTATGGGATGAACCCTTTCTGTACAAAAGAGGAGTGGATGAGTTGTTGCGAAGGTGTGTGCCCGAGGAGGAGCAAGAAAAGGTATTGTGGCACTACCGTGACTCTAATTATGGGAGTCATTTCAGTGGTGATCGAACTGCATCAAAAGTTCTCCAATCGGGATTATTTTGGCCTTCATTGTTCAAAGATGCATTCAACTATGTGAAGAAATGCGATCGATGCCAATGCACCGGTAACATTTCAAAATGAGATGAGATGCCGCAAAATCCTATATTAGAAGTAGAAGTGTTCAATGTGTAGGGTATTGACTTCATGGGTCCATTCTCATCCTCATATAAAAAAGTTTATATTTTTGTGGCGGTGGATTATGTCTCAAAATGGGTTGAAGTAGTTGCTACTCCAACCAATGATTCGAAATAGGTCATCACATTTCTCAAGAAGAACATAGTCGCCCATTTTGGCATGCCTCGAGCTTTGATTAGTGACGAGGGCACTCACTTTCTAAATCGGAAAATGGACTACATTCTAAGGAAATATAATGTGCATCATAGGGTGGCAAGCCCATATCACCCAAAAACTAGTGGGCAAGTTGAAGTATCCAACATGCAACTTAAGAGAATCCTTGAAAAGACAGTGAATGCATCACGAAAATATTGGTCAACGAAACTTGATGATGCACTTTGGGCCTACCAAACATCTTTTAAGACCTCCCTTGGTATGTCGCCGTATCAAATCGTGTATGGTAAAGCTTGTCATTTGCCACTCGAACTGGAGCATCAAGCATTTTGGGCGACGAAGTACTTGAATTTTGACTTGGTCAAGGCAGGCGAATCAAGAATTATTTAGCTTCACAAGTTAGAGGAGTTCTAGAATTTTGTATATGAGAACACCAAGATATATAAAGAAAAAATCAAGAAATGGCATGACAAAAAAATTAAATTCAAGGAATTCCAAGAAGAAGAACTAGTTCTTCTATTCAAATCAAGATTGAAGTTATTTCTAGGGAAACTAAAGTCAAGATTGTCGGGCCGTTTCAAGATAATCAAGGTATTTCCATACGGTGCTATGGAGTTAAAAGATACACACTCAAAGGCTCAAATCTTATTTAGGGGTAGAGTCAAAACTTTCGATGGAGTCCATCCATCTGATCACCACTTGAAGAGTGGAATGTCAAGCTCAAGACACTAAACAAGCACATATTGGGAGGCAACCCAAATTTGTATCCTTTGCATTTCAGTTTTATTTTACTTCATTTAGTTTCAATTTTAGTTTTCAATTGCTAGTTGTATTAGTTCTTGATGTTTGGTATAAGCAAGGAATCAAAAAGATGTGTTGGGGATTGATTTTATTGTTCAGATTGGCATCATGTGCGCCTGAAGCACGACCTCAGTGCTTGAAGCACATTTCTCATGTTTTCTCATTGCAAACACGTGCTTGAAGCGCGACCTCAGCACTTTAAGTGCATTTCTCATATTTTGTTACTGTCAGTGCGCGGCTGAGGTGCATCGTCTGTGCATTTCACTAAAATTATCACTACTTGCATGCGCCTGAGGCACATCATGTGCCCTTGAGACGCATTTCTCGTGTTTTCTCAATGCAAAAGCACGCTTGAAGCGTGTCCCTTGTGCTTTAAGCACACTTTTGGGTTTAAAACCCTTGTTTTCTCACACAACACTCCCTTCCCACATTATTACCTCTCTAACACATCTTTATTACCTCTCTAAGCCTTCCTCCACTATCATCAAAGGACCTAATGGCAACCCAACAAAAATCAAAATGAACTAAGATCGCAAATACATCTTCCTCCCAACCACACAATACATTCTTATTTAAGACCGTGGCAACGCAAGAGTTTCATGTCAAACTCCCTGCATTCAAGAAGTTTGTGAGTGAGAAAAAATTTTAAGTTGGAAGCCAATGAATTTGTTGTCATCCAGGTGATGATTGCTTCCAGAGGATGGGAGAAGCTGACCACATTCGTCACCACAGCGAACAAATCATTAGTAGTGAAATTCTTCTCCAATGCCTCTGATCTGAAGTCTGACAAACCATTTCCACATGATCAATGTGTGAGTTATGTGAGGGGAAAAAGGGTACCCTTCACGCCTCAAGTCATCAATGAAATTTTTGGTCTGTCGAACTATAAGGATTGCCTTTTTCAAGCTATGGAGGACAGCATTATAAAAGTAGACACTTAGGAGATCCTACGCATTTTATGCAGACCAGACACAAATTGGGTAAGAAATTGAGATGGCTCTGTGAGGAAACTACGCTCATTGGATCTCACCCCAATTTCAAAAGCATGGAGTACCTTTGTTCATCATACGCTACTACCATGTTCGAATGTGTCAGATATAACATTTCAGATATCATTTTATACTAATTGCTATCATAAAAGGCGACATAATTAATGTGGCCCTGTTACTAACTCATGATCTTCGGGGGAGAGCAACTCTTGATCCTTCGGCAGACTACTTCCATCACGCTTACCTGATAAGCAAACTATGTGAGCAGGTGAGAGTGTCACCAAAATAGGGTGAAGAAATGGTGAAACCTGCTACTCCAATCACTGCTTAGTGGATAGAAAAATACTCTATGATTCCGACAGACTATCCTGGTGCCCCACAAGCAGCGATGACGGCAGAGGAAAATACTGAACCACATGAACCACATCACCACCCTCCACATCCATCACAACTCTCCACCGAGGAAAGATGTGGCATACTGGAAACTATGATGGAACAATTGATGATTGATCAGCGAGATGGACAAGCCATAATAGATCTGGGGATGACCAATCTATATCGAGCCTTTGCTTCTTCTCAACAGACACCAAGAGGCATGTTTTATGTTGATTTATTTTCACCTCACCAATATACTAGCGATCATAGTGGTACGAGAGCGGAGGACAAGTTTTCTTTCCTTTTTTTTTTCTTTGTTTTATTTTTATGTTCCTTATTTCAATTGTCGAATTTTATTTTATTTTATGATGAAGAAGTTGAAATAACTTGCATTTGATCTTAAATTCTCTGTTTGGGATTTCGAAAGTTAAATTATATTTCTTAGATTATGTTATTACTCAAGTTGACAAGTCTTCCTAATGCATACATTTGTGATTACTAAGTGGTTGTAGAAGGCTCTTATGCCATCAATTTTTCAAAAATACAATTTTAACTTTTCAGAGGCATGTTTGACATTATTTTGATTGTTCATACTCTCTCTTATTATCCTAGTTGTGACTTTTTGGGCCTTAACACTTAAATTCTTCATAACTTGCACTAATTATGACTTGCATCACTTGTAATTTATGCATACACTAAGACAATTTTGCTTGGTTACTAACCACATTACAAGCCAAATACTCGACTTTAATTAAATCACCTTACTTGGAGTTAGGTAGAAAAAATTTATTGTCTTGATAAAGTTCTAAGTTTGGGGTTGCTCATGGGATAACAACCTTTTAAGTTTGGGGTGGTGATTCGCATAAAAAAAAAAGAAGATAAAAAAAGAAAGAATAGAAAAAAAAATTCAGTTTGTGTACTTTGATAAATAATATCTTCTTGGTTCTTTCGTCAATATTTGAGAATCTACACAATGAAAAAGTTGAAGAAATAAAAAAAAGTGTTAGAATATTTGAAAATGTATACCTAACTCCAAGTAGTAAAGCCTACTATTCCAAAATGTCATAACCTTACCTTACCCCCATTACAACCCAAAAGTCCTCCAAAAATATATGTGTTTGCTGCATTGTGATTGCTAACTAGAATGTTTTCAAGCCTATGGTAGCGTGATGCATGTTATAGGAGATGCGTGATAAATTCATAACCCTTTCTAAACACTTGAGAGAAATTTTGGTGAGATTGTGTGAAGAGAGAATTGAATTTGATAAATGAATGCTAAAGTTTACAATTTGTTTTGCTTTTTGTAAGCAACCATAGAGCATGATGAATGTTTTGTAGTAGCAGGAACTTTGAGAATTAAGTTTGATTTGAGAAATTGAGTTTAAGTTTGCTTTTAACAGCATCAAATATGAAATTAATTGTTGCTTGGGGACAAGCAATAGATTTAGTTTGGGGTTGTGATGACTCTTCATCATATGCATATTTGTTCATTGTTTTAGTCTTATTTATCTTCATTCATTAGTTAAATTAAGGAGTTATTTGATATATTTTTTTGATTTTTTTCTTTGAGTTAATAAAATGTTTGTGTTTTTATTTCATTGATTAAGTAGGGATTTTTTCGTAATTTTACATTGCGTTTTGCTTTAGTACAATGCGGAATTTTGGTGAAAAATCAACATGATCTATGTGGAGTATTTCAGCCATATTAGGAGTTGTAGATGTCCAATTGGAGTCAAACAAAATGCAAATGAAAGCTAAGCTCCATAGCTAGAACTTTTATAAAGACACCGGAACTAAATTCAGACTCGAGAGAGGAGACAAATGTAGTATAAGTCAGACATCAGATATTGTGCGCCTGAAGCGCAACAGTTGTGCCTGAGGCGAATTTTTTGCCTTTCAGCATTGCCAGCGTGCGTCTGAAGTGCGTTTTCTGTGCATGGGGCATGTGGGCGTGACGAAATTCATTAAAACGAAAATTTTCACTTTTTAGTGATCTTTTTGACTATTCGGAAGGGGAGAGACTTGTGCTCTAGCATTGAAACCCAAAGATGGTCCTTTCTAACACCATTGGAGTAGTTTTATCAAGAATCATTCATGAATCTTTCTTATAATTCTTCTCTAATCTCTATATTTTCTATCTTTGTCATAAGTAACTAAACCCTATTTGTTAGGGATGAGTGTAACAAGATGAAACCCTTATTTGTCTGATTTGATTTCTAATTATATGAATGAGTTTATTGAATTAGTTTTCTCATATCTGTGTTTAATGTTTTTTATTGCTTAATCAACATTAAAATGTTCTACAATTCTTATTTTGAAACGGGAATGAATTTTACAAATGCTTGAGATGAGAAATTCATAAATTTGTATTCTAGGGATAAATGCAGGTCATGAAACCAATTAAATTAGTTGCAAAGGCAATAGTTTAACAAGAGAATTCTTGTACGATAAGGCTTAATTCTAATCTTAAATCCACTAAGGAATTAAGGGTTACTTTGGAATTAAAGGTTCTGTCACTAAGACATTAGGGCAGGAATAATAAAGAGAATTCGGTAATAATTCAATAAAGGAATTCAATAAAGGAATTCAATAACTAGGATCAAATTAGACACCAAGGTTAGATTCGAAGTGAAATTCACCCCTAACATTTTTTCTCATTATAAAGGATCAATTTTATTATAATTGTTAATTTTAAATATTATTTCAATCAATTTGGGAACTTTTTATTCAATTTTAGTAATTAAATATAATTTAATTGTACAACACAATCCTTGAGTTCGACACTCGATACTACCGTTTTATTATTACTAGCAACGATTCAGTACACTTGCTGAAATGTTATCAGCTCTATTCCTCTTTTCTGCAGCCCCATTGTGTCATGATGTATATGATGCAGTCACTTCATGAATCATTCCCTCTTTGTCACAAAGATCATGGAATGCATGGGATTGATACTCACCACCTCCATTTATCCTAATCGCTTTAAGATTGCAGCCACTTTGTTTTTTTGCCATCAACTTGAATCCTTTAAACACAACCAACACTTTCACTCTTTTTCTTAATTAGATAGATCCAAGTTTTTCTTGTAAAATCATCAATGAATGATACAAAGTAGTGATTACCTCCTATTGACATTTCTTCAAAAGAACCACAAACATCAGAAAAGATTACATCCATCATTCTTGAGGATCTAGTTGGCAATTCTGATTTGAATGAATTCCTATGTTGCTTTGCTTGATAACACTCCTCACATATCTCCTTTGATATATGAATTTGTGGAATTCCTAGCACCATTTCCTTGCTCTGAAAATTTGAAGACTTCGGAAATTCAAATGTCCAAACCTTTGGTGCCACACCCAATCCTCATTTCTGACTTCAGTTGCTAGACAATTATTCTCACTGATTTGTATTGCAATCTTGAAGGTTTTTCTTTTGGACATTGGTCCCTTAAAGATCAATCTTTTTGAACTATCAAACATCCTCATTTCACCATGCTCCATCTTCATTGAATATGCTTTTTCAAGCAGGTGTCCAAGGCTTAGTAGACTGTTCTTCATATTTGGCACATACAATACATCAACATATGAATGATTGCTTGTCATCTCTCTTTTGAACCAGCACCTTGTCTACTCCTTCTGCAATCAGTGAATTGTTGTCTACAAACCTGATATACCTTTTTATTCTTCCATAAAGACTCACAAACCACTTTTTATGTCCAGTCATATGATTAGAGCAGTCTGTACAAAGATACCAATGCTTTGGACAATCATTATCTGATTTTGTTATAGCCATTAATAACACATCATATGAACCTGAATCATTAGCTTCCATTTCAACTTCATCATCCTCTCTTTGGACCTTCTTGGATCTGTATTCATATTCAAAATTCCCCCATTTTTTACAATTATAACGTTGAATTCCTTTTTTTGTTGAATTTCTTCTTGCCATTTATATTCTTGCTGCTATTATCACTTCTATTCTAATTTCTTGAACTTTCAGCCCCTTCATCAGAATCATGCTTCTTGTACCACTTGAATTTACCCTTGTCTTTCTTGTGCTTCACATCACCTTGGCTAATCTTCTTGCTAACATAGGTCTGCACTTGAGATGCTGAGGTTGTTGCACACCTTTCTCGTACTCTCAATTCATGAGCTTCAGGGGAGCATTGCAAATCCTCCACCTTCATCTTATCAAGATCTTTTGATTCTTCAATAGCCACCACAATATGATCATACATTTGTATAAATGTTATAAGGATCTTTTCAATAACCACCAGTTCAGTTACTGATTCACCATTTGTTCCCATTTGATTAACAATAGTCTGCACACGATTGAAGTAATCTGCCACAACTTTATGTTCTTTCATCTACAACAATTCATACTTCCTCCTTAGCATTTGGAGCTTCACTTTCTTGACCTTTTCCCCACCTGTATAGTACTTGAACAAGATCTCTCATGCCTCCTTTGATGTAGATGTATTTGAAATCCTCTCAATGTTGTTTTTATCAACACTTTGTTGGATGCAAAATAATACCTTACAATCCCTTTTCTTGCGATATTTGAAAGTTGTATGTTGTCTTTATGTAGGATTCACACCTACTGATTCACCATTTGTTCCCATTTGATTAACAATAGTCTGCACACGATTGAAGTAATCTGCCACAGCTTTATGTTCTTTCATCTACAACAATTCATACTTCCTCCTTAGCATTTGGAGCTTCACATTCTTGACCTTTTCCCCACCTGTATAGTACTTGAACAAGATCTCTCATGCCTCCTTTGATGTAGATGTATTTGAAATCCTCTCAATGTTGTTTTTATCAACACTTTGTTGGATGCAAAACAATACCTTGCAATCCCTTTTCTTGCAATATTTGAAAGTTGTATGTTGTCTTTATGTAGGATTCACACCAAGTTTTTCATAACTATCTAGAACAATCTCAAAAACTTATTAAGCTCCCATAAACGATCTCATTGATGCAAACCACATATAGCAATGCTCCCCATCAAGGACTGGCAAATTCGATGAACAACCTCCTCCATTCATGTTTTCTTTCTTTCACTCACAATTGTTTTTCTCAATTTTTTGATTCCCCCTCACTTGTCTCTCGTATTTCCTAAGGTTTAGAACCCAAACTCTTGATGTCAATTGTTAGAACAAGTTGTATAATTGAGAGAAATTCAAATTGAGAAGCAAAGAAAAAAGAAGAATGTTATGGTAAAACGAAGATTGATTAACTGCATTCCAAGAATGTTTTTGGTTTTACAAATTTATATCAAACAGTTTGCACAATACATCTGTAACAAACTTAACTAACTTCTAATTGTATGTTAACCCTCCTAACTAATTACAAATCACTTGTAATTATATTTAACAGTATGATCCATCAGGTGCTGCATTAATCCATATTCATCACTGACACAAATGTCAACGACAAATTGCTCAAAGCTTCTTCATGGGGAGGCGGTGAGCTGACCTTAGAATATGTCGACTGTAGACTTTTTACTCCATGCGGTCGAAGCTTTTTAGTAGGTAACACAACCAATATATTAAATTTTTCTATAGAATAAATTTGTAATATAAGTAGTCTTAAAATATACTAATTTATTTAATTCAAAAACATTTAATTTAAGTAGTTAAATATTAACATCAAAAAATTAATTTAGTAAATTTTAAAAATGTATTACATTTAATTAAATTTCTTTATAACTACAAAAGTAAGTTGACAAAAAATAACTTTGGAACTTTTTAGAAGTTGAATATATGACTTCTAAGACATAAAAATTCTACATATGATTTTCTAATATTTATCTTTAAAATATTTGTTAGTATTTTGTTAAAGAGAAAAAGTTGTAGCGTGTGATAGCTTCATAGATTTTTTTTAAGGTTATCTTTTTGGAAGCAATATATTGCGTAAAAAATTTCAAAATTTTTAATTTGTATGTAACTTCGTAATAAAGTGGTATTTAACAAGGCATCGTGACATCACAAGAGCCAACGTTTTCATTGAATTTTACTTTATGTCCGCGTAAATTTAATGCTAGCTAGCTCCTACCAAACCTACCAAAATATCCCCAACCATACATAAAAGCCTTAAAGATTTTTCCCATCACATACCTCTTCGACTACTATATATTGATTTGTTCATTTCACAACTTCCACGTCCAATCCCTCTCTCACATTGCCTAATTTTCTTTGCTTGAATGGCGTATTATAGGGACATTCCTATGATGAACGTAGGGATATTAGTTGTGTTGGTTGTGGGATTGTGGAGAGTTATTGGAAGTGCACAACAAGTACCTTGCTATTTTATTTTTGGGGACTCTGGTAAATAATTGCAACAATTAGCAACTCACTTCTTTGGCAAAAGCTAATTACTTCCCTTATGGTAATCGATGAGAATATTGCTTTTGGTCTAAGTTTATAATTATTTTGGAAAAGTAATTTTTTTTCTTCCCGTAATTACTATTCCATGAGAGGAGATATATTTAATTTAAAAACGTTGGAGTGCGAGTTCGTATATGGATACTATTTTTACTTCTGCGTGTGAGTTTGCAATTAATTTTTTTTTTAAATATTGTTTTATGTTTGAAAAAGATATACACTAAAAAAGTATTTTTTTTTTTCTTTTAACAAAAACAAGCTATACATACATTTTAATTAGTTTATATGTCAAATTCTCATATAAGTTATGTTCCATTGTATACCAATTTTAAAAGATGTTTGAAATGTTGGGGAGTCCGGAGGAGCACAACATTCAGAATGAGCTAAACAAAGATTTATAAGAGACTTTAGACACCACACATCAACTCAAAACCTTAAGGTGTATGAGTCATTCTCCTTATATATCCATTACAGCCTCCATTCTTGGTCAATGTGGGACTAAAGACTCATAATTGAATACCCAACAATCTTCCCCTCAATTATGAGTTCCCACCACTAGACTTGATACCACTTGTTGGGGAGTCGGAGGAGCACAACATTCGGAATGGGCTAAACAAGGATTTATAAGAGACTTTAGACACCACACATCAACCCAAAACCTTAAGGCATTAGGTGTATGGATCATTCTCCTTATATATCCATTACAGCCTCCATTCTTGGTCAATGTGGGACTAAAGACTCATAATTGAATACCCAACATGAAACTCCAACGATTAGAGACATCGTCTCTTAGAAATAGACGCTAACGATCATTTTCATTTTTATAATTAAGATAGTAACTTAAATAATATCATTGATTAAAATAAATAAAAAAAACAAATTTATATTACTTATTGAATCGACATAAACAATTTTATTCATCTAGATTAGAAGGATCATGAAGTATTGCTTTTAAATAATATTATCAATTGTCGTTAAATTTTCAATGATTTTTAAAGATGGTTTACAGTAAACCACTTATTAAAATAATTAAGAGCATTTCAATATATATTCAATCATAGTGAGGTCATATATATATAATTTGACCCTATTTGATTAATAACTCTTTATGCATGCATGTATTTGATTATTGTCTAACAATATTTCCTTGAAATTTAACAACTGAGAATTTGGAGTTCGACAGTTACATATCTTCTTATGCATCAGCTGGACGACAAGACATACTCAAGAATCAATTATGCTTCAGCAGCTGCTGGGATTAGAGAAGGAACAGGACAACAATGGTATCTAATAATTTTGTTTTTGCATTTAATGTCCCATTTGATCATATTTCCTCTTTTAGTAACCACATTGTTATTTTTTATAAATATTGACCACTATTTTGTAGGGACAAAGAATTAGTTTTAGAGGGCAGGTGCAAAATTACCAAAGGGCAGTGTCCCAAGTGGTAAATTTTTTAGGAGATGAGAACACAACTGCAAATTATCTTAGCAACTACAATCTATTCTAGTAGTAGACAATACACTCCACAGCAATATGCTGATGCCCTTATTCAAGCATATGCTCAACAAATAAGGGTTGTCCGTGTCACTCTACATTTTTTATTTTTCATTTTTTTTTTTATTTTTCTCTGATTACTATCATAAGTAAATAAACTATTTTCATGGCTATTAAAAAAATTCAGTTAATTGCAATTAATTTTTTAGATGTCATATATAATATAAATTAAATTTATTAAATTGTCAAATTTTAATTTTATATATTCAATCATCTGCATTAAATATTTTTTAATTAAATAAATAATATATTAAAAATAATAATATTAAATGATTCAAAAAAAATTATATTTTGTTTATAATAATAACTAAGATTTAATGTATTTTTTCTTATACCTTATAACATTGACTAGAGAGTATAACAAATATATATTTATGTGCATAGCTTTAACTAGTTATTCTTAATTTGTTATA
>JBBPBR010000001.1:21762433-21776442 GCA_037974775.1 Cicer pinnatifidum | reverse complement strand
TATGGTTGTTGTTGTTGATTATATATTCTTAGATTTGGATATTTTATTATTTATTTATTATATAGTTGAAATAATTAAAGATATACCACGTTGATTTTTTTAAATAAAAAATAAAAAAAAGGGAAAATAGAAAATTCGGACTTAACTAATCCAATGGGAAATTGTTATGTGTGGAATTTAGTATTTGCATTTTAAGGATATTGTTATTGTTATGCATTGCTTACTACAATGAGATAACTGAAAATAACTTTTGTGTATAAAATGTCCTTATTATTTTTTGTATGCATTGGTTATAATGGTTTATTATTTGAGTGAGGTGGATGTATTATTTCTGAATTATCTGTTACTGATGTTTTGTTTTCTGCCCATTTTAGAAAGAAGAGGTGGATGTATTATTTGTGTGAGGTTGATGTATTAAATTAGGTAGTCTTTTAAGCTATGCAAAAATAACCGTTTTACTTTTTCTATTTATTAAATTTGTCATTTATATGTGTAAAAATATACAATGTTGAAAAACTTTTAGTTTTAACTTTATTTCAATTATTTTTAGTTAGAAATTTTTAAAAACTTTCTATGAGTTTTATTATCCATCATATCAAAAACAACATAATAAATAGTGTTAGACATAAGTCCATTTTTGATATTATTGACAAACATACATCATGTGATAAATCTAACTTGTTGAATTGAGAAAAATTTCAGGAACAACAACTCAACCCTACAAACTTGAGACAATAGCTTGGAACTCAAGGAATCAACAAAAGTTGGAAGATTCACTAAGCAAATCGATTAGTCAAATCGATTTTGTAATAGGGTTGTCTGAAATTGTAAAATCTGTGATTAGGAAATCAGTTTACACATTTACTGAAAATCAAGTGTGCAAGTCAGTAGCATGCCGTTTTGCAAGCTAATCGATTTGACAAATCAATTGTTCCAATCACAAGACTATTTTGATTGTTTAAATCGATTGTCACAATTGATTGTGAAAGTTACAGAGCCAAGCCAGTTATTAACCAATCGATTAGGAAAATCGATTTCACAAATTAAGTTTGAAAATAAACTTGGTCTGAGACAAACACAATCGATTAGCACAATCCATTGAACTATTTCTTTTGTAATAAGTTTGGCATCAATCGATTTGGTAAATCGATTGAATGAACCAACTGATAAACTGTTCTTCAGACATAAGTCCATAATCGATTACGCACATCAATTAACATGATTTAAGCTAACTCTCTATGATTTGCCAAATCGATTTGTTGAAAATCACTGAGTCCCTGTGACCAGTGAAATCGATTGGCCAAATCGATTGGTACAAAAGTTTTAGTAACAGAGAAGACTTAGCACATGGCCAAATCGATTATGTAAATATTTGAATCGACTGAGTAAATCGATTGTTTTGATCTCGTTGTTGAAATAAAACATCACAAATCGATTATGCAAATCGATTCACATATGAACTGTTTTTCGATTCTAAAGAATGCATTAAAACAATCGATTAAGTAAATCGATTAGTTTATGTAGTTTCAAGATTCAAGAAAAACAAGATTCATGAAATCGATTGGGTAAATCGATTGAGCATGCTTTATAACTTTAATGAATCGATTGGGCAAATCGATTCATCTGTTGGTTTTTCTGAAACTATATAAACTGTTTTCATTCTCTTCTTCTCACAACTAACACAATTGATAGAACATTCTGATATCTTTTTCTCACATTGAAATAACATTAAACATTGCTTTTTCAGACATGAACATTCATCTTTCGTGATCAACAAAGACTGAAAAAGATTGCAAAGAGAATGACAATTAGAGAAGAAGCTTGCTTAAGAAATTTTGTATATTTCTGTTTTAGACTTGCTGTAAACAAATTCTGTAATCAAATAACATTGAGAAATCCAGTTGTAACTGGTAGTGATCTTATGTGTTGAGGGATATCATCAAGAAGACACTAGACTGAAATCTTGGAAGAGTTTATAGGAGATAAACTATGGGATTCTGGGAGATAAGAATAGAATAGGAAGAGTGGTTTAAGATTGATAGGCGAGGAGCTGGAACATCTGTAAATCGACTCTGCGAGATTCTATTGGAAAAGGCTAAGATCGGATTTGATCTTAGGACTGGACGTAGGCCGTCTTGCAGGCGGCTGAACCAGTATAAAAATTACTGTGTACATTTTCCTTCCCTTATCTCTTTTATTTCTGCATTGCTTATTTGATTGATCTTGATTGCATACAATAATAAAATTATGTGTTAAATGACATTACATGAATTGTTATTTTGGCATGTGTGTATATGAATTAATCTGTTGAACATTAATTGTTTCTGATGCACTCTCTATTACACAATACTTGTTATTGTTAATATTCTTGTAGGATTAATAATTGGGACCTTGGTTAATCTTGCGTTTAATAAATCTTTGAATTTAGCAAACTGTTTAGCATATTGTTAGAATAGGCATTATCCTGCATAATTTCTGCAATATCTGAGGTCATACCCCCCATCAATTGGTATCAGAGCCTACTTTTTTTTAGAGTAACTCTCATAAAAAGATAATAACATCAGAATTCCTAGGAGAGGGTGCTTCATTGGCTAGGCCCCCTGCCTTTAACGGGGCCGCCTATATGTACTGGAAACATAGAATGCTGATTTTCTTAGAGGCTGCTAGCATAGACATATTAGATGCTGTTTTAGAAAGACCTTATGTGCCAAAAATTGCATGAACTGATAATTCTTTCATTCCTAAGCACAGGGCTGACTGGTCTGAGGATGATAAGAAGAAGGTAGGTTATAATGCAAAAGCTAAGAATATTATAACTTCTGCACTTTCTGCAGATGAGTTTTTCAGGGTCTCCAACTGCAAGACAACAAAGGAGATGTGGGACACTCTTCAACAAACACATGAAGGAACCACTGATGTGAAAAGAGCTCGAGTAAATACATTGATACATGAATACGAGCTATTCAGCATGATGAAAGAGGAATCAGTCAATGACATGCAAACCAGATTCACACACATTGTCAACAACTTGAATGCACTTGGAAAAGAAACTGACAATGAACAACAGATTAGCAAAGTCATGCGATGCCTAACTAGAGAATGACAACAAAAAATTACTACCATTGCATAATCTAAGGATCTTGGAAGTATGGCGATAGCTACACTGTTTGGTAAACTGAGGGAGCATGAAATGGAATTGCACAGACTAAATGAGGCTGAAAAAACTGACAGAAAAAGGAAAGGGTTGTCATTGAAAGTCCAAGCACACCAATCAAAAGCTAAACAAGAAAGCTGCTCGGATGAGTCTAGCAGTGAAACTGATGAAGAATCAGAGGTTGGGTTACTTGTCATAAAGTTCAAAAAGTTTCTGAAAAAGAAAGACAACAAGTTCAGAAAACCATCAAGTTCTAAGACAAATGACACCAAGACAATAACCTGTTATGAGTGTGGAAAAACAGGCCACATAAAGTCTGAGTGTTACAAGTTGCAAAACCAAAATAGAACTGCAAAGAACAAAGACAAGGAACCAGCTCCAAAATCCAGAAAAGCTTATGTTGCATGGAACGATAATGACAGCGAATCCTCTTCATCTTCTGAAGAAGAACAAGCAAATTTATGTCTTATGGCTAAAACAGACTCAGATTCGGAAAGCGAAGTAAGTTCATCTAATCCTTCATATGATGAGTTAAAAAATGCATTTAGTGAATTACATGATGAGTATGTTAGTACCATTAAAAAGTTGATTAGTACTAAGAAGTTACTAGATGAGAAATGCATATTGTATGATGAGATTAAACTTGAGCATGATTCCCTTAAGGATACAAATGAAAATCTGAAAAATGAAAATCATGCATTGCATAGTGATCTAGATAAGTTTAACAGTAGTAAAAACCAGTTAGACATACTTCTTGCTAATCAAAGGAATTTCAATGAGAAATCTGGACTAGGCTATAAACCAAATATGCATGTTAAGCATAATCACAATAAACATGGAATTGGATATAGGCATGTTAAGCATAACCAGAACCTTGGTAGATCTAGTCATATGCATAATGTCTTTGTCAAACCAAAACAGTATGCATCCTCTACTGTCACATGTCATTTCTGTTGTAGAAAAGGACATTTTGTTTACAATTGCAAATTTAGAAAACTTGCCAACAGAGGGTGTAAACAAATTTGGAAGATCAAGACACCAAAGTTTGATACTGACCCCCCAGGACCCAATTTATATTGGGTACCTCAAACTAAATTCTGATGTTGTTGCAGGTATGCTTGAGATCCACTAGGCACCAATGGTACCTTGATAGTGGGTGCTCAAAGCATATGACAGGGGACAAGTCAATGTTCCTGTCCCTAAGCCTAAAAGATGGAGGTTTTGTCAAGTATGGTGACAATAATAAGGGTAAGATCTGTGGTGTTGGTGACATAGGCAGTGAATCAACTGCTATCATCAAAAACGTCTTATACGTAGAAGGGCTGAAACATAACCTTCTAAGTATAAGTCAGCTTTGTGACAATGGTTTTCAAGTAAGCTTTTCACCACTTTCTTGCATAATTGAGAAAAAGGATGATAAAAGTATCAAACTGGTTGGTGATAGGATTAACAATATTTAGATGTTAGATTTACATGTTGTGCCTGCTAATTCTGTTTGTTGCTTATTATCAAATGCTGATGAGACATGGTTATGGCATAAACGTGTGTCGCATATTCATATAGATCACTTGAATAGACTTGTTAGAAAACAGTTGGTTATAGGTCTTCCCAATAGAAAGTTTACTAAGGATAGATTGTGTGATTCTTGTGAAAGAAGTAAACTTGTCAAATCTTCTTTTCCCCCAATAGACATGGTCAAAACCAATAGGGTTTTGCAGCTGATTCACATGGACCTATTTGGTCCATCCCAAGTGAGAAGTTTTGGAGGTAATATGTATGGTTTCGTGTTAATTGATGACTATTCTAGATTCACCTGGACTTACTTTCTGACTCATAAAAGTGATGCTTTTCCTGTTTTCAAAAAGTTTGCAAACTTGGTACAAAATGAAACAAGTCAGAAAATAATGTCCATCAAAAGCGATCATGGAGGTGAATTCCAAAATGATTCTTTTGATACTTAATGTGAACATAATGGTATTCATCATATGTATTTAGCCCCTAGGACACCACAGCAAAATGGTGTAGTGGAGAGGAAAAATAGGTCTTTAGAGGAATTAGCTAGGACTATGCTTAAAGACTCAAATACTCCCAAGTATTTCTGGGCTGATGCAATCAACACTGGCACACATGTTGTCAACAAAGTTTTAATTAGGCCAATTCTTATGAAAACTCCCTATGAGTTGTACAAGGGTAGAAAGCCTAATATTTCTTACTTTAGAGTCTTTGGTTGTAAGTGCTTTGTTTTAAACAATGGCAAAGAACACCTAGGTAAGTTTGATCCCAAGGCAGATGAGGGTATCTTTCTAGGTTATTCCCAAACTAGCAAAGCCTATAGAATCTACAACAAAAGGACAAAGACCATAGAAGAGTCAGTTCATGTTAAGTTTGATGAACTTTTTAAAGAAAACTTGAACAACACTCCTTCTATGGTTGATGCTTCTTTGGATGAAGTTGTAGAATCTGAACCTATAGAACCAAAGGAAGCTGCACCTCCAACCAACAGTGACTGTGTTGAACCTATTAGAGTAGATGAGTTACCTAGAGAGTGGAAGTTTAGTAGAAACCATCCCATAGATAACATCATAGGTGACATCTCTAAAGGAGTGGCAACTAGGAGGAACCTTAGACATTTTTGTAACCTTACAGCCTTTGTATCTCAGATTGAACCCAAGAACATTAAGGAAGCCTTACTAGATAGTGAGTGGATACTTTCTATGCAAGAGGAGTTAAACCAATTTGAGAGGAACAATGTCTGGCATCTAGTACCTAAACTAGAAAATAAGCACATCATAGGAACAAGATGGGTGTTTAGGAACAAATTAGATGAGAATGGAGTCATCACTAGAAACAAAGCTAGATTAGTGGCCAAGGGTTACAATCAGGAGGAAGGAATAGATTTTGATGAAATCTATGCCCCTGTAGCTAGGTTAGAAGCCATTAGAATACTACTTGCTTATGCATGTATAATGGACTTTAAGCTTTATCAAATGGATGTTAAAAGTGCCTTTCTCAATGGTGATATCCAAGAGGAAGTTTTTGTTAGCCAAACACCTGGTTTTGAGAATCCTGATTTTCCTAATCATGTATACAAGCTAACAAAAGCCCTCTATGGGTTGAAACAAGCTCCAAGAGCTTGGTATGAGAAGCTCAACAATTTCCTTATTCAACAAAACTTTTTAAGAGGAAATGTTGACAAGACACTTTTCATAAAAACTAATGGAAATGACATCTTGCTGGTCCAAGTTTATGTTGATGACATAATCTTTAGATCTACAAACAATAAGTTGTGCAAAGATTTTGAAAACTTAATGAAAGGTAAATTTGAAATGTCAATGATGGGTGAACTATCTCATTTCTTGGGATTTGAAATTAACCAAAGCAAGCAAGACATTTTCATTAGTCAAACTAAATATTGCAATGATTTGATAAAGAAATTTAGTTTTGATAACTTCAAGTTCATTGATACTCCCATGAGTCAAGGAAACAACTTAGATAGAGATGAGAAAGGCAAACCTGTAGATGTTACAAGGTATAGGGGTATGATAGGATCATTGCTCTATCTTACAGCAAGCAGACCTGACATCATGTTCAGTGTTTGCATGTGTGCAAGATACCAATCCAATCCAAAGGAGTCTCACCTTAGTGTAGTAAAGAGGATATTCAGATATCTAGTAGGAACTAGGAGTCTAGGATTGTGGTATCCTAAGGGATCTACTTGTTAACTAGTTGGATATTCTGATTCTGACTTTGCTGGATGCAAACTAGATAGGAAAAGTACCTCAGGCCCTTGTCACTTACTAGGAAACTCCCTTGTGTCTTGGTTTAGCAAGAAATAAACCAGCATTGCACTTTCTACAGTTGAGGCTGAGTACATTGCAGCTAGAAGCTGTTGTGCTCAGATCCTTTGGATGAAACAACACTTATTGGATTTCGGTGTTGATTTAGGAACGGTGCCTATCATGTGTGATAACACAAGTGCAATTAGCATCACTAAGAACCCAGTGATGCACTCTAGAACCAAGCACATTGAGATAAGGCATCACTTCATTTGGGACCAATTTCAAAGTGGGAATATAAAGCTTGAATATGTCAATACAGCTGATCAGTTGGCTGACATATTTACCAAAGCTTTGCCAAAGGAAAGCTTCCTTCATATTAGGATGAAACTAGGTATCATAGATCCTAGTGAGATCTGATTTCTGTGTCAAATCAATTGGATAAATCGATTATCCTATGGATACACAGAAAAATGGCTTTATAAAATCGATTAGTCAAATCGATTTATGCCATACAGTGACTATTTTTTTCAAAATAGAAACACGAAATCGATTTGGTAAATCGATTTGTTATTCCCAGGAAGCTTAAAATGCTTTATCTCTCCCATTCCAATCGATTAGGTAAATCGATTGACCACTTGGTATGTTGTTTAAAGAATCGATTTGAAAAATCGATTAGGTTGGCCCCAGACTTCAAAGTTGAGGAATTCTTCCAGACTCTACCACGAAATCGATTAGGGTAATCGATTGTTTAAAGTTGTTTAAAATCGTCACTCAAATGAATCGATTTGGTAAATCGATGCTGAGATGAGTTTTGTTCTGAACTGATATGAAAGTTGCTAGACTGATACGAAATCGATTGTAGACATCGATTTAGTAACTAAGGAAATCGATTAGGGGAATCGATTGACAATATGACCGTTACAGTGTTTTTTACTAGCCATTACTGCATAAATCGATTGGTCTTCCCCAGCAACGGTAACTAAATCGATTGGCCAAATCGATTTACGCATCTGAAATTATAAAAAGGAATAGTGCCAATCGATTTTGATCATTCATCTCAAACCCTAAATCGATTTTGCGCCCAAAACTTCTGCATACTCACTCAAATCTTTGCTGTCTCTCACAAACTTCATCTTCCAAACCATTATTTTTTCATCTCTGCTTTCAAAATCCCATACATACTATAATGGCTCGTGTGAAACAAACCCAACCTAGAACTCCTTCACCCTCAGCATCTTCTTCATCAAGTGGAAGAACTCCCTCACCACCTCCAACAGTTTCTGAAAGGGTTCCAATCCCTACTCACAAGATATTGGCAAACAACAAGGGCAAAGCCATTGCCACTGATCAAGGCTAGCCAAAGAAGAGAAAGGAGCCACCAACTGAAAAGCTACTTGCTGACGCAATGAAGGAGATTTCACGGAAAAAGAAGAAAAGTGTTTCTTCTACTCCTCAAAAGAAGGCTCCATCTAATAAACAAGTTGTAGTTTCTGAAATTCCACCTGCATTTCTTAAGAGAAAAATTCATGAAGCTCGCTATCTGGATTTTGCGTACTTCGATCACGATGGCTTCACGTTTCAACACCATCTACGCTTTCATGGATTATAAAGTTTTCTATCCTGCTCTCTCGACACATATCCAAATCTCATCCACGCTTTCTATTCAACGTTCAAGATGATTGGCACTGGTTTTAAAGCTATGGTTAAAGGAAAGAAGATCTCCATGACTTTTGAGGAGTTCTCGAAGCTGTCGGGAATGCCTTATCATGGAAACTCAGTCGACGGATGCTTCGAAGCAGACGCTGCTGATGAAGGCTGGGAAGCTTCACTAGAGAGGCACACAGCAGTGCAGGACCTGATGGTCGAGGGCTTTGTTGAATCAGTTTCATTGCCAATCGGCCAAATGAAGGTTCAACAAAGAATGCTGATGTATGCTCTAACCCGGATGCTTGTTCCACGATCCGATAATCATGCAGTTGTCCAAAGGTTGGACATTGTTTTGCTGTGGGGGTTGTGCAAGGAGCTCAAGATGAGCTGGGCATGGGTTGTATTGAGGCACATGCTGGAAGCTGCACAGGGTAAGCTAGTGCTTCCATACCCACAGCTAATTACGAAGATTCTAAAGCACTTCAAAGTGTCATTCGCAAGTGAAGAAGTGTCAAAAACCACCCTTTCTTTTGGTGAATCTATTTTAAACCAAATGCAGCTAAGAAGGGTGAATGACATTTGGAAAAGACCTCAGTCTAATGCTGAACAAGTTCAGCAAAATTCTGGACCAATTGCTGAGCCAGTTGCAGCAGAGTTTGAAGTCTTTGCAAAATTGCTGGAGTTGATGGCAGCGCAGGCAGCTCACAACGCCAAAGTGGATGCGTCGAATGCAAGGATCGAAGTTGCTATCGGAAAGCTTCAATCTGATTTGAACTTGGTTGCACAAGATGTCGCAGCAATCCAGGAACATCTAGGCATTAAATTGTCTTTTAGCGATGTTGCTCAGATGGGCCGCCAAGCAGCTGAAGAACCCAATCCCGTGACATTAGATAGCTCTGAACCTCATGTTGAGGAGACACCTGCTGAGGGTAATACAACGGTCTCTCCTTCAACCTTAGCTAATAGTGAGGAACAACCCAATCTAGACGTTTAGGTTTTTAGGTTCTTTGTTGTTTTGAGATGCTATGCAATTTCTGTGTAATGTTCTTGATCCATGTACTATTTTGATTGATATATATGAAAAATTGGATTTATGATTAAATTGTTTGATCTATATTGATGTTTTTTTATAATTTGCCATAATCTTTTTTTGAAGCCATCATCACCAGTGTTCTTTTTGTTACTAACATAGGGGGGGAAATCTTCTGCAGATAACTTATCCTTTCATGGTTCTCTCCTTCACTTCTTTTTGAATTAACTGACAAAGGGGGAGAAAATTTATAACTTGTTATACTGTTAACTTGTATTACTATTGCACTATAGTCTGATATTAGTGTTAATTGTTTGATCTGTGTTAATTGTTTGATCTAATATTGCTTCTGCTACACAACTTATATCTGCTCTGATAGCTCTGATATTAGTGGTGATACTTACTCTGATACTGCCCTAATTGATCAATTTGATTTGCTTGATTTGCGCTCTGATACTGCTACTAAAATGATCAATTTGCTCTGATTTTTATAAACAAACTGATATGATACTATTGACTGATTCGATACTATTGCGCTATTGCAAAATGTTCTGATACAATCTGCTTTGTTTTTTTTTTTTTTTTGTTTTATCAAATGCTCTGATACAATCTGATAATGTTACATGGCATTGATAATATATGATATATGTCAGATCTGTTTTGTTGTATAGCTCTAACCCAATTTCCAAAGTATGAACAACATGACTGCTCAAATTTAGGGGGAGCTTATCTGTTTGTTGTAATTATAATGTCATTTCTTGAAATGTTTCTCAAGTTAAAATTGCATGTTTGTCACTTAATCAAAAAGGGGGAGACTGTTAGACATAAGTTCATTTTTGATATTATTGACAAACATACATCATGTGATAAATCTAACTTGTTGAACTGAGAAAAATTTCAGAAACAACAACTCAACCCTACAAACTTGAGACAATAGCTTGGAACTCAAGGAATCAACAAAAGTTGGAAGATTCACTAAGCAAATCGATTAGTCAAATCGATTTTGTAATAGGGTTGTTTGAAATTGTAAAATCTGTGATTAGGAAATCGATTAGGCAAATCGATTTACACATTTACTGAAAATCAAGTGTGCAAGTCAGTAGCATGCCGTTTTGCAAGCTAATCGATTTGACAAATCGATTGTTCCAATCACAAGACTATTCTGATTGTTTAAATCGATTGACACAATCGATTGTGAAAGTTACAGAGCCAAGCCAGTTATTAACCAATCGATTAGGCAAATCGATTTCACAAATTAAGTTTGAAAATAAACTTGGTCTGAGACAAACACAATCGATTGGCACAATCCATTGAACTATTTCTTTTGTAATAAGTTTGACATCAATCGATTTGGTAAGTCGATTGAATGAACCAACTGATAAACTGTTCTTTAGACATAAGTCCATAATCGATTAGGCACATCGATTAACATGATTTAAGCTAACTCTCTATGATTAGCCAAATCGATTAGGCAAATCGATTTTTTGAAAATCACTGAGTCCCTGTGACCAGTGAAATCGATTGGTACAAAAGTTTTAGTAACAGAGAAGACTTAGCACATGGCCAAATCGATTATGTAAATATTTGAATCGACTGAGTAAATCGATTGTTTTGATCTCGTTTTGGAACAAAACATCACAAATTGATTATGCAAATCGATTCAGATATGAACTGTTTTTCAATTCTGAAGAATGCATTAAAATAATCGATTAGGTAAATTGATTACTTTATGTAGTTTCAAGATTCAAGAAAAACAAGATTCGCGAAATCGATTGGGTAAATCGATTGAGCATGCTTTATAACTTTAATGAATCGATTGGGCAAATCGATTCATCTGTTGGTTTTTCTAAAACTATATAAACTGTTTTCAATCTCTTCTTCTCACAACTAACACAATTGATAGAACATTCTGATATCTCTTTCTCACATTGAAATAACATTGAACATTTCTTTTTCAGACATGAACATTCATCTTTCGTGATCAACAAAGACTGAAAAAGATTGCAAAGAGAAAGACAATTAGAGAAGAAGCTTGCTTAAGAAATTTTGTATATTTCTGTTTTAGACTTTCTGTAATCAAATAACATTGAGAAATCCAGTTGTAACTGGTAGTGATCTTCTGTGTTGAGGGATATCATCAAGAAGACACTGGACTGAAATCTTGGAAGAGTTTATAGGAGATAAACTATGGGATTCAGGGAGATAAGAATAGAATAGGAAGAGTGGTTTAAGATTGATAGGCGAGGAGCTGGAACATCTGTAAATCGACTCTGCGAGATTCTATTGGAAAAGGCTAAGATCGGATTTGATCTTAGGACTGGACGTCTTGCAGGCGGCTGAACCAATATAAAAATTATTGTGTACATTTTCCTTCCCATATCTCTTTTATTTCTGCATTGCTTATTTGATTGATCTTGATTGCATACAATAATAAAAATATGTGTTAAATGACATTACAGGAATTGTTATTTTGGCATGCGTGTATATGAATTAATCTATTGAACATTAATTGTTTCTGATGCACTCTCTATTACACAATACTTGTTATTGTTAATATTCTTGTAGGATTGATAATTGGGACCTTGGTTAATCTTGCGTTTAATAAATCTTTGAATTTAACAAACTGTTTAGCATATTTTAAGAATAGGCATTATTCTGCATAATTTCTGCAATATCTAAGGTCATACCCCCCATCAAATAGTCATATAATTTTATTAGTCTTGAAATGTCTCACTTAAATTCTCATGTTTAATTATTTTCCTACAACTTAATTGAGAATTTACATTTTTATCATTAATATAATTTAAACCTTTAAGAATGAAATGACTTTATTGAAAAATTAAAATAATTTTAAATTTAATCAGTTGTTTTGAAATCAAGGGCAGATTTATTCATTAGCTAATGGGGTTCTTGCCCCCACAACTTCTTTTTTTTGTTTTTTTATTAGTAGGAAATTTATTGTCTTTAATTTAATATACTTTTAAATATTTTATTTGATTTCGACTCTCATTATATTTCTCTCGTACATTTTTATTTTTATGTATTTCATCTTTTTTTTTTTAATATTAGAGAATCAACTAGTTTTTATGTAAAAATATTATAAATTATTTTCACTTCCTTTATTATAAAAACTTATAATAAAAATATAAATTATTATTTTTTTAATTTCAAGGACCGAATAATTTTTCATGTTTTTCTTAATTAAGAACGTTTTAAACTTTTATTCTATATGCTTCTTTTGTAAAAAATATTATATTTATTTTCTTTCTTCAATAAACAACATTTTTAAAAATCCACCAATATTTGAAATTACGATGCTCGGATACAACATCTACTTTGACAAAATAAGTAACTTAAAAGAAAATTAATTAATTCGACCACATAATATTTGATTTCTAGATTCTACCAAATGATCTATTGATTTGTTTAGGGTTTAGGGCTTGATATACGATGTTGTTTGGCCTTTCACCCCTAGCCACAAGTCATCCCCGTATTTTGCCACATACGTGGGTTCGGTCCTCCAAGGCCTGCTAGAGCTCTCTAAAAAAAAAATTTAGGGTTTCTTGTTCTTACATATAAAAGAGATATTTTAGGTATTTTAGGGTTTCTTCTGTTGACGCTCTTCTTTCTTCACATTCTATTGCCGCTCTTCTTTCTTCACCCATTATGTTGCCGCTATTCTTTCTTCACGCATTCTGTTGCCGCTCTTCTTTCTTCATGCATTCTGTTTCAATTGCTCTGTCTTGCAAGGTTCCTCCTCTTTTCCCATTACTACTCTTTTCAATTTCTCATTTTTTTCAATTCTCATCATTCCCATTTCTTTTCCACTTTTGTTTCAAAAAATTATTTATTTTTACATTAGATGGATTCAATGATTTTTTTGTTATTTATTTGGATGCATTTATTGATTTTTTTCATTAATTTTATAGTTGATAAATAGATTAATGGTTTTTTTATTAAGATGAAGGTTTAAAAAATGATAGCAATGAACTTCACATTTTCATTAATCCAATTTCTTTTGTTATTTATTTTTAATCTCATGATTGCTTTTACTTTATGTTACTAAATTAATTTTTTTTTGTTTAATTGGTTGTTTTTTGGATGAGTGATTTTTGAATGATTGTATTTTACACAGGTGAGTCACTTAGTGAAAACATTGGGTTCACTATCTGGTTACCTTCCCAAATTTCAAATCAGTATTTTATTTTTTCAATTTGTTGTTTGATTCATTTTGATCTCTGTTTGAACTCTAGTTATGATTTATTCGATGTTTTCAATTTCGTATTTTAGATTTCACTTTTTATTTTGTTTATTTGATTTTTTCCTTTTTTTCTTTTGGATTTTGGAAATGTTTTCATTTTCCTTTACCAGCATCAATTAGTGCTATTATTATTATTAT
>JBBPBR010000001.1:21749584-21761892 GCA_037974775.1 Cicer pinnatifidum | reverse complement strand
AGAGAATCAACTAGTTTTTATGTAAAAATATTATAAATTATTTTCACTTCCTTTATTATAAAAACTTATAATAAAAATATAAATTATTATTTTTTTAATTTCAAGGACCAAATAATGTTTCATGTTTTTCTTAATTAAGAACGTTTTAAACTTTTATTCTATATGCTTCTTTTGTAAAAAATATTATATTTATTTTCTTTCCTCAATAAACAACATTTTTAAAAATCCACCAATATTTGAAATTACGATGCTCCGATATAACATCTACTTTGACAAAATAACTAACTTAAAAGAAAATTAATTAATTCGACCACATAATATTTGTTTTCTATATTCTACCAAATGATCTATTGATTTGTTTAGGGTTTGATATACGATCTTGGTTGGCCTTTCACCCCTAGCCACAAGTCATCCCCTATTTTGCCACATACGTGGGTTCGGTATGTTAGAGCTCTCTAAAAAAAAATTTAGGGTTTCTTCTTCTTACATATAAAAGAGATATTTTAGGTATTTTAGGGTTTCTTCTGTTGCCGCTCTTCTTTCTTCACATTCTGTTGCCACTCTTCTTTCTTCACCCATTCTGTTGCCGCTATTCTTTCTTCACGCATTCTGTTGCCGCTCTTCTTTCTTCACGCATTCTGTTTCAATTGCTCTCTCTTGCAAGGTTCCTCCTCTTTTCCCATTACTACTCTTTTCAATTTCTTATTTTTTCAATTCTCATCATTCCCATTTCTTTTCCACTTTTGTTTCAAAAAATTATTTATTTTTACATTAGATGGATTCAATGATTTTTTTGTTATTTAGTTGGATGGATTTATTGATTTTTTTCATTAATTTTATAGTTGATAAATAGATTAGTTGTTTTTTTTATTAAGATGAAGGTTTAAAAAATGATAGCAAAGAACTTCACATTTTCATTAATCCAATTTCTTTTGTTATTTATTTTTAATCTCATGATTGCTTATACTTTATGTTACTAAATTATTTTTTTTTTGTTTAATTGGTTGTTTTTTGGATGAGTGATTTTTGAATGATTATATTTTACACAGGTGAGTTACTTAGTGAAAACATTGGGTTCACTTTCTGGTTACCTTCGTAAATTTCAAATCAGTGTTTTATTTTTTCAATTTGTTGTTTGATTTATTTTGATCTCTGTTTGAACTCTAGTTACGATTTATTCGATGTTTTCAATTTCGTATTTTAGATTTCACTTTTTATTTTGTTTATTTGATTTTTTTTCTTTTTTTCTTTTGGATTTTGGAAATGTTTTCATTTTCCTTTACCAGCATCAATTAGTGCTATTATTATTATTATTATTATTATTATTATGGTTGTTGTTGTTGATTATAGATTCTTAGATTTGGATATTTTAGTATTTATTTATTATATAGTTGAAATAATTAAAGATATACCACGTTGATTTTTTTAATTAAAAAATAAAAAAAAATAGAAAATAGAAAATTTGGACTTAACTAATCCAATGGGAAATTGTTATGTGTGGAATTTAGTATTTGCATTTTAAGGATATTGTTATTGTTATGCATTGCTTTCTACAATGAGATAACTGAAAATAACTTTTGTGTATAAAATGTCCTTATTATTTTTTGTATGCATTGGTTATAATGGTTTATTATTTGAGTGAGGTGGATGTATTATTTCTGAATTATCTGTTAAACTGTTTCTTTTTTACTGATGTTTTGTTTTCTTCCCATTTTAGAAAGAAGAAGGCTGTTCACAAGACATATGACGGACGACAAAATACTATTCAAAAATTTTCATCCATTCATTCTTCCTTACTCTTCATTCTTTCTTTAGTTTTTTATTTCCATTTCATACTAAGACTAAAAGATGAAAAACATTTGTTTAGTAATTTCTTTCATAGTACTTTCATCATTTTTTTTGTTTCTATCATCTCTCTTTTCCCTCTACTATGTAAATTCTAGCAGTCATAGAATAACTAATTTACCGCAACAACCAGAGGTGGAATTTCTCCAATACTCTGGTTACATAATTGTTGATGAAGTACCAAAAATATTTTTATTTTATTATTTTGTTGAAGCTGAAGTTCAGCCAACTTCAAAACCATTAGTTATGTGGCTACATGGAGATAATATGAATTCAACCACTAGAAAATGTTTTAACTTAAAATTTAATCAATTAATGTATCTAACGATATACTGTTTGAAGGGCCGAGATGTTCTTCCATTGGACGTGGAGCTTTCAAAGAGCATGGTCCTTTCAAACCAACTGACAAGGGTTTGGTTAAGAATGACTACAGTTGGAACAAGGTAATTAGAAAAATCGTTTCTTTTAATTATAGTAACATTTTTTTTGTGCACACTTACAATTTTTTTCCATTTGATAAACTTGTAGGGGCGAACATTCTTTATTTGGAATCACCGGCTAGAGTTGGCTTCTCATACTCCATCAACGAGTCATATTATAATCACATCGACGATGAAATGACAGACATATTTACTTTTTCTTGAATAACATGAGAATAATACCTAAAATGTTTAGTTGAACTTATAAATAATAAAACAATAAACTAGAGTTTCATAAACTACAAATTCAACACAATTCACTTAATTTAAAAAAAAACATAATTTTAGTTTCATAAACTACAAATTCAACACAATTCAGTTTCACTTGTTTTGAATTCCTGTAATTTACATCAATGTTGACATAAGTTTCACTCTATTTGTGTAATATACAGTTGAACTTGTTTTAACACAATGTTGACATAAGTTTCACTCTATCTGTGTAATATACAGCAATAGCTACTTGTTTTAAATTCATGTAATATTCAGTTTAACTTGTTTTAATACAATGTTCAGTTTTAAATTCATGTAATATTCAGTTTTGAATTCTTGTAATATTCATTTTAACTTGTTTTAACACAATGTTGACATAAGTTTCACTCTATCTATGTAATATTCAGTTTAACTTGTTTTAACACAATGTTTAGTTTTAAATTCCTGTAATATTCAATTTTGAATTCATGTAATATTCATTTTAACTTGTTTTAACACAATGTTGACATAAGTTTCACTCTATCTGTGTAATATACAGCAAGATATACTCTTGTTTTTTTGCAACATTGGTTCATAATGTTTAAGCAGTACAAAAACAATGAGTTCTTCATTACTGGGGAAAGTTATGCAGGTATTATATTTTTATTTTTATTGTGTTATATGAGTATAATCTTTATTTTGAAGGATAATCTTTATTTTGAAGGTTATGTTGGATGATGATACATCTTTTCATTTCAGGTCACTATACACTTAGCTTGCTGAACTCATTCTCCAAACCAAAACTGACATAAATTTGAAAGGAATAGCTGTGAGTAAAAATATATGAAATAAATTTAACTTTATGTTGTGCTTTATAGAATAAACATTTTAATGAGTAATGTTCCTCTTATGATATTTGTAGATAGGAAACCCCCTCTTAGAGTTTAGTTCAAATTACAACTCTAGGGGGCAATTTTTGTGGTCGCATGGGTTGATATCAAATTCAACCTATGAGTTTTCTCACAAGAGTGTGCAATATTTCCCGCATCGTAAGGGAATATGGTAGTGGAAAAGTTAATTCCACTTGTGTATATGTTAACAAGCTGTATAGTACGGAGGTTAGTAGATATATATATATATATATATATATTTTTAAATTTTGTTATTTGCATAGAAATAATATGTATTTATTTTATATTCTATTATTTGCATAGAAATAATATGTATTTGTTTTATATTCTGTTATTTGCACTGAAATGATATATATATTTTTTGTATTATGTTATTTGCATAGAAATACCTTTCCATTTAACAGACATGTTATTTATGTATAGATTGGTAGCTTCATCGATCCTTTTCATGTTAGTAGCGATCCGTGTCTACCACCTGTATAATACACTTTATCCCTACTCTTTTTTTCCGAGTTATCTTTTGTTTTTATTTGTTCATATTCTTATGTTTTCTTTTTATATTTGGTTTAGAAAAAAGGAAAAAAGAGAGCTTTTTGTATTGAGGACATAATATTCAAGTACTTCAATAAGAAAGAAGTACAAAAAGCTCTCCATTCTAGGATTACATCAGGACAAAGTTGCAGGTAAGTTTTATCAGTTGAATCTTTGAGTTCAGGTTTGTCTTTGCAAATAAATAGGCTTCTGAAGTATCCTTCAAATTGAAAATAAGTCCAAGTTTATATTGAAAAATGTTATATATTTTATCAAATCTGTATTGATTGCTAATTTCATTTTTCTGTTATTATAGTATTCTTGGGTATGATGCCAAGAGTTTTTTTGATACTCCAACCATATCTCTCCTAGGGACACTTGTCAAATCGGGTGTAAGAGTTATGGTATATAGGTTAGTAAATTTTTCTTAATCCTTACATCATATTCTTTACTTTGTGTGTAGTGGAGATCAAGATTCATTCATTCCATTCCTTAACACACAATCCTTATTAGATGGATTAGTTAAGGACATTGGGTTGAACATCTCGCAGCCTTTTAGACCATGGTATAATGGAATGAAGGTATATATATATTTAAATGTTAAGATTTTTATTTTATAGTTTTTTTTTATTATCTGTTGGCTGTTCATCTAAAGATAAGTTGTTATTTTGTATGTCAACCCTATATTGTTATATAAAAAATTAACTTATTTTAACATTTTGATAGGTTGCAGGATCTACTATAGTTTACGGTGACATTTTGTCTTTTGCCACCGTCAGAGGAGCTGGACATTCCTGTGCATCATCCCAGCCGGAAGCAACACTTATTTTATTTAAATCATTTTTAGAAGGAAGATCCCTTCCTAAAGTTCAAATATAACTGTATTTTGTAACATATTAAAATGTTAATTGTATATTTGTGTTGTTTATTGAATGTTGTATATTAAATTGTTAATTGTATATTTGTGTTACCTAAACTGTTTGTGTTATATACACTGATTCAACACAATATGCAAAACAAATTTAAGATAAGGTTTCCTTATTATAATAAACAACACATAAGGTCACAAGCGCAATAAAAATATCCAGTAAAAGCTTTCTAGTATCTTTAAATATGCATAACAATGTGATTTTTATAATTCATGAAAACAAATCATATCTTACCATGCTTTCTTTCAGTGTGCTCCAACTGATAATAGACTTCATTGGCACTTTGTACACCATGTTCCACCAAAATTTCTTTATCATCAAAAGTGCTCATTTTCTCAAAACGCTTCATGCCAATAATCTGCATAATCAAAAGTTTAAGAGTTCAACTTTCTGCCTTTAATCCAAAAAAATTGGACACTTCTATTCTTAATCCAAAACGTATAAACATTTATAAAATTAAATGTTCCATCCAAAATTGTATTAAAGCTGGCAGCTAGTATTAATTGAAGATTATTTAATTACATATATTGATGTGTATGTGTGAGTATAAACTATACTCATGGAGTTCAATAAAAAAATTAAACTTCAATGTCACTTTGAAAGAGCAAAATTGAATGAAACCTCAAAAAGTATTAAAAAAGAAATGTGATATGATCTATACCTAAACCTTGTACATGTGATAGACCTACTATTTATTCCATCCACGATTGTCAATTGTCTTATGATCATTTTAAGAAGCAAATTTTCACTCAATTTCTTACACAGCAATGATCATTGTTAAAAACCACCAAATCAAAAAGTTAAAAATCAATCTCATATTTAACATAAGTTTGAGAGTATCACTACTAGAAATTAAGCTTTAACCTGCAGATTTAAACGAAAAATCTGCAAACAACACGTTACCTACGGATTTATCGAAAAACTATTTTCTCACGTAAAACATTTGTGGATAATTGTTTCTTGAGGTTGTCTAAAGCAGCAGGTAACTTACATACGGATAATTCCGATGAAAAAGTAAATAAAATCCGTAGCATATATTTTATAAAGTTAAGGTATTGTCTTACGAATTTTCATGCAGAACAAATCTGCATTACTATTCCTATGAATGTTTTCTAAGTATTTCCGTAGGTAATGTCACAAGCAATTTTGATAATATGTTTCAGATGAAATTTCACAGATAAATCCGTGTCAAAAATTTAAAATATTTTTTTAAATTTTTATACGAAAATTTGAACTAAAAATATATGAAAACATAATTATAAATATATTTTTGAAGTATTTAATATTAGTCTTTAGTTGGAATACTATTGCAATACTACGAAACAAATTTTATATGATATTCATAAATCATACTAAATATTAATTAAAGCATGATAAAAAAAAAAATTTAAGTAAAATCAATGAACTTTTTAGGGAAACAAAGCACATTAAAATTTTGATTATAATGTATAAACCAAAGGCTTTACTTTATAGAAAAAATGAGCATAATATATACACACACATTGTACAATGATAGTAAATTACTATATTTGAAATAATATTTAAACTAAAAGATTTTTGAAAAAAAGTGAACGTATAAGCTAAAATATTTCAGAAATTGGTAAACAATATATGTCTCTTTATCTCCTTAAATGTTAAGTAGAAGGGACAACTGGTGAAGTAGGATTGATAATCTTCTTTCTTTTCTGTTGCTCCAGTTGCTTACCAGGAACAAAACTCCATGCAACAACCTGATGCATAAAACATGAAGAGGAAAGTGCTCAGTCAAAAAGTTGCTCATAGTCAAGTTTATTGGGCAAATCCAGTGTCCTATCATTTCACTCCTTCGATGTCATTAAACCATAATTTGAGATTGATTCAATGAAACAATAATATGAGAGAAATTCAAGCTTCATAAAAGGCAGAATTTCAATAGCTTTTGATGCTCTGTTTCGTGTTTGAAGTTCAGTACAACAAACAACCACAATAAAATTTAAAAAAAAATTACATTTCAATAACACCTATCAATGATACCAAGGCCAGGGTACAGGCATGATAGATTGAAAAAAGGCATTTACACCTTTCTATGTGCCATTTCTGCTTATAAAAAATGGAAGGGAAAAGCAAAAACAAAGGCAGCATACCTTCAATCCTTGGCGAACCATGATAATTAAGAAATGGAGATAGGATAAGTAACTTAAGTAAAAAAGATAGGTGGTGTGTTACTTAACTTAAACATGTAACAAGGAAATAAAACATTTAAGACGAGGAAGTAAAAGCAAGCACGAAAAAGTATACCTCCATGATCTGGAAATTTTTTCGAAATGGCATCGGCTGCTTTGAGTCCCTTTTTGTATTGTTTAGTGTCATAGGATTTCTGTAGAAATTATACCTTCAGGAAATTTAGTAGTATGTGTTAATTTGAAATTTTTCATATCCCAACATTTTAAATGTTGTGATATAGGTTAAAACTTAAAAATCAATTAATATGTAATCCGTTTTAAATGTTGTGATATATTCAGCAACACTGTCATTATTTGCTCCTGCAAATATCTAGTATAAGAGACTTAATGGTGTTGCATTGTACTTACATACATGGCCATTCATTCCTTAATTAATATCCAAAATTTTTGTTCAAACAACACTATATATATTTCAGCTGCAAATTATTATTGTTATTAATTTTATTATTATTATTATTATTATTATTATTATTATTATTATTATTATTCATTAATTAAACACACTTCAGAAATAACATATATCCAGAAACTTGCTCAAATTAACTGACAACAATCATCTGAGCTGCAAAAGTAATTTTATTTAACAGAAATAGCAGAAAAGGGCAAACTACATACAAAGATGAAATCATATGTTGATAGAGTGTAATACCTAAAATGATCTAGAATCAAAAGTTGAATCGTTTTTACACTCAAATGACATATATAAGTAGGTTGTATTCTAGCTCCCTAATTGAATAGATCATTCGGATCTATCACATTCAGAAGTGATGAAGAAATAAAAGTGACCTAATTAATTCCTCCTAAATTATGTATATACACATTGAGATACAAACTAGGTAGCTGCTGGTGATTAACAAATCAAAGTGAACCATACGTAGGTAGGTAAAAAAGAGGGGTAAAATGAAGGAAACCAAATTAAGATCTACCACACAGAAGCACCAAAATCCAAAATGAAATTAAGAAATTAAGAAAAAGACACTGCAAATGAATGAATGATTGAGTAGGTCTTCAAAAAGTAACTCCAAAGATCATCTTCTCCTCCACCATCGGAATTTGAGGGTGAATTATCATGATCAGAATAATTAGAAAAGGAAGTCATCCTTGGTGGACAAACCTGCATTCCTCTAATAAAATCATCCAACAAATTTGGCATATTCAACAACTCATCTTCATCGATATATTGTTGCTGTTGTCCACAACCTGAATTAGATCCTTCAAAACATGAAGCCTTTTCTTTTTCTTCTTTTTCTTCTCCTTGTTGAGATTGAGAAGATCTCATTATATTCAAGATTCTGGTTTGTGTTGCAGCTTCAGCAGCAACACGAATATCAGTTGAAGACATTGAAACAGTAATAGGATAAGACATAATTGAATTAGGAAAATTGAGAAATCGTATCTGGTCCAAATCAAGTGAACCAAAAAAATCAAATTGAAATGTACCAAGATTAATGTCGCAAACTAACGAGAAAGTAGAATTAGTGATAAACATTTTATTTGTCTAGATTCTCTAAATTCTTCAATTTCTAACAAAAAAAATCATTAAAAGACAACAACCAAATGCACAGATGAAAAACCAATGTACTATTCGATAGATCTAGGGCCGGTAGAACATTGAAAAACCAATGTACTATTCAAAAAATCATGAATATACAAACATTGAGTTCACACTTGAAAAAGTACTTTGCTATGGTCTAATAAGGAAAGTTATTTGGAAATAGCTTAATAAGAAAGAGCAAGGAGCCTTAGAATCACTTGCATTATAATAAATTAGCATTTTTCCTGTGGATTTTTCTGCAAAAACATTTCCGCAGGTAAGACATGAGGATTTTGCAACACACAATTATTTTACGAATATTTATGTGGTGTCAGATTTCGTAGGTAAAACGGCTAATAAATTTTTCTATTATTGCGGATTTACAGGTGATTATATGTCCACAACCAAATTCACTTTTGTCATGAGGAATTATTTGCGGTAAAGTTCCATAGGAAACATCTGCAACAAATTCCGCACCAAAGTTTACGATTGTTAGAAAATTTTGCAGGTAAATTTCCTACGGAATTTCATGCTAATTTTTATGTTTTTATTTTTGTATAAATAAAGTAGTTTTTAATTTTATATAAATAAAGTAGAATTGCTTTTTAAACAAATTAAAAAAAGTAAAACAAAATTCAGGGTTATGGATGGTAATATAATTCGCACCCGTGGTACCCACCCAAACCCGTCTTGATTTGGAGGGGAAAATCTGCTTTGATTTGGTGCGAGTGTGGGTTTTCCTAAACTCTTCATTTGTGCTATTTGATTGTGGTGCCACTCATTCCTTTGTGTCTCTTGATTGTGTTAGACGTTTAGGACTACCTATGGATCGTTTGCAGTATGATTTGATTGTGAATATCCAACCAAGTGAAGGTACTATTGAAAGAAGATGTCTAATTATACATGATTCTAGCTTCATTGAAATTTGAAAAAAAAATGATAATACAAGATGTTCCTATTGTGTGTGATTTCACTGAAGTATTCCTTGAAGATGTCAATAGTTTACCACCAGAGCGTGAGATTGAGTTTAGCATTGACTTTGTACCAGATATTGAGGCCATATCTATGGCAGCGTATAGGATGTCTCCTTAGAGATGTATGAGCTTAAGAAGCAATTGTCTAAGCTTTTAGATAAACAATTTATAAGACCCAGTGTGTCACCATGGGGGTGCACATGTGTTGTTGGTTAAGAAGGATAGCTCTATGAGGTTGTGTGTGGATTACCGCAAGCTTAATATAGTGACAACCAAGAATAAGTACCCGCTACCTAGGATAGATGACCTTATGGACCAATTGAGAGGATCATGCGTGTTTAGTAAGATGGAATTCAGATCAGGTTACCATCATATTTGAGTGAAGTCCTCTGATGTCCTTAAACTGGTCTTTAGGACCCGTTATGGCCATTATGAGTATTTGGTTATGTCTTTTGGTGTGACTAATGTACTAGTAGTCTTTATGGATTACATGAACTGGATCTTTCATCCTTACCTAGACTCGTTTGTTGTTGTGTTTATCGATTATATCTTAGTGTACTCTGAGACTAAAGAAGAGTATAGTGAACATTTTGAAGATAGTCTTACAAACCCTTAAGAAGAAACAATTATATGTCAAGTTGTCTAAAGATAGTCTTACAAATTCCGCATGGGACTATTTGAGAAATGATAATTAGTTCTTTTGTTATTATCGAAAAAGTGTGCAATTTGACATACATTTCGTCAATTTGGTAGTAAAAAAATTAAATTTATTTAAGTAATGAGAAATTTATTTAAGTAATGAGAACATCGATTATTGCATTGTAAGAAGTAAAAAATAATATCAATTGTTATTGACACGACTACATTTTTATATTTATTTAAAAGGTTAATTTGAGTAAAACAATTTTATTAATTTATTCATTCAATATTAAACTATTTTTGACTCAGTTTTTCTTTGATAATTAACCCTTTTACAATATAAAACTAATCAAAATAGTAATATTTTCATTTATCAATATATTAATCTAATTTTGTCTCACTTTTATATTGATTATTTTTCCTTATTTTTTCATTGATTGATGATGATGAACTATGAGACCATAAATCAACATAACAAGATTTAAATCTTTAATGGTACTCCATATCATTTAAATTCACAAATAAATTTATTTCAACCATAAACCTGCACATATAACATATTTTAAATTATCAAACAAATTATTAAGAATAGATGAAATGTAATTAAAATAAAATAAAAACCAAAACACTTAAACAAATCATAATCAATATCTAAACTTTAAACTTGAAATAAAATTGTAAGGAACATTGTACATTTTTTTAGGAATAAAACAAAACAAAAAAACCAAAACACCTTAAACAAACCATAATCAATATCCAAGCCTTAATCACATAGAGAGAAAACCTGTTAGTGTTCTTTGAAGAAAATGCATAATAACAAAACTCAGAAACCGTAAGTCTTAAACAAAATACAAAAAGTGCAAAAATCCTAAGTCTCAACTCTAAAATCAAAACCTAAAAAAGCATTGTCAAAAGATATCATAAACAAAAAAATAAAAACATCAATTCTTCAATTTCGGTTGATACTTCAACTCTTAAACTCTTCAAAACCTAATAGTAAATGTATGGTGATACTTCAACTCTTCAATACATCAAGTCTGTTCGATTATTAACCTAAACAATAAAAATAAATACATGTTAGTCAAATATGTTGAACGAAAATGAAATCCCTAAATTTGAAAGACAAAAAAAAAACTACAAAATAACTAAAAGAATGAAGGATGTTAGACTTACAATGGAACCACAACGAACATAAATTGGAACGAGAACGAGGGTCTCAAAGAGAGAATTGAAGAAAACAAAGGAGTTAGGATTTAAAGGTGGAAACGACGAAGAGGAACAAGTGAGTTGTGTGTGGAGGCGAAATGAAAATCCAGGGTTTGATTATTAATGTCAGTATTTATACTTTGGATGGTGGTAGGATTGGGCATGTTGCTTTCTAGTGGCCCAAACGCCCCCACATACATATATGGTCGGGTTCGGTTTATTACGGTCCAATTTTTACAACCTGAACCCGCCCGTGTATAACCAGCCCAATCTGCCTTTCTCCACCTGCTTATCTGTTATATCCGACTTTATCCTCCCGCATGCGCGTTTTAGGCCTCAGACCGGTCGATTTCGGTTGGGCCAACAGTTCTTGTCCAGCCTTAAATGCACATATAAATTAGGCAAATAATATGAATCATGTTAAATATTTTTAATACAACTAACACGTTTTCAACAATTACTACGGAGTCAACTCTAACTTATTGTCTTTGATGTTCATGAATGTCAAAAAAGAAGCCAAGATAAAAAAAATTTAAAAGGTGTCAAAATGAATCATTTTAAATATTTCATCTTTTTTTACAATAATTTTTAGATAATGTAATTTTTAAAAATATTAAAATGAGAATCTATTTTGAGAAATTTTTCAAAAAAATCATTTATTAGAGATATACTTTTTTATTTAATTTTTATTTTTTATTTTTATCATGTTAAATCTCTAATAATAAATATCTATGTAATTGAATGTTAAAAGTTGTCTTTTTTATCTGTATTAAATGAATCCAAAATAACTTATACTATTTTTGAATAAGTTCTTATAAGAATCATTTTTTTTAACTTTATAAATATAAA
>JBBPBR010000001.1:21702991-21749546 GCA_037974775.1 Cicer pinnatifidum | reverse complement strand
AAAAAAAAATACAATAACATATACATCAAGAAGGATAAATCAAACTTTTTTAAAAATCCAAAGCCTATATAAATTTGGAGTGAATACAAAAAAATAGAATGGCATTATTATAAAAATTGCACTCTGAATTTAATAGTAGAAAAGAATGAGTCATGATAATAAAGCTGGTATTATAACTTGACCATTTATATGGACACTCTTGTGCTTGTTTGTTCTTTTTTTCTCCTTACAGTTCTAACAGGTGTTGTGTAATTATTTTTGAAAACTAAATTTTGATTCTTTTCTAAAGAATAATTCATTATCCTATACAACAAAATAGGATACAACCAACTATAGTAATATATATATATATATATGTATATATTATGAAGAAAATATATTGCAGTTTTTAGAACAAAAAGTATCGCATAGTTATTTGTCAAAAAGAAAAAGTATTATACAATCAACTAATTGGTTTAATGTGAATTAGATATCAACAAGTTGCCATGCAATGAAAAAAGCTGTTTAATATTATTCCACAACTCATTTAAATAGCAGTTAAAGTAATCTGTAATATTCTTAACAAATATAAAATAACAGTTAAATTAAGTTATAGTTGATTTTATCACCGAAATAGTGAAAAAAAAATGTCAGTTTATCCACTTATTGTCCTAATGTATGTAAAAATTAAATAGTGATTTGTATGTAATTATGTTCAAAAGAATGTGAATAAAAATGTATGCAAATTAATTTGAACTCCAAAATATGTTGGAATTGAAAATATACCACTTGAACGTAGTAGAAGAAAATGCATAAGATGCAACATTTACTTACTTTCTCTTTGAATATTCTACAAGTGATATCTTTTAATTTTTTTCCGGTAATTGTTTTTCCGTGCTCCATTTTAACTCACTTTCTCTTTGCTTTATGTTTCATTGAAATAGAAAATAATAATTACTAGTGAAAAGTATTATGACATAAATAAACAAGAAATACAATTATACCAAATTCGAAGAGAGAATATTACACTTATACTCAAAGATTTCTATCTCTAGTTGTCCCCTCTCCTTTTATAGTCGAATCTTCCTTGAGAAATGAGCCTCCATGTCCAAGCCCGTTTACTCCACCAAAAGTTCGTGTAGTGCTTTAGTGGTTTTTAGGGCTAACAGTTATTGAAAAAGTAATTTTAGCTACAACCCTCTAGTTGATATTTTGATTATAACAAAAACAAACAAATAAACAATAATTATTTCCTAATTGTATTTGCTAAGTCTACATATTAACTTATAAGACAAATATTTATATTAATGTCTATCTATTTAAGGCAGCATAAATTATGAGTAACTTAGAAATAATAAGTATTTCGAATACAACAAATATTATTACCTAATAAACAAGTATTTATGTTTACTAATAGAGAAAGTCATAATATAGAAATAAGAATTATCATCTCGAAATCTACAATTCGAGTCAAAGCGTAAAGAAAAAATAAATACAAGTCAATGATTTTCCATTTGAAGACAAAAGAAAAAGCGCTACAATTATTATTTGCCTATGACAAGAAAACTCATCTTGTCCATTATAACGCCTCAAATTTTTTATTCAAAGCATTACTTAAAAATACTTATTGCTTAGAAAAGTGACTACTATTCATTTAAATAAGAATGCCTAAACTACTATTCATTTAAATAGTTAGTAAACCCTTAACCCCAAAATATAGAATATCACATTTCTCAAAATATAAATTGAATACTTTAGTCTTTTTCCTCCTATAGAACAGTGCAATCTTAACAAACTTGATTTAACTATAATTTCTTAATTTAATTCCAAACACTTTGTAGTACTTGTATGGTTTCCATATACAAAAAGTCATTTCTAATTAAATAAGTAAAATACAATTTATAACTTTGATTCTCAATATAACCTAACAGAGCGGGGTCTCTCCCAAACTTGAACTTCAAGACTCATTAGCTTGTAATAACTACAATTTTGCAAACGCATGGCCAAGCTAGTCAAACACAAACAATGGAATATGTGAGTTTTAAAATCATGTTAATAGTATAGTATAAGTAAGAAGAACACGCAAATAATCAACACAAAGTCATATCAACCACATCACAATATATCAAAATATTCAAGGAAATAATCATATTATAGAGTTAAAATCACTTACGAAAAATCAATATCTCTTTATAACATCAAGTCATCTACGGGAAAGTATTATCACATTAGATACACATTAACCACAACAAAATAGTCACAAGATGGTGCAATGCTATGCATGCTCTTGATAACTATATGATTCAGATATAATACCTGTCACTAAGGTCCCTTTCACACAGAAAATCATCATACCAATGGAGAAAAATGAACATGCCACAAAGACAACTTCCACGAAGATGTATATGCCATGACATGATGGTGCATTGTCAAAATAAAATATTCTCACACAGTCCACTAAGAAATATATGTCATGATATGATGATCTATCATCAAAATCAAACATTCCCACACAACCCACTAAGATTAGGTCAAATGATCCAAAAATAACTTATACGAAATCATCACTTTATTCAAATATCACTAAGATCATACATCACAAGTTCATGACAATCAAATATTCATAAACAACCATCATAAAAATTAAAGCTTCCACCCCACATATCATGAAAATCATATATTCATAAGCAACTATCACAAAGATCAAAGCTTCCACTACACATATCAAGAAATCATATATTTATAAAAGTACCATAAAATCAAAACTTTAATACGTTACATCCTAAAAATTTAAACTTTCATCACATGCACATAGGAATTAAAACCTTCATAAATGCCACACATACATCAAATTTTATCACATATATCATAAATGAGACTTTCAACACATTAAAAATAAAAACTTAAACTTTCTTCAGATATACCACATAGTTGCAGAATTTAAATCAGACAACAACCTAACAAAAGTTCCTAATCCATATTTTAATTCTAATAAAAGTCATATTAATTCAATTATTACTAAATAGTGCTACTGCCGTACATAGCGAACCTCGCATGAAATCTTGGGAAATACGATTTTCCCGTTCATCTCACATTATAATATATTCATGAAATCAAAAGTCTTCTCACCCCTTACCTTATTTCAACGCTTTCACATACACATACGAGTCCGCAAAAAAAAAAAGTATTGGTTCTTTTACTCCTTGTCCTTCAATCGATCTAACTCGACAATTTATAAGTAAACGTCAAAAATAAATTATAAAACACACTCTAAAATGGTCTATTTCGAAATTGAGTTGAATAACCTTACCCCAAATTGGAAAAATAATTAATGGACAATATAGCCACTATTTACATGGTCGTTTTGATGTTGGTTTTACTCATATAGGACTTACGATAAAGAAAAACAATGCAAAATAAGGAATTCTATAAACGGAGAAGTCGAATATTTTAGACAGACAGACAGACAAATAGATAGACAGATAGACAGACTGACAAACAGACAAATAGATAGATAGACCGATAGACATATAGACAGACAAACAGATAGACATACAGACAGGAAGACAGACAGACAAAGAGACATAAAGACAAGCAGACAGACATATAGACGTACAGACATACAGCCATAAAGACAACCAAACAAACAGACAAACAGATAGATAGACAGACAAACAGACAAACTGAAAGATAGACGTACGAACAGACATACAGACAGACGGATGGAAAGAACACACAAACAGATTGAGAGATAGACAAATAGATAGATAGGTAATTAAGTTCCTATTTGTTAACCTATATGTTGATGCATGATGCATATGATCGCGAGATTTCAAAGACATCAATAGAGGCATATTGTCCCGTTTGGAGTTTAATGTCCAAATAGACAGACAGATAGACAAACAGACAGATAGACTGATAGTCAGACAAATATATAGATAGAAAAACATAAAAAAAGATAGATAGACAAACAAACAGAGAGACATAAACTGAAAGATAGACGGACGGACGGACAAACAAACAAACAGATGGACGGAAGGAACAGACAAATAAATAGAGAGATAGACAGACAAATAGACAGACAGACAGACAAATAGATAGATAGACAGATAATTAAGTTCCTATTTGTTTGCCTATATGTTGATGCATGATGCATACTATCGTGAGATTTCAAAGACATCAATAGAGGCATATTGTCCCGTTTGGAGTTTCATGTCCTGACAGACACACAGATAGAAAGTCAGACAGACATATAGACAGGCAGACGGACACACGAATAGGCGGACGAACGGATGGACGGACATGCATACAAACAGATAGACAATTAGACAGATAGACAGTTAGACAAACAGACAAACAGACAAAGAGATTGACTGAAAGACAAACAGACAGATAGACATATAGACAAATAGAGAGACATACAAATAGATAGACAGATAGACAGACGCACACATAGACAGACAAACATATAGACATATAGACAGACAGACAAATAGATAGACAAATAGACAGATAGATACATAGACACACAGAGAAACATACAAACAGGTAGAAGGACAGATAGACACACTCAACGGTATCTATTTCGTTAACTCTATACCATAAAAAATTAATTAACAATTCAATTAGTATCAAACTCAAATACTCCTAATCCTAACCAAGAATTCGAAGTTTCCAAAAATTTACATCACTAAATAATTAATTTGAATTGTTTATTGTAACTAGTTACAAATAGTATTACGAATTAATTTTCTAAAATAAACATCAATATCACATATAAAATCTATCATATAATAAAGAAATATCAATATCACATTTCTTAAGTTCCAAATTATTTTTGAAATGAAACTACTAACACAAAAATTTCTACTTTATATTTCAATAGTAAAATTCTACACTTTAACATAAACTTAATTTAGTTTATTAGTATGACAAACGATGTCATAAATAAGCAAACGAATAATCCCTAAAAAGCTTAGGATGTATAGTTTTAAAAATAATTTTTATTTTAACAAATAGTAAGTCATGTATTTTAATTTCTACAAAAAGGCCTCAAATGTCGAAAAAGGGACACCTACACTTGAATCAACTTGAAACTTAATTTAACATACCAATACTACTACAAATTTGTAGAGTTTGTGTTCATAATGTAAATAAATGAGTCTAGTTTCTCTTCCAAGATTATGGTTTCTAACACAAAATTAAACATCTTCTCACCACAAAGATTTATTTCGCATAGTCAATCTAGTCAAAATACATTGAATTTAGAGATATTTTCCTAATTTTACTTTCTTAAAAATCACTATAGATAAAAAATTCAATTTACTATTCGCACTATTAAATTTGTTTAAAAAACACGGAGCAAAATCATTCAAAGTTGTAGTTTGTAATAATTATGAACGAGTAGTAAAAAACACATAATAAATTTTGAACAACTTGTTTAAGAACACAATACCGTAAGTCTCATGTCAAAATTAAAAACCAATAAATTAAAATAATTTCCGCACTGGGACTAATTTACATGAAAATTTATGAAGTCTAAAAACCATTTCTATAGTAAATTTTGAACAACTTGGTAGATAGATAGATAGTTAGATTGTTAGATAGAAAGATAGACATATAGACAGATAGATAGACAGACAGATAGATACAAAGACAGATAGATAGACAGAGAGACAGATAGACAGATAGATAGATAGATAGATAAACAAATAGACAGACATATAGAGAGAAAGATATATAGACAAACAAATAGATAGACAGACAGATAGACAGACAGATAGACAAATAGACAGATAAACTGACAGACAGGTAGACAAACAGACAGATAAACAAACAGACAGGTAGACAGAGAGATAAACAGATAGACAGACAGATAGACAAATAGACAGACAGACAGATAGAGAGACAACTAGAAGACAGATAGATAGACAAACATATAGATAGACAGACTGACAAACCAATAGACAATTAGACAGATAAATAGTTAGACAGACAGACAAAAAGCTAGATAGAAAGACAAATAGATGGACAAACAGACAGAAAGACAGATGAACAGATAGACAGATACACATATAGACAAATAGACAGATATACAAATAGATAGATAAAGAGACATACAGACATATAGACAGACAAACATATAGACAAATAGACAATCACACATGTAGACATACACATAGAGAAACATACAAACAGGCAGAAAGACAGATAGACAAACAGACTGAAATATAGACGGACAAACGGAGAAACAGACAGACAGACAAATAGACAAAATTAGACTGAATAGAAAGACAGACAAACGGACAAAGAGACAGAAAGACAGACGAACAGACAGATAAAACTATAGACAAATAGACCGACATACAAATAGATAGACAGATAGACAAACAAACATATAGACAAACAGATATACAGACAGACAAACATATAGACAAATAGACAGACAGACAAATAGATAGACAAATAGATAGACTCATAGATAGACAGACAGACAGAAAGACAAATAGACAGAAAAACTGAAATATAGACGGACGGACGGAGAAACAGATAGACAGATAAACAGACAGATCAAAAAACAGACAGATAGACAGAAAGAAAGACATAAAGATAGAAAGAAAGACATACAGACAGATAGACATGAAGAAAGACATAAAGACAGAAAGACAGAAAGAAAGACATACAGACAGATAGACAGAAAGAAAGACATACAAACAAACATATAGATAGATAGACAGATAGACAGAGAAACAGACAGACAGACAGACGAACAAAGAAACATACCAATAGGTAGAAAGACGGACGGACAGACAGACATATAGACAGACAAGCTGGCAGGGGGATGAACCAGACAGATAGATAGAGAAATAGACAAACATACAGATAGACAGAGACAAATAGAGAGACACACAAACGGACAGATGGAAAGAACAGAAAGACAGATAGAGAAATAGACAAACAAATGGATGGACGGAAATAACAGACAGACAAATAGAGAGATAGACAGATAGATAGATAGACAGATAGATAGACACATAATTAAGTTTGTATTTGTTAGCCTATATGTGGATGCATGATGCATATGATCGCGAGATTTCAAAGACATCAATAGAGGCATATTGTCCCGTTTGGAGTTTCATGTCAATACAGACAGACATACAAACGGATGGACGGACGAACGGATGGATGGGCGGACAGACAAAAAAATAGACAGATAGACAAACAAAGAGACAAACAAACATAGAGAGAGATAGAGAGACAGACAAACAAAGAGAAAGTCAAACCGACAAACAAAAAGACTAACAAACAGACAGACAGACCTACAGACACACAGACAAAGAGACAGACAGACAGACAGAAAGATAGACAAATAGAAAGACAAACTGACAAACAAACAGACAAACAGATAGACAAAGAGAAAGACAAACTGAGAAACAAACAGACAGACAAACAAAGAGATAGACGAACAGACATAAAGACATACAAACACAAACAGACAGACATACAGATAGACAGACATATAGACAAATAGATAGACAAATAGATAGATACACAGATAGATAGACAGATAATTAAGTTACTATTTGTTAGGCTATATGTTGATGAATGATGCATATTATCCCGAGATTTCAAAGACATCAATAGAGGCATATTGTCCCGTTTGGAGTTTCATGTCCAGACAGACAAACAGATAGACCGATAGACAAATAGACAGATAGATAGACAAACAGACAGATAGATAGATAGACAGACAGATAGACAGACAAAAAGACTGACAGACAAACAGACAGAGAGATTGACAAACAGACAGACAAAAAAGACAGACTGACAAAAAAGACAGACAGACAGAAAAATAGACAGATAGACATATAGATAGACAGATAATTAAGTTCCTATTTGTTAGGCTATATGTTGATGCATGATGCATATGATCCCGAGATTTCAAAGACATCAATAGAGGTATATTGTCCCGTTTGGAGTTTCATGTCAAAACAGACAGATAGAAAGTCAGAACGACATTTAGACAGACCGTCAAAGAGATAGATAGATAGACATACAGAGAGACAAAGAGACAAACAAACAAAGAGAAAGACAAACAGACAGACAAACAGACAGACAGACACACATACACATAGACAAAGAGACATACAGACATACATAGAGACAAACAGACAGACAAACAAAATGACAGACAGACTGATAGACAAACAAACAAACAGACAGACAGACAGATAGATAGATACACAAATAGATAAACAGATAATTAAGTTCCTATTTGTTAGGCTATATGTTGATGAATGATGCATATTATCCCGAGATTTCAAAGACATCAATAGAGGCATATTGTCCCGTTTGGAGTTTCATGTCTAAACAGACAGACATACAGATAGACAAACATATATATACACCGATAGACAGACAGACAGACAGAAATACAAAGAGACAGACAAAAAGACAAACAGACAGACAAAAAATACAAACAAACAGACAGATAGATAGATAGACAAATAGATAGACAGATAATTAAGTTCCTATTTGTTAGGCTACATGTTGATGCATGATGCATATGATCCCAAGATTTCAAAGACATCAATAGAGGCATATTGTCCCGTTTGGAGTTTCATGTCCAGTACCTTGTTTGAGTATTTTTTATGACACAATTGTTACAAAGGATTGTCGTCATGTACTTGTGACTAGATCTAGACCCACCATGTATGCATAAATACTTTCACCTTTGTTAATAGCGTTTGGGAGTGTTGTCATTATAATCCTTACGCAACGGTATCTATTTCGTTAACTCTATACCATAAAAAATTAATTAACAATTCACTTAGTATCAAACTCAAATAATCCTAATCCTACTCAAGATTTCGAAGTTTCCAAAAATTTACATCACTAAATAATTAATTTGAATTATTTATTGTAACTAGTTACAAATAGTTTTACGGAATAATTTTCTAAAATAAATATCAATATCACAAATTAAATCTATCATATAATAAACGGACATACAAACAGATAGATTGACGGAATGACGAACGGGACAAATAGACAGAAAGACAGACATACAGATAGACAGCCAGACGGACGAACAGATAGACAGACAAACAGATAGATAGATAGACAAAGAGATAGATAGATAGACAAACAGACAGATAGACATATAGAGAGACATGCAGATAGAAAGACGGATGGACAAGCAGACATACATATAGACTGACAGACAGCCAGGCAGACAGACAGATAGAGAGACAAATATACATATTGAAAGATAGACGGTTGGACAGATAGAAAGTCGGATGAACCAGACATATAAACAGATAGACAGATAGACACATGGACGGACAGACATACAGGTAGACAGAAAGACAGACAGACAGAAAGACATACAGACAGATAGACAGACAGACGGATTGACGATCGCACGTATTGACAAACAGACACAAGGACAAACGGACGAACAGAGAGACAGAGAGACAGACAGATAGATAGACAGACAGACAGACAGACACAAGGATAAACAGACGAACAGAGAGACAGATAGAAAGACAGACAGATAGACAGACAAACCGATAGACATATAGACAGACAGACAAAGAAACATAAAGACATGCAGACAAACATATAGACATACAGACAGACAGCCATAAAGATAGCCAAACAAATAGAAAGACAGATAGGCAGACAGACAAACAGATTATCTGAAAGATAGACGTACGGACGGACAAACAGACAGACAGACGGAGAGAACACACAGACAGATAGAGAGATAGACAAATAGATAGACAGACAGACAAACAGATAGATAGATAGATAGACAGGTAATTAAGTTCCTATTTGTTAACCTATATGTTGATGCATATGATTGCGAGATTTCAAAGACATCAATAGAGGCATATTGTCTATGTTTGGAGTTTCATGTCTAGACAGACACACAGATAGAAAGTCTGACAGACATATAAACAAACAGACACACGGATGGACGGACGAACAAATGGACTGACAGACAGACAAAGAGACAGAGAGACAAAATGATAGAGAGACAAGGAGACAGACAGATAGAGAGAAAGACAAATAAACAAACAGACACACAAACACACAGACATACAGATAGACAGACAGACAGACAGACAGACAGACAGACAGACAAACAAACAAACAGATAGATTTATACCCAGATAGATAGACAGATAATTAAGTTTCTATTTGTTAGGCTATAGGTTGTTGCATGATGCATATAATCCCAAGATTTCAAAGACATCAATAGAGGCATATTGTCCCGTTTGGAGTTTAATGTCCAGACAGACAGACAGATGGACTGATAGATAGACAGACATATAGATAGAAAAACAAACAAAAAGACCGATAGACAGATAAACAAACAGAGAGACATAAAGACAGGCAGACAGACAGATAGACATATAGACAGAAAAAAGACAGAAAGATAGACAGACAGACTAACAGACAGATAGACAGACAGACAGACAAAGAGAAAGACAAACTGACAAACAAACAGACATATAGACAAAGAGAAAGACAAAGATAGACGGACGGACGGACAGACATACCGACAGACGAACATAATGAATAGATCGAGAGATAGACAGACAGACATGATGCATATGATCGCGAGATTTCAAAGACATCAATAGAGGCATATTGTACCGTTTGGAGTTTCATGTCCAGAGAGACAGACAAATAGAAAGTCAGACAGTCAGACCGACAGACAGACGAATGGACGGACAGGCTGACAAAGAGACAGATAGACAAACAGACAGACACACAAATAGACAAACAGAAAGACAGATGGACTGAAAGTCACAAGGACAAACGGACGAACAGACGAACAGACAAACAGACAGACAGCCATATAGACAGATAGACAAAAAAACTGAAAGACAAACGGACGGGTTGATAGACAGACAAACAAACAAACAGACAGACACACAGATAGATAGACTGATAGACATATAGATAGACAGACATATAGATATACAGAGAGACATAAAGACAGGCAGACAATCATATAGACATACAAACAACGAACAGACAGAAAAACAAACAGACTGAAAGATAAACAAACGGACGGACAGACAAACATACAAACGGACGGAAGGAACAGACAAATTGATAGAGAGATAGACAGATAAATAGACAAACAGACAAATAGATAGATAGACAAATAATTAAGTTCCTATTTGTTAGCCTATATGTTGATGCATGATGCATATGATAGCGAGATTTCAAAGACATCAATAGAAGCATATTGTCCCGTTTGGAGTTTCATGTCCTGACATACACACAGATAGAAAGTCAGACAAACATATAGAAAGTCAGACGGACACACGGATAGGCGGACAAACGGATGGACTGACATACATACAAACAGATAGATAATTAGACAGATAGACAATTAGACAAACAGACAGACAGATAAATAGATAGACAGATAGAAAGGCAGACACATAGACAGACAAACATATAGACAGACAGACAAATAGATAGACAAATAGACAGATAGATACATAGACACACAGAGAAACATACAAACAGGTAGAAAAACAGATAGACACACAGACTGAAATATAGACAAACGGACAAACATACACACAGACAGACAGACATACAGATAGACAGACAAACTGACAGACGAACGAACATGCAAACAAACAGATCGAAAAACAGACAAATAGAAAGTCATACAGACTGAAAGACGGACGAACATACAAACAGATAGATAGACGAACAAACAGACAAATAGATAGACAGATAAACAAAGAAACATATAAACAGGTAGAAAGACGGAAGATCATACAGACAGATAAACAAATAGACATACACACAAATAGACAGACAGACAAACAGAGAAACATACAAACAAACAAATAGATAGAAAGATAGCCAGACAGATTGAAAGAGAGATGAAAAAACTAACAGACAGACATACAGACAAAAAGCCTGACAGTCAGCCAGACAGACAGATAGACGAATTGACGGACCGACAAGCAGACAGACATAGAAACTTACAAACAGGCAGACAGACAGATAAAGAGATAGAACAAAAGACAAACAAATAGATAGACAGACTAAAAGATAGCCGGACGGAAAGAAAGAGAAACATACAGACCGGAAGACAGACAGACAAAAGGAAAGATAGACGGACGGACGAACATACATACATATAGACAGACATGCTGATAGACTGACAGACGGACGAACGTGACAGACAGACAGAAAAACAGACATACAAATAGACAAATTTACAGATAGACAAACGGACGGACGAATAGATAGATAGATAGATAGATAGATAGACAGAGAGACAGATAGACAGACGAACGAACGGTAGAACTGACAGACGGATGTGCGGACAGACAGATAGACGTACGGACAGATAGACAGACAGACGGACAAACGAACGGATGGACAGACAAACAGATATATAGACAGAGAGATAGAAAGAGAGATAGATAGACAGACAGCGAGACTGAAAGATAGACGGACAGACAAACGGACAGACCAGACAAAAAAACATACATACAGATAGACAAAGAGACAGATAGAGAGATAGACAAACAGACGGACGATTGGACGGACAAATAGACAAACAGACAAAAAGACAAACAAATAGATACACGGAGAGACAAATAGACCAATAGACAAATGGACGGACAAACAGACGGACGGACACACAGACAGACGAATGGATAGATAGACAGAAAGAAAGACAGACATACAGATAGACAGATAAATAGACAAACAAATAGATAGACAAATAAACAGACAAACAAACAGACAAACAAAGAGATCAAAAAATAGACAGATAGACAGACGAAAAAACAGACAAACAAAGAGATCGAAAAACAGACAGATAGACAGATAGAAAGACAGACAGAAAGACAAATAGACTGAAAGATGGATGAACATACATACAAATAGAGAACCAGACAGATAGATAGACACATAGACAAACAAACGGACGGACGAACAGAGTGATGGACGGATAGACAGACAAACAGAAAGTTAGACAGAAACACAAACAAAACATGCGAACATGCATACAGACTGATAGAAAGACTGAAAGAGAGACGGATGGACGGATACACAAACATACAAAGAGACAAACAAATAGATGGACAGACAAACAATCAAATAGACAGACTGAAAGATAGACGAACATACAAACATACAAACAGATAGATTGATGGAATGACGAACGGGACATATAGACAGAAAGACAGACATACAGATAGACAGGCAGACGGACGAACAGACAGACAGACAAACAGACAGATAGATAGATAGATAGACAAAGAGATAGATAAACAAACGAATGGACGGACAGACAAACAGACAGATAGACATATAGAGAGACATGGAGATAGACAGACGGACGAACGAACGGATGGACGAGTGGACATACATATAGACCGACAGACAGCCAGGCAGACAGACAGATAAAGAGACAAATAGACATATTGAAAGATAGATGGTTGGACAGATAGAAAGTCGGACGAACCAGACAGACAGACATATAGACAGATAGACCCATGGACGGACAGACAGACAGGTAGACAGACAGACAAAAAGACGAACAAACAGACGGATTAACGGTTGCACGTATTGATAGACAGACAGACACAAAGTCAAACGGACGAATAGAGAGACAGACAGACAGATAGACAGATAGACAGACAAACAAACAGACATAAGGATAAACGGACGAACAGAGAGACAGATAGACAGACAAACCGATAGACATATAGACAGACAGACAAAGAAACATAAAAACATGCAGACAAACATATAGACATACAGACAGACAGCCATAAAGACAGCCAAACAAATAGAAAGACAGATAGGGAGACAGACAAACAGACAGGCGGAAAGAACACACCGACAGATAGAGAGATAGACAAATAGATAGACAGATAGCCAGACAGATTGAAAGAGAGATGAAAAAACTAACAGACAGACATACAGACAAACAGCCTGACAGTCAGCCAGACAGACAGATAGACGAATTGACGGACCGACAAGCAGACAGACATAGAAACTTACAAACAGGCAGACAGACAGATAAAGAGATAGAACAAAAGACAAACAAATAGATAGACAGACTAAAAGATAGCCGGACGGAAAGAAAGATAAACATACAGACCGGAAGACAGACAGACAAAAGGAAAGATAGACGGACGGACGAACATACATACATATAGACAGACATGCTGATAGACTGACAGACGGACGAACGTGACAGACAGACAGAAAAACAGACATACAAATAGACAAATTTACAGATAGACAAACGGACGGACGAATAGATAGATAGATAGATAGATAGATAGACAGAGAGACAGATAGACAGACGAACGAACGGTAGAACTGACAGACGGATGTGCGGACAGACAGATAGACGTACGGACAGATAGACAGACAGACGGACAAACGAACGGATGGACAGACAAACAGATATATAGACAGAGAGATAGAAAGAGAGATAGATAGACAGACAGCGAGACTGAAAGATAGACGGACAGACAAACGGACAGACCAGACAAAAAAACATACATACAGATAGACAAAGAGACAGATAGAGAGATAGACAAACAGACGGACGATTGGACGGACAAATAGACAAACAGACAAAAAGACAAACAAATAGATACACGGAGAGACAAATAGACCAATAGACAAATGGACGGACAAACAGACGAACGGACACACAGACAGACGAATGGATAGATAGATAGAAAGAAAGACAGACATACAGATAGACAGATAAATAGACAAACAAATAGATAGACAAATAAACAGACAAACAAACAGACAAACAAAGAGATCAAAAAATAGACAGATAGACAGACGAAAAAACAGACAAACAAAGAGATCGAAAAACAGACAGATAGACAGATAGAAAGACAGACAGAAAGACAAATAGACTGAAAGATGGATGAACATACATACAAATAGAGAACCAGACAGATAGATAGACACATAGACAAACAAACGGACGGACGAACAGAGTGATGGACGGATAGACAGACAAACAGAAAGTTAGACAGAAACACAAACAAAACATACGAACATGCATACAGACTGATAGAAAGACTGAAAGAGAGACGGATGGACGGATAGACAAACATACAAAGAGACAAACAAATAGATGGACAGACAAACAATCAAATAGACAGACTGAAAGATAGACGAACATACAAACATACAAACAGATAGATTGATGGAATGACGAACGGGACATATAGACAGAAAGACAGACATACAGATAGACAGGCAGACGGACGAACAGACAGACAGACAAACAGACAGATAGATAGATAGATAGACAAAGAGATAGATAAACAAACGAATGGACGGACAGACAAACAGACAGATAGACATATAGAGAGACATGGAGATAGACAGACGGACGAACGAACGGATGGACGAGTGGACATACATATAGACCGACAGACAGCCAGGCAGACAGACAGATAAAGAGACAAATAGACATATTGAAAGATAGATGGTTGGACAGATAGAAAGTCGGACGAACCAGACAGACAGACATATAGACAGATAGACCCATGGACGGACAGATAGACAGGTAGACAGACAGACAGAAAGACGAACAAACAGACGGATTAACGGTTGCACGTATTGATAGACAGACAGACACAAAGTCAAACGGACGAACAGAGAGACAGACAGACAGATAGACAGACAAACAAACAGACATAAGGATAAACGGACGAACAGAGAGACAGATAGACAGACAAACCGATAGACATATAGACAGACAGACAAAGAAACATAAAAACATGCAGACAAACATATAGACATACAGACAGACAGCCATAAAGACAGCCAAACAAATAGAAAGACAGATAGGGAGACAGACAAACAGACAGGCGGAAAGAACACACCGACAGATAGAGAGATAGACAAATAGATAGACAGATAGCCAGACAGATTGAAAGAGAGATGAAAAAACTAACAGACAGACATACAGACAAACAGCCTGACAGTCAGCCAGACAGACAGATAGACGAATTGACGGACCGACAAGCAGACAGACATAGAAACTTACAAACAGGCAGACAGACAGATAAAGAGATAGAACAAAAGACAAACAAATAGATAGACAGACTAAAAGATAGCCGGACGGAAAGAAAGATAAACATACAGACCGGAAGACAGACAGACAAAAGGAAAGATAGACGGACGGACGAACATACATACATATAGACAGACATGCTGATAGACTGACAGACGGACGAACGTGACAGACAGACAGAAAAACAGACATACAAATAGACAAATTTACAGATAGACAAACGGACGGACGAATAGATAGATAGATAGATAGATAGATAGACAGAGAGACAGATAGACAGACGAACGAACGGTAGAACTGACAGACGGATGTGCGGACAGACAGATAGACGTACGGACAGATAGACAGACAGACGGACAAACGAACGGATGGACAGACAAACAGATATATAGACAGAGAGATAGAAAGAGAGATAGATAGACAGACAGCGAGACTGAAAGATAGACGGACAGACAAACGGACAGACCAGACAAAAAAACATACATACAGATAGACAAAGAGACAGATAGAGAGATAGACAAACAGACGGACGATTGGACGGACAAATAGACAAACAGACAAAAAGACAAACAAATAGATACACGGAGAGACAAATAGACCAATAGACAAATGGACGGACAAACAGACGGACGGACACACAGACAGACGAATGGATAGATAGATAGAAAGAAAGACAGACATACAGATAGACAGATAAATAGACAAACAAATAGATAGACAAATAAACAGACAAACAAACAGACAAACAAAGAGATCAAAAAATAGACAGATAGACAGACGAAAAAACAGACAAACAAAGAGATCGAAAAACAGACAGATAGACAGATAGAAAGACAGACAGAAAGACAAATAGACTGAAAGATGGATGAACATACATACAAATAGAGAACCAGACAGATAGATAGACACATAGACAAACAAACGGACGGACGAACAGAGTGATGGACGGATAGACAGACAAACAGAAAGTTAGACAGAAACACAAACAAAACATACGAACATGCATACAGACTGATAGAAAGACTGAAAGAGAGACGGATGGACGGATAGACAAACATACAAAGAGACAAACAAATAGATGGACAGACAAACAATCAAATAGACAGACTGAAAGATAGACGAACATACAAACATACAAACAGATAGATTGATGGAATGACGAACGGGACATATAGACAGAAAGACAGACATACAGATAGACAGGCAGACGGACGAACAGACAGACAGACAAACAGACAGATAGATAGATAGATAGACAAAGAGATAGATAAACAAACGAATGGACGGACAGACAAACAGACAGATAGACATATAGAGAGACATGGAGATAGACAGACGGACGAACGAACGGATGGACGAGTGGACATACATATAGACCGACAGACAGCCAGGCAGACAGACAGATAAAGAGACAAATAGACATATTGAAAGATAGATGGTTGGACAGATAGAAAGTCGGACGAACCAGACAGACAGACATATAGACAGATAGACCCATGGACGGACAGATAGACAGGTAGACAGACAGACAGAAAGACGAACAAACAGACGGATTAACGGTTGCACGTATTGATAGACAGACAGACACAAAGTCAAACGGACGAACAGAGAGACAGACAGACAGATAGACAGACAAACAAACAGACATAAGGATAAACGGACGAACAGAGAGACAGATAGACAGACAAACCGATAGACATATAGACAGACAGACAAAGAAACATAAAAACATGCAGACAAACATATAGACATACAGACAGACAGCCATAAAGACAGCCAAACAAATAGAAAGACAGATAGGGAGACAGACAAACAGACAGGCGGAAAGAACACACCGACAGATAGAGAGATAGACAAATAGATAGACAGATAGCCAGACAGATTGAAAGAGAGATGAAAAAACTAACAGACAGACATACAGACAAACAGCCTGACAGTCAGCCAGACAGACAGATAGACGAATTGACGGACCGACAAGCAGACAGACATAGAAACTTACAAACAGGCAGACAGACAGATAAAGAGATAGAACAAAAGACAAACAAATAGATAGACAGACTAAAAGATAGCCGGACGGAAAGAAAGATAAACATACAGACCGGAAGACAGACAGACAAAAGGAAAGATAGACGGACGGACGAACATACATACATATAGACAGACATGCTGATAGACTGACAGACGGACGAACGTGACAGACAGACAGAAAAACAGACATACAAATAGACAAATTTACAGATAGACAAACGGACGGACGAATAGATAGATAGATAGATAGATAGATAGACAGAGAGACAGATAGACAGACGAACGAACGGTAGAACTGACAGACGGATGTGCGGACAGACAGATAGACGTACGGACAGATAGACAGACAGACGGACAAACGAACGGATGGACAGACAAACAGATATATAGACAGAGAGATAGAAAGAGAGATAGATAGACAGACAGCGAGACTGAAAGATAGACGGACAAACAAACAGACAGACCAGACAAAAAAACATACATACAGATAGACAAAGAGACAGATAGAGAGATAGACAAACAGACGGACGATTGGACGGACAAATAGACAAACAGACAAAAAGACAAACAAATAGATACACAGAGAGACAAATAGACCAATAGACAAATGGACGGACAAACAGACGGACGGACACACAGACAGACGAATGGATAGATAGACAGAAAGAAAGACAGACATACAGATAGACAGATAAATAGACAAACAAATAGATAGACAAATAAACAGACAAACAAACAGACAAACAAAGAGATCAAAAAATAGACAGATAGACAGACGAAAAAACAGACAAACAAAGAGATCGAAAAACAGACAGATAGACAGATAGAAAGACAGACAGAAAGACAAATAGACTGAAAGATGGATGAACATACATACAAATAGAGAACCAGACAGATAGATAGACACATAGACAAACAAACGGACGGACGAACAGAGTGATGGACGGATAGACAGACAAACAGAAAGTTAGACAGAAACACAAACAAAACATACGAACATGCATACAGACTGATAGAAAGACTGAAAGAGAGACGGATGGACGGATAGACAAACATACAAAGAGACAAACAAATAGATGGACAGACAAACAATCAAATAGACAGACTGAAAGATAGACGGACATACAAACATACAAACAGATAGATTGATGGAATGACGAACGGGACATATAGACAGAAAGACAGACATACAGATAGACAGGCAGACGGACGAACAGACAGACAGACAAACAGACAGATAGATAGATAGATAGACAAAGAGATAGATAAACAAACGAATGGACGGACAGACAAACAGACAGATAGACATATAGAGAGACATGGAGATAGACAGACGGACGAACGAACGGATGGACGAGTGGACATACATATAGACCGACAGACAGCCAGGCAGACAGACAGATAAAGAGACAAATAGACATATTGAAAGATAGATGGTTGGACAGATAGAAAGTCGGACGAACCAGACAGACAGACATATAGACAGATAGACCCATGGACGGACAGATAGACAGGTAGACAGACAGACAGAAAGACGAACAAACAGACGGATTAACGGTTGCACGTATTGATAGACAGACAGACACAAAGTCAAACGGACGAACAGAGAGACAGACAGACAGATAGACAGACAAACAAACAGACATAAGGATAAACGGACGAACAGAGAGACAGATAGACAGACAAACCGATAGACATATAGACAGACAGACAAAGAAACATAAAAACATGCAGACAAACATATAGACATACAGACAGACAGCCATAAAGACAGCCAAACAAATAGAAAGACAGATAGGGAGACAGACAAACAGACAGGCGGAAAGAACACACCGACAGATAGAGAGATAGACAAATAGATAGACAGATAGCCAGACAGATTGAAAGAGAGATGAAAAAACTAACAGACAGACATACAGACAAACAGCCTGACAGTCAGCCAGACAGACAGATAGACGAATTGACGGACCGACAAGCAGACAGACATAGAAACTTACAAACAGGCAGACAGACAGATAAAGAGATAGAACAAAAGACAAACAAATAGATAGACAGACTAAAAGATAGCCGGACGGAAAGAAAGATAAACATACAGACCGGAAGACAGACAGACAAAAGGAAAGATAGACGGACGGACGAACATACATACATATAGACAGACATGCTGATAGACTGACAGACGGACGAACGTGACAGACAGACAGAAAAACAGACATACAAATAGACAAATTTACAGATAGACAAACGGACGGACGAATAGATAGATAGATAGATAGATAGATAGACAGAGAGACAGATAGACAGACGAACGAACGGTAGAACTGACAGACGGATGTGCGGACAGACAGATAGACGTACGGACAGATAGACAGACAGACGGACAAACGAACGGATGGACAGACAAACAGATATATAGACAGAGAGATAGAAAGAGAGATAGATAGACAGACAGCGAGACTGAAAGATAGACGGACAAACAAACGGACAGACCAGACAAAAAAACATACATACAGATAGACAAAGAGACAGATAGAGAGATAGACAAACAGACGGACGATTGGACGGACAAATAGACAAACAGACAAAAAGACAAACAAATAGATACACAGAGAGACAAATAGACCAATAGACAAATGGACGGACAAACAGACGGACGGACACACAGACAGACGAATGGATAGATAGACAGAAAGAAAGACAGACATACAGATAGACAGATAAATAGACAAACAAATAGATAGACAAATAAACAGACAAACAAACAGACAAACAAAGAGATCAAAAAATAGACAGATAGACAGACGAAAAAACAGACAAACAAAGAGATCGAAAAACAGACAGATAGACAGATAGAAAGACAGACAGAAAGACAAATAGACTGAAAGATGGATGAACATACATACAAATAGAGAACCAGACAGATAGATAGACACATAGACAAACAAACGGACGGACGAACAGAGTGATGGACGGATAGACAGACAAACAGAAAGTTAGACAGAAACACAAACAAAACATACGAACATGCATACAGACTGATAGAAAGACTGAAAGAGAGACGGATGGACGGATAGACAAACATACAAAGAGACAAACAAATAGATGGACAGACAAACAATCAAATAGACAGACTGAAAGATAGACGGACATACAAACATACAAACAGATAGATTGATGGAATGACGAACGGGACATATAGACAGAAAGACAGACATACAGATAGACAGGCAGACGGACGAACAGACAGACAGACAAACAGACAGATAGATAGATAGATAGACAAAGAGATAGATAAACAAACGAATGGACGGACAGACAAACAGACAGATAGACATATAGAGAGACATGGAGATAGACAGACGGACGAACGAACGGATGGACGAGTGGACATACATATAGACCGACAGACAGCCAGGCAGACAGACAGATAAAGAGACAAATAGACATATTGAAAGATAGATGGTTGGACAGATAGAAAGTCGGACGAACCAGACAGACAGACATATAGACAGATAGACCCATGGACGGACAGACAGACAGGTAGACAGACAGACAGAAAGACGAACAAACAGACGGATTAACGGTTGCACGTATTGATAGATAGACAGACACAAAGTCAAACGGACGAACAGAGACACAGACATACAGATAGACAGATAGACAGACAAACAAACAGACATAAGGATAAACGGACGAACAGAGAGACAGATAGACAGACAAACCGATAGACATATAGACAGACAGACAAAGAAACATAAAAACATGCAGACAAACATATAGACATACAGACAGACAGCCATAAAGACAGCCAAACAAATAGAAAGACAGATAGGGAGACAAACAAACAGACAGGCGGAAAGAACACACCGACAGATAGAGAGATAGACAAATAGATAGACAGACAGACAAACAGATACATAGATAGATAGATAGACAGGTAATTAAGTTCCTATTTGTTAACCTATATGTTGATGCATATGATTGCGAGATTTCAAAGACATCAATAGAGGCATATTGTCTATGTTTGGAGTTTCATGTCTAGACAGACACACAGATAGAAAGTCTGACAGACATATAGACAAACAGACACACGGATGGACGGACGAACAAATGGACTGACAGACAGACAAAGAGATAGAGAGACAAAATGATAGAGAGACAAGGAGACAGACAGATAGAGAGAAAGACAAATAAACAAACAGACACACAAACACACAGACATACAGATAGACAGACAGACAGACAGACAGACAGACAGACAGACAAACAAACAAACAGATAGATTTATACCCAGATAGATAGACAGATAATTAAGTTTCTATTTGTTAGGCTATAGGTTGTTGCATGATGGATAGATAGATAGATAGATAGATAGATAGATAGATAGATAGATAGATAGATAGATAGATAGATAGATAGATAGATAGATAGATAGATAGATAGATAGATAGATAGATAGATAGATAGATAGATAGATAGATAGATAGATAGATAGATAGATAGATAGATAGATAGATAGATAGATAGATAGATAGATAGATAGATAAATAATAAAGTTCCTATTTGTTAGGCTATATTTGATAAATGATGCATATTATCCCAAGATTTCAAACACATCAATAGAGGTATAATGTGGAGTTTCATGTCCAAATAGACAGATAGATAGATAGACAGATAGATAGACAGACAAACAGACAGATAGACAGGCAGACAGATAGACCGATAGGCAGACAGACAGAGAGACATAAAGATAGTCAGACAGATAGATAGACATACAAACAGAAAGACTAACAGAAAGACAGATAGACAGATAGACAAATAGATAGACAGATAATTAAGTTCCTATTTGCTAGGCTATATGTTGATGCATTATGCATATGATCCTTAGATTTCCAAGACATCAATAGAGACATATTGTCCCGTTTGTAGTTTCATGTCCAGACAGACAGACAAACAAACAGACAGACTGATAGACAAATAGATAGACATATAGACAGACAAATGGGTGGACAAACAAATAGATAGACAGACAAAGAGACAGAGAGACATAAAGACAAACAAACAAACATATAGACATATAGACAGACAGACAAAAAGACACATACAGAGAGACCGACATACATATAGACAGACGGACGGGCGGACAGACAAAAAAACAGGAAGATAGATAGATAGATAGACAAAGAGAAAGACGGGCGGACGGACGGATGGATGGACAGACAAACAAATAGACAGACATAGACGTAAAGACAGACAAACGGACAGACAGACAAACAGACAGACACAGACATAAAGACAGACAGACTTACGGACGGACGGATAGACAGATCGACGGATGGAGGGACAGACAGATAAATAGAGAGACAGATAAACAGAGAGACAGATAGACAGACAAAGAGATAGATAGACAGAGAGACAGACAGACAGATAGACAGATAGATAGATCGGTAGACAGATAGACAGACAGACAGAGAGACATAAAGACAGGCAGGCAGACAGATAGACAGACAGACAGAAAGATAGACAGACAAACAGAAAGACATACAAATAGACAAAAAGACAGAAAGACAGACAGACAAATACATAGACAGATAGATAGACAGATAATTAAGTTCCTATTTGTTAGGCTATATGTTGATGCATGATGCATATGATCCCGAGATTTCAAAGACATCAATAGAAGCATATTGTCCAATTTGGAGTTTCATGTCCAGTACCTTGTTTGAGTATTTTTTTATGATACAACTGTTACAAAGGATTGTCGTCATGTACTCATGACTAGATCTAGACCCACCATGTATGCATAAATACTTTCACCTTTGTTAATAGCCGAAGTAGGACTACCTACAAGAAGTATTTGGGTTTTATTTTTGAGTTGTCTGTCTTGAACCCACTATTTTAAAACAAAGTCATACAATTAGTTACATCTTCTCACTAATCAATTTAACACATACAAATGGAATTAAACTATAAATCAAAATGACGTATAACTCATTTAAAGTATGTACTCAAACACAACATAATCCTTTCAAATAAGAAAGTGAGTGGAGTGATACTCTTAGCGTTTGGGAGTGTTGTCATTATAATCCTTACGCAACGGTATCTATTTTATTAACTCTATACCATCAAAAATTAATTAACAATTCACTTAGTATCAAACTCAAATACTCCTAATCCTACTCAAGATTTCGAAGTTTCCAAAAATTTACATCACTAATAATTAATTTGAATTATTTATTGTAACTAGTTACAAATAGTATTACAAAATAATTTTCTAAAATGAATATCAATATCACATATAAAATCTATCATATAATAAAGAAATATCAATATCACATTTCTTAAGTTCCAAATTATTTTTGAAATGAAACTACTAACACAAAAATTTCTACTTTATATTTCAATAGTAAAATTATACACTTTAACATAAACTTCATTTAGTTTATTAGTATGACAAACGATGTCATAAATAAGCAAACGAATAATCCCTAAAAAGCTTAGGAGGTATAGTTTTAAAAATAATTTTTATTTTAACAAATAGTAAGTCATGTATTTTAATTTCTACAAAAAGGCCTCAAATGTCGGAAAAAGGGACACCTACACTTGAATCAACTTGAAACTTAATTTAACATACCAATACTACTACAAATTTGTAGAGTTTGTGTTCAGAATGTAAATAAATGAGTCTAGTTTCTCTTCCCAGATTATGGTTTCTAATACAAAATTAAACATCTTCTCACCACAAAGATTTATTTCGCATAGTCAATCTAGTCAAAATCCATTGAATTTAGAGATATTTTCCTAATTTTACTTTCTTAAAAATCACTATAGATAAAAAATTCAATTTATTATTCACACTATTAATTTTGTTTAAAAAACACGGAGCAAAATTATTTAATGTTGTAGTTTGTAATAATTATGAACGAGTAGTAAAAAAAAACATAATAAATTTTGAACAACTTGTTTAAGAACGCAATACCGTAGTCTCGTGTCAAAATTAAAAACCAATATATTAAAATAATTTTCGCACTGGGACTAATTTACATGAAAACTTATGAAGTCTAAAAACCATTTCTAAAAAACGTTTCTTGAATATCCCAACACTTTGAAAATCATTTCCAGCCAAGTTAAAACTTCTAACCATTAAGACCAAAAAAAAAAACTTCTAACCATTTAAAAATAAAATAACATTATTTTCTACCATGAAACTACTACCAAAATTCTACCGACAATTTAAACACTTTACAAAATCATCATCCTCTACCTATATATTATTTTTTCATAGAAAATTGTAGCACTTTAATTCAGTACTAATTTAATTGTAATGATACAACCACAACAAAGTAGTAATCAATTAACAATACTTAATAAGATATAGTAAACAATGAAAGTGATAAAATAATTATTTAAAGTAAAAAAAAAATAAAAAAAAAATCTTACTTGTGATGACGAATGTCTAAGAAGTCTCTACCATATTCACATAATTCGCTCATGATTCATAGGTTACTGCATGAGACATGCTCATAATAGAATTGGTCTAAAGACCACTAAATGAGAAAATGATACAACCCTTTTCAATTAGTTTTACTATGATGAGGGGAGTCTATATTACTAACCTCTTCTTCGTCATCTGATTGATGCAATGCCATCAATGCAACATTAGTGCATTCTTCACTTTCTGTTTTTTAAGATGAACTCACTTTGTTGTCTTCCCAAGCTATGTATGCCTTCTTGAAGTCTTTCATTTTGATGGCATTTTTCTTAATAAGGTTTGGACAGTCTGCCTTGATATGTCCTTGCTTCCCGCATTCAAAGCAAGTGAAGTTTTGATTAGAAGTAGAGCTATCTTTCTTTCTGAAACTTTTCATTTTGAAAGTTCTGTCATTTTTAAAAAACTTGCCAAATTTCTTAACGAGGAAAGTAATGTTTTCATCTTCATTTGAATTTTCGTCTTTGATTTGTTCTTTTGATTCGGTCTTTAGAGCAATGTTTTTGGTCTTCTTTTCTTGACTTTCATTTTTTTCTAACCTTCCAAGTTTGATTTTGTGTTCTTGAAGTTTTCCAAATAATGTTGGAAGAGACATTTTGGATTGACTTTTCTTTTCAGAGATTGTTGTCACCTTTGGTTGCCAAGCCCTCGTTAATGATCTTAATATTTTTAAATTTAATTCATCATTGGTGAAGGTCTTTCCAAGAGCCAACAAATGGTTGGTTAAGTGGGAAAACCTTTTCTGTAGATCTAAAATAGATTCTTCGGGTTGCATTCGAAATAATTCATATTCTTGTGATAGTGTATTAAGTTTAGATCTTTTTACCTCAATGGTGCCTTCATGAGTTACTTCCAGTGTATCCCATATTTCTTTGGCTATTTAACAGTGAGATATACGGAAAAATTCATCCATTCATAGTGTTGATTGTAGCATATTTTTAGTCTTCTTATCGAACAACACTTTTCTTTTATCATCGTCAGTTCAAGAATTTTTTATCTTTATTTCTTCTTTGTTGTTGATGATTGTTTTTGGAATGTGAGGACCATTTTCAACTGCATCCCATATTTTGTCTCCTTGTGCTTCAAGATACGCTTGCATACGTATCTTCCAAAAGTCATAGTGCTCTTCAACGAAGCATGGTGGTTTGTTACTACTGCCACCGTCTAAAAACAGGTTGTGCAGAAGCCATGAGTAATGATCGAGGAGTAAGTTACCTGAACCTGCTCTGATGCCAATTGTAAGTACATAGGTACACCTAAGAGGAGGTGAATTAGGTGTTAGGAGATTTTCTTGTTTTCAGCGATATGCTAATTGAATTTTCTGTTTGAAGATAGTAACGGATAATAAGTAAATGGTAATTAAATGAACACAACAGAATTATCTTGGTTCCCCTTATGACCAAGGGTACATCTAGTCCTCTTGCACACCACAAGAGATTAATCCACTTATTGTCAGAAAATGTACAACTCCCACCTTGGGATTTATGCTACAAACTTCTAACAACACTTCTAAGATAGCACACCACTATCTTAGATTAAGCTACTTTAAGAAAGTACTATTTTCTTTTACAAGTGATATAATATGATTTGGAATAAGGATATAAGATAGGTATAATGATTTCAATCCAATAATACTTCAAGTACTTTGAGAACCTTTCTGAATGATATGTAAATGAAATGCAAGTGTATTGTAAAAAATCATAATTTTGTTCAACGTTGTTCAAGGTTTGATTCAAGGATTGTGTGTAGTTTGATATGAAGTTATGGTGTATTTATACTCCATAAACATCTCTTCAGATTCGTGGCCATTGATCCAAGAGGCTTGATGAATAAATACAATGATCAAGAACCATTTCAGATCTGAAAAATTGTATTGCTTCCAGTTGTATTCGAATACAGGATGTATGTATTCGAATACACCTCTTTGTAACGTTCAGATTTATTCAAAATTTGCACCTTGTATTCAAATATATCTTTCATGTAGTCGAATACATATTCGTGATATTTGCCACTGACTTGCTTTGTATTCGACTAAAGCAGGTCGTAGTCGAATACAAATTTCAAGGTTTAGCTACTGAATTGTTTGTATTTGACTACAGTAGGTCGTAGTCGAATATAGATTCGAAAGTTTAGCTACTGACTTGCTGTCTGTATTCGACTACAGTAGGTCATAGTCCAATACAGATGTGAAGCTTTTGCTTCTGACTTAGCATTTGTATTCGAATACAACTTTGTATTTTGTCAAAAATATTAGTTTTAAGACTTTGTTAATGTAATTTTGACTTTTGAAAATACTTTATATGCATATGTAAATATGAATGGTTCTCATGTATTTGAGCTATTGGTTGTATCATTTACCTTTACATTTAAAATCTAATATGTTTGAATTTAAAGTTTATTATAGATATTTGGACTTCTTTTTGAGCTTGATGCCTTGATCATAATCGTTGGTTTTTGTCTTCATCAAAAACATGTATTTTACATAGGAAACAAAATACAAGGAACTAGGTCATTTGAAATCAGAATGTCCTAAACTTGAGAAAAAAAAATACCATAGGAAAAACTTCAAGACCAAGAAGAAAGGTCTTATGGTAATCTGAAGCTGTTGATGAAGAAATTGAGGCATTCTATAACTTATCTCATAGTGACGTCATAGATATGCTAAATGAGCTTCTCAACAAAAAACATAAGGTTTCTTCAAAACTTAAGTATCTTATTAAAGCTCATGACATTTTAACAAACAAATGCAGTTCCCTTGAAAAAGATTTTGAAAAGGTTTCATAAACCTCAAAGGATAAAGTCTACAATTTTGTTAAGTATTAAATAGTCTTTCAAGAGTTTATAGCAATAGGCATAAACGGAAGTAAACAAGCTTTTATGGCCTATGGTGTCAATATGGCATATGGTATCAACAGAATAACTTGTCCTATGTTAAAAACATGGAAAGACAAGACACCTTTCAGAACTAACAAAGCAAGACCTAACCTAATTTGGGTACCTAAAAATAAAATAATCTATATTGCAGATATCCTTAACAACAAAGTTGAAACACCAATCATGGTACCTGGACAGAGGATTCTCACAATACATGACGAGGGAAAAGTCTATGTTCTAAGACCTGACCCTCAAAATCCAAAAAAATTCAAAACCCCCGTTTATTGTGTTCTTTTCGTTCCGCAAGACATTTTCGCCTCTCAAATGTAGGAAACAATTGAACACTTGAGGAGTGTCCTTCGATGTCTTTAGATCTTTTGTATAGGATTAGGTTATTTAAAGTTTTATGTTTTTTCCCTTCTCAATTTTTTTGTAATATTGGTTCTTAAATCAATGAAATGTTGCTCTTTCTTTAATTTTATTTTTATTTTTATCTATCTCTTTCTATTCTGGTTTATTATTTTTAGCAAATTAATCATCTTAAATTTTTGTATGTTGTGTGATGGTCTTGAATTTTTTACTTATATGTGTGTTTATGTGCTTGATTGCTAGTTGTAACTCTTATATTTTTAATTTCACTCTTTTTTATAATGACAAAGAGAGAGAAAAGTATAAGATATAATAATACACTAATTGTGCTTATGTCTAATTGTATTGTTGGGTTTTTATTTTGCATCTGATTGACACATAATTTTCATCATACAAATCATCTCACCATGTGCACCATACACATCAATTGCATCATACACATCATCTGCATATGAGTGTCATTTGGTTATCATTTGCATATGTCATTATTATGATAATTTCTTGCAATTCCCCCTTATTTTGGAAGGCGTAACATCCACTAAAAACATAGTTTGCTCTATTAAGCTTAACATCCTAATAAGAATAATAATCTATAGGTTTTACATCTTGAGGAATTGTAAATTGTTAATCAATAGACTTCATAAGAATCCAAGGCTTAACATCCTCGGAATTTTATGAATTCAATTAAAAAAGACTTGTCAAAATTATGATAATGTGTGTATGCCTTATTTTTCTGATAATGTGTGTATGTCGTATATCTTTTCTCATCTTTGTGTCTTTCTTCTCTCATAATTTCTATTCAAATTTACCCTCACGAGTATCAAAAATAAAAAATAACTTACTAAATTTGAAACTCCTAAAGAATCATGTTTACCAAATTTAGGTGGAGTCCATGAATATTGATTTATAACTCTTTTGCTAGAAGATCAAAGGAATGTTAGTTTCTTTTATTATAACTACATTCATGGGGAGCATTCTTGTAAATATTTTTTCTTTTGTGAAGGAAAAGTGTTCATTAATTGTATAGTTGTTTGTCATCATAAAAAATGGAGAGATTGTAAGTGCAAAAGTGATTTTAGCTAATATATCCTTGTTGATCTTTCCATGATCACAAAACAAACAAATAAGAACAATTATCCCCTAACTGTATTTGTTAAGTGTGCATATTAAGTTAGAAGATAAAGAATTATACTATTGACTGTCTATTTGAAGTCATAAGAAGCATTGCAACAAGCATTTGATAATCTATAGTCTAAGTCAAAGCGTTAAAGACCAAGGGAATACAAGTCAGTGATCGACCCTTTAAAGACAATTGAAAATAAAGCTATAAAGATTATCTTCCTTGATCTAAAGACCCCTATTGATCCTCTGACTCAAAGATCAAAAGAAGAAAACTCTAAATAAAGCCTCTAATAAAGTCAATGTTCTAGTGCAAGTTAGATCCTCTGATGAACAAAGAATGAGAATCTACAAAACAAGTTAGCAATAACTAAAGAATTTGTTAGAGTTGTGACTGACTCTGATAAATATGTTATCAATGCGCCTCCAACGAATATGTGTTAAAACAAGCTCGTTCTAATAACTTTACGTATGATAATCATGGAGAAACATATTGACCATTTGGTCAATGTTTCAAGTCAACACTCTAATACAATCAACGTTCTAATTAGATGTCAACATTCCAATTAATATCCTCTGCTCGTCAAAGATGAACTTATCATTTGATTGTTAACTTGGACTTTTGATTTGTCTGGAGAAGTGTATGATATCCTCTAAGATCATTATTTTTAATTGAAAATACGTTGAATTAATTATGAAGATATATATGGATTTATCTTAAAGGCTTATTTGACTTAAATGTTAATTCAAGATCTCCAACGGTAATATTCTCAACGGATACATTTCTTAGTATTTAAGTAGAAACCGATCAACATGAAAGATTAGTGGACAAAATGAAAAAGACAATGTATTAAGATGAATTTATGTAAGAACCTAGAACACATCAAAAGAAAAGAATGAATGAAAAATCATCTAGTGGAGAGGTATTAGAATTGATGTAGAGAGGTATTAGAATTGATGTAAATCAATCAAGTTGTTTGATACATTTGAATTACATAGAATTTCAAATGTAAAATTATCTCAATGATACTTAGAATTCTAGAAACAAACTTTGTGTCAATTCAGACACAAACTAGAATTGATGTAAATCAGCGTGATAGTGGAAACAGTTATTTCATTCATAAGAGGTACTTGAAGAGGTATAACAATACTCATAAGCCTCAACGACAGTTTGCCATAAAGACGAGAAGAGTTCTAATAGTGAGAGCATGAAGAGGCTAAAGAAGAATACTCAAAACCTAAAGAGGCAAAGTAAATAATACTTGTATGCTATTGTTTAAACAGTGGATTATGTTCTCGACTGTACTAAGACAAAATCTCTCTTAAGGGGAGGACTAGATGTAGCAATACTCTATTATAAACTCCCCAATTTTTGTGTTTTTCAACACCTTCAACTTTATAGTAAATTATTCTGCTTAATAACTCAATATAAACGATGTATTTCACTAATCCAACTATATAATCAAAAGTTCTTATTAAATATTTAATATATATATATATATATATATATATATATAATATTGACACTCATCTGCTAGGGGATTATATGGCCTAATCACTACGCCAAAAATGAAATTTAACAGTGCCCCTTTTACAGCGCTTGCTAAACACAAGCGCTGTTGTAAATATATTTGAAAAATAACGGAGCCTTTTACAGCGCTTTTATTGACAAGCGCTGTAAAACAAGTGATGTTGTAGGTCATATAACGTTTGTGCATAATGTTATAAGGCTTTTACAGCGCTTTTCAAAAAAGCGCTGTAAAATGAAGCGCTTTCGCGTATGATTTTACAACGCTTTTTTCACAAGCGCTGTAAAATACGTGCGCTTTAAAATAATTGACCCACCTATTACAGCGCTTTTTTCACAAGCGCTGTAAAATACAAGCGCTTTCATTGAATTTAACTACCTATTACAGCGCTTTTACTACAAGCGCTGTAAAATACATAAATTTCAAATAATTATATACGTTGGGAACCCTCATATCCTCTACATCTTTCATCACCTCTACTATGGGAATCCTCATACCCTTATATCCATTACGTACTGTGCCGCCATCTACGTTGTCTTAGGTATTTTTTTTTAACTAGATTTTTTTTATCAAATTAAAAATTCATACCACATGATCTGTGTTCTGTTTTGAAAATGTTATATATATATATATATATATATATATATATATATATATATATATATATATATATATTAAATCTCTTCTACTAGTCAAAAACTCATACCACATGATATGTTCTGTTTTTGAAATTGTTAGTTGATATTGGTTTTTTTTTTAAACTTGTTGATATGTTTTGAAAGCTTATTATTTTTGTAACTGCATTTATATAGGTGGTATAATATGGATAGGAAATGGATGTCAGCCAATCGATTGTCAAAAGAGTATGAAATTGGAGCGAAGGAGTTTGTTGAGTTTGCAGTGAAGAATGCAAAAGATCCAAATAGAGTAGTTTGTCCTTGTTTAAAATGTTGTTTTGGAAAACGTGTTAGAGAAGATGAATTAGAAGGACATCTAGTATGTAATGGAATTGATCAAAGCTACACATGTTGGATAAGACATGGTGAGAAAAAAAAAAGGAAACATTAATTTTGAGAATAGTTTGACATATGCTTCAACTGACTTCGATACAGATACATATGAGCCGGACCGAGTTGATGAGATCGCAAAAGCAGTTGAAGAAGATTTTCGAGATTGTCCTAAAATGTTTGAAAGTTTGTTGAGTGATGCAGAGAAAGAATTATATAATGGTTGTACTAAATTCACAAGATTGTCGGCGATATTAAAGTTGTACAACTTAAAAGCGAGTAATGGATGGTCTGATAAAAGCTTTACAAAATTATTAACACTCATAAAAGATATGTTGCCAGATTATAATGAACTTCCCAGTCGAACCTACGAGGCTAAACGGATTTTGTGTTCTATTGGCATGAGTTACGAAAGGATTCATGCGTGTCCTAACGATTGCATTTTATTTCGAAATGAATATGAACTACTTAAGGCGTGTCCGAAATGCAATGTCTCTCGATATAAAAAGAAAGAATCTACTCCAGCAAAAGTCGTGTGGTATTTTCCTATAATACCAAGATTTAGGCGCATGTATCGCAGTGAAGAAGATTCAAAACACTTGACATGGCATGCAGATGAAAGAATTAGAGATGGAATGTTTCGACACCCTGCAGATTCCCCACAATGGGCAAAAATTGATCACGAGTATCCTGAATTCGGGATAGAGTCAAGAAATCTAAGACTTGCACTTTCTACTGATGGAATGAATCCACATGGTCTTCAAAGCATCTCACACAGCACGTGGCCTGTGATTTTGGTAATATATAACCTACCTCCATGGTTATGTATGAAGCGTAAGTTTATGATGTTGTCTCTGTTAATTTCTGGACCCAAACAACCGGGGAATGATATCGACGTATACTTGACTCCTCTAATCGAAGACTTAAAACGTATGTGGGAGACAGGTGTGGAAGTTTATGATGGGTATAAGAAAGAATGTTTCAATTTGAGGGCTATGTTGTTCGACACAATTCATGATTTTCCAGCATATGGTAATTTATCAGGATATAGCTATTATCAATAATATTCAAATCCTTATTATTTTCTCTCCTCCTTTTCTCTAAAATCCCACAACTTCAACATGGTATTTAGAGCCTATTTCGATCCTCCTTGAATGATCCTGCCTCTATTCCGCTGCTGAATTCCCTACCGTTTGGGAATATAATCATAGTTTCTCTTTTCTAGCATGATCATTCCTTTTTCTGACTATTGTCACTTCTGCCCACAATCGTCGCTGCTGCCTCGTCTGCTGCTGCTGCCCTGTTTGCTACTGCCGCAGCCACCGTTTGCTTCTGCCTACCGTCATTGCTTCTGCCTGCCGTCATTGCTTCTGACTGCCGTCATTGCTTCTGCATGCCGTCATTGCTGGAAACGTTTTCCGGCAACCGACCACTCCATCAGCTTCGCCTCTTCCAGATCAGCCCACTCTTCAAAGCGCACCGCAGAAAGCCGTCGCACGCGTCGCCTCTCTTCGCTGCGCGTGACGGCGTGTCTGACAGCCGTTTTAGACGTGACCTTTTTCGTTGAACTCGTCCCAGCCTCACGGTTCCAGATCTGCCCTTACTTTCAAATTTTGATCAATGGAAATATGTGTTATTGTTCAAACAGCCGTTATCTCTCCTGTTTTGAACGCATTTTCTTACTTTTATGATCGATCATGGCTTCGTTTCGTTAGAGTTGTGCTGCTTCTTCTTTGGTGTTTCTCATGCAATTTAGTTTTTACTAATAGATTATAACAGTGGCTTCTATTCCCACCGACGATCATTCCGGTGGTGTCCCTTTTCCCAAAGATGAATCATATTAGTGATGACTTCTTCTTCCATTGATGGTTATTCTGACGATATCTTGTATTTTTATGACTCACTTTATATTGGCAATTTGTCCCAGATGCACTAGCCCTATCTTTGTCCCAGATGTATTGGCCTTGTCTTTCTCTCCTTGAAGCATGCCTCTCTCTCCTTGAAGCAAATTCAAGTTTAAATATTTTGAGTCTCTGATATTATTGGTTTGAAGCTTCCAAATGCAGTTTTTAGAAGGACGGACCTTGCTTTATTCAACTGCTTGCCATGAATTTCTCTCATGCTGATGATCATTCCGGCTATCTGGCTAGGCTGTATTTATAGCAATTTTCTCCGACTTCACCTGCATCCCTGAGTTGCCTTTCCATCTTTTTTAACTATTTTACGGAGCAAAACATTGTTTTCTTGTAACAAGCTAAAACTTAGTAAGCTTTAGCTTGAGGGGGAGTGTTAGAATATTAAAAAATATCTTATAATATATTATAATATCTTTTATATTAAAAAAAAAATTATCAATAATATTCAAATCCTTATTATTTTCTCTCCTCCTTTTCTCTAAAATCCCACAACTTCAACAATAGCATTAAAGGTCAGTGTGCATGTCCTATATGTGAAGAGAGTACAAATTGGATGCGGTTGAAACATTGTAAGAAGAATGTGTTTCTTGGACATCGTAGATTTTTACCTTATAGTCATCAGTATCGTTGGTGGAGAAATGCATTTAATGGAAAATTAGAGGAAGGTAAAGCTCCTTTACCACCGAATGGATATCAAATACTTGAAAAAGTACAAGGTTTGACCAATAAATTTGACAAACCTTTTGCAGAAGAGCTGGTCAAAACTGGGTGGAAGAAAAAGTCAATTTTCTTTGAATTGCCATATTGGAAGTCATTGTATATAAGACATTTCCTCGATGTGATGCACATTGAAAAAAATGTATTTGATAGTGTTATTGGTACGTTACTCAATGTTCCAGGAAAGTCTAAAGATGGCATCAACGCAAGATTGGACTTGGTCGATATGGGAATAAGAAATGAATTGGCTCCAGTAAAGAAAGGAAATCGCACATATCTACCTCCAGCCGCTCATACTCTATCTAGAAAGGAAAAAATTGTTTTATGTAAATTTCTACACGAAGTTAAAGTTCCAAAAGGATACTCTTCGAACATTAGAAATTTGGTTTGTATGAAAGACCTCAAGTTAAAAGGTTTGAAGACCCATGATTGTCATATTCTAATGGAGCATTTGCTACCAATAGGTATACGCTCCATTTTACCTGAAAAAGTTCGACTAGCATTAACTAGATTATGTTTCTTCTTCAGGGAAATTTGTAGTAAAGTGATCGACCCTCAGAAATTACCGACATTGCAGAGGGAAATTGTTGTTACTTTGTGTGAGCTTGAAATGTATTTCCCAACATCATTTTTTGATATAATGGTTCACCTTACTGTTCATCTGGTTAAGGAGACACAACTTTGTGGGCCAGCTTATATGAGATGGATGTATCCGATAGAACGATATATGAAAATATTAAAAGGGTACGTAAAAAGTAGAAGTCGACCAGAAGGTTGTATTGCTGAACGATACATTGTTGAAGAGGCTGCTGAATTTTGTACTGAATATATGTCCAATGTTGAATCCATAGGGCTTCCCATGTCTCATCATTCGGGAAGACTATCAGGAGAAGGGATAATTGGAAGGAGACTACTGACTATATTAAGGACAGAATTGGAGCAAGCACAATTGTATGTTATGCACAATGATGATGAGGTTCAACCGTATGTTACAATACACATGGATCAGTTATCTCGTTTGAACATGAATAGGAATCAAAATTGGATAACTCGAGAGCACAATCGAAGTTTTATAACATGGTTAAAAAATCACATAAAGTCAAAATTTGATTTAGACCCCAGATCAATTTCACAGAGATTGAGGTGGCTAGCAAATGGTCCGAGCTTACATGTCTTTTCTTACACTAGTTATGTTATTAACGGCTACACATTTTATACCAAAGAACAAGATGATCAGACCACTATGCAAAATAGTGGAGTCACTCTCGTAGCTGAAGCGATGCATGTCTCAAGTGCAAAAGACAAAAACCCAATATATGCAAATCTATCATATTTTGGGGTTATCGAGCGCATATGGGAGTTAGACTACACAATGTCTCGTGTTCCCATATTTGGTTGCAAGTGGGTCGAAAATAATAATGGCGTTTGGATTGATGAGTCAAGATTCTTGCTTGTTGATTTTAATAGGGTTGGATACAAAGACGAACCTTTTATTTTAGCGTCGCAAACTCAACAAGTGTTTTATGTCACTGATTCTTCTGATGATAAATGGTCTGTTGTCCTATCGACCAATAAAATAAGTGATGATAACAATAATGATGAAGATGTTGGTAATGATCTTTTATTTGCAACATCACAACAACCACATGAAATTGACTCAACTGATGATGATTTATATCTTAGAGATGATCATGATGAGGGAATTTGGATTAATCCATCGTTTCGTATTGTAAATGGACAAACAAATGTGAATCCCACCAGGAAAAGAAGAAGGGCATCTTAATGTACATCCATGTAATCTGAATTATTGTGATAAATATGCATGTAATCTGAATTGAGTGTTTTATAATAAGTTCTGATTAATTTATTTTCTGATTAATTTATTTTATGCTTATATTTAGCTTGATTTGAGTGTTTTATAATAAGTTCATGTAACAATTAATGAGTGTTTTATATTTAGCTTGATTTACATAAACTGAACTGAGTATTTACATGAACTGAATATAAATTTGTCTCTTTTGCTTCTGCTGCTACTGGTTATGATAATGCCACCTATATAATGTAAAATAAGTGCCATCAAAAGGAACATAACTGAGTTACTGGGTTACAGTCATCCAATATTGAACCCAAATAAAACAAACACAAAAATAACATAATGATGCCTTTTACAGCGCTTTATTTAAAAAGCGCTGTAAAAGGCCCTTTTAAAAATAAAATAAAGGGCCTTTTACAGCGCTTACATTAACAAGCGCTGTAAAAGGCCCTTTTAAAAATAAAATAGAGATACATTTTACAGCGCTTACATTAAAAAGCGCTGTAAAAGACTCTTGTAAAAGAACCTTTCAAAAGCGCTTACATTTATGAAGTTCACTTAATTCAGATTCGAACCGAGGCCTTCCAAGTGTGGACATTTTAAAAATAAAATAAAGAGACATTTTACAGCGCTTTTTATAAAAAGCGCTGCAAAAGGCTTTAAAAATAACATTCATCAGACACCTAACAGGACCTTATCTAACAGGATTTTCTTCAAACACCTTGTACGCATTTTTCGCAAAAACACATTGTTAACAAAAACATCATACTCAATCAAAAGAGATAAAAAGGGTGTTAAACCTGAAGACCAAGTTTCAATTTAAGAATGAAAGGGAATGTAAAGAGATAAAAAGGGCGATTGATAAAAAGGGAATGTAAAGGGAGTAAGCTTTGATGTTTGTGAAGAAGATGCATAAAAGGAGAAGAGTTTGGTGAAGAGGAAGAGTTTAAAAAATAACATAACAAAACACAAAAATAACATAAAAAAACAATAAGACTGTAAAAAAAACATTCATATAACATAATAAAACAAGGAGGTCTATTACAGCGCTTATTTGAACAAGCGCTGTAAAAGGCTTTAAAAAAACATTATATAACATTCTAAATCAATGAGGTCTTTTACAGCGCTTATTTGGAAAAGCACTGTAAAAGAACCTTTTAAAAAATTAAATAAGAACGCCTTTTAGAGCGTTTTTTTAACAAGCGCTGTAAAAGGCCTAATCCTTTTAGAGCGCTTTTCAAACAATCGCTGTAAAAGGCTTATAAAAAAGCGCTGTAAAAGGGTTATATATATAACAGTAACCTCTTCAGTTTCCTCTTCATTATGTAAACTACACTATCATCTCAACCTTCATCGTTCTTCTCTTCTTTTGCAAACCCTATAATCTCGTCCATTACGAACTGTATTTCCACGATCATCTCCTTCATTTCGAACCTTATTTCCATCCAAGATCATTTCGAACCTTATATTTTCATTGAAATACGTAACCCTCATTACGTATTTCTTCAAACCGTTTTTCTGTGAACCTTATTTTTGTGAACTTTCTGCGTTCGCTCTTTTCTTCGCATTTCATCTTTCTTCGAACCATTATTCAGGTATTGATGTTATTAATTTTTTGTAATCATTAAAATGCATGTTGAGCATGTTTAAAATATATATACTGATACATGTTGAGATTGTTTAGAATAATGCATGATGCATGTTGAGCTTGTTGATGTTATACTAAACTGCATGTTGAACCTGTTGTAGTTAAATGGATACAAACAGAGATTTAGAATGTCAAAATGAAGAAGTTGGCACCAGTAAGGCTTTTGAAAATGAAGTCAAACGTGGTGCAACTATAATACAAAATGTGATTAAAGCAAGGAGCAATGGCACCAAGTTTGAGGTTATACTATACTATATTCTGTTTGCTGTGTATTTTTTTAGCTTTTTTTAATAGCATGTACTTACTATATGAGTTTATTAGGTTGGCTGGAATGAAAGTGGTCAGCCAATTGACCCCAACAGCTCAATTTTTGTAAGTTGAATTGGGGCTGTTGTTCGACAAAATATTCCAATCACGATTGACGACTAGAGAGATAAGGCGTTGAAGGATGCCAAATACATAATATGGAATGACATTCAAGTAAATTTTTTGATCCAATCTTTTGTCATTTATAAATATTTTCATTGAAATACTTTACTTATAATTTTTTTCATTGCAAACAACTGTTGTCCTTGATGAGGGACGAAAGAGTTACGTTTTGAGAGTTGCTGGGAATATCCATCGGGGATTTAGATCGCATCTCTCAAATTTCTATCTAAAAGATAGAGAAGGAAACACAACTGCTGAACCTCCAAAAATATATCAACATTATATATCAAATGATGAATGGAAAGCATTTGTTTCCAAACGTTCTGACCCCGCGTTTGTCGTAAGTGATTAATTTATTAGCATTTGTGTGTTTTATTATTCATATTCGTAGCGTATTTTAAATTTTTACATAATTGACGCCTTGATCAAGAGCTTGTAAGTAATTAAACATCACTTTTATATAATGAAGGAATTTGTATTATAAACTATAGTTTCTAATTAATATTTTGTTTATGATCTTAACGAATAGCGACAAGAGACCCAATCCGATCAACCGTTGGGTCGTCATATCTTGTGGAAGGAAGCTTGTGTAAATAAGGATGGAGTGGTTGATAACGAAAATGTCAAAAAAATAGTAGAACTTTGTGTAAGTATATTATGACTTTAATATTTTTCAATATTGTATTTATCACTTGAATACTTTTTAATATTGTAATTTAAAAATGCTAATGAACTTAACTATTTTAATGTTACATATATTTTAGGAGACCATCGAACAAAGTTCTGAAAATGAAGAGGGCAACAAGGCTAGTTGCAGGGACATTCTGGGCAAAGTTTTTAATGTTCCTGAATATTCCGGTCGAGTTAGGGGGAAGGGATTTGGCGTAGCTCCCAAAAGCTTTTTTCCTCAAGAGAAGCGCCAAAAACCTTCCAACGAGGAAGTATTAGAGAAGCTCAGAATCCTATCAGAGCAAGTGGCACTCTTGGTGAATACGAATAAAGACAAGCAACTTTCTGATCAGCTCCAACGTGAAATACAAATGGAGAGTGAAACCGGGAGTTGCAACGTCGGTTTGAAAATTATTCCCGAGGTAATTAATTACTTACTTGCTTATGTAATTACTTATGCATTAAACAATATTATATATTAACTGTACTTATGTTTTAACTATTGATTTAGGGTGTCACTTCATGTTTCCTATACTTGTCCTCGCCCACTCATCGGAAGGTGGGAAAAGGAAAATTGTACAATACTTTGGGAGAAGTATTGCACAATACTCCGATCCCTGCGGGCCATGTCAAAGTATCGCCTACTGTTGCTTTCGAACCAACTGCACCGTTGTCGATACCGGACAACGACGGAGATATGCAGACATTGGGCGAAGCTATTGGTAGTTACATGGCATGGCCCACAAACCTTGTTGCCCTCGTTAAAAGCCCTCCCAGAAACGAATCAGTTACGTCTCCCGAAAAGGTTTGTCACATTTATTGCACAAGCTTTGTCAATTTTTTCCGATTCAATAAACTAACATTTAACCTCATTTTTGTAGGTCCAAATAAATAAACCACCCGCACATCCAAAAAAAGGCAGCAAACCGCCAAAATTGGAGGTTAATGGACCTGCCATATTACAAAGGCCGGAGGGCAATAAAGCTACCAAACTTGCAGCTAGAAAAAAGCTGGATCGGGGGAAATCAGTCGCTGCTGCTGCTACTCCTAAAATAAGTCAGCCACGCCTTGGTAAATACGAGGCGTGTATTGACATCGAAATAAAAAAGAATATGGGCAGCAGTGACGATTCACGCATCGTACACATGAATAAAGATTTATTCGGAGATGAGTATGTTGAATATCTCGGAAAGGAGCACATATATGAACTTCTCGAACATAAGGAGCTCAGTGCTACTGTAATGAGCCTGTACATAAGGTAAAAAATACTTTTAATTGCATTTATTGGTAATTAATTAAATGTATTAGTAATTAATCTAGTTTAAAATTTTCATTGAAGGTTTTTGTATGAGAAGGTCGTGTGCCCGAGGAAATTGTCAAATAAATACTCATTCTTATCTCCGCATAAGACGTCCATGTGGAAACTCGATCTAAACAATGTAAAGAAATACATTGTAAATATGTTTTTAGGAAATATAGAAAAGGATAAATTGTTCTTCGCACCATATAATTCAGGGTACGTAACTTTATCTTTTTTAATTGATGAGAATTTAATTTATTAGTTGTGTATAAACAAAATTGCTTAACCAATTTTTTGTTGTTGTAGGGCACATTGGGTGCTATTTGCAATCAATGCGGTCTTTGAAGTTATATACTATTTGGATCCCGTGCATGGCGATTACAACAACCACTCCAAAATAAAGACTATGTTCGACACGTAAGTAATATTCATTTATTTTTGTTACACATATATATAAATAAGTGTTTGTTCATGCTAAAATAATCACATTTATTCATTCGATAGTGCATTAAAAGTTTTTCGAGCTCAAAGAGGTGCGGTAGTGTCGAAGCAAAAGTCTAATAATATTACATGGATCCCAATAAAGTGCCCTCGTCAAACAAACAACATCGACTGTGGGTACTACGTATTGAGATTCATGAAGGAGATTGTTGACAAGAATAAAACTATTATCCCAAAAACGGTACGGTATTTTGATTATATGATTTTCATATATAAATTATCTATATATTTGATACTAACTTAATATAATATGTTCAATTTTTATATTGCAGTACTTTGAAAATTCTAGTTCATCATATTCTGAGCAAGATCTGATGGAATTAAAGGAGGAATGGTGTGAGTATGTGCTTGAAATGAAAATTATTTGATTTTCTGGGAAATAGCATGCTGTTGAGCAAGGGATCTGAATATTATATGGTGCATAGTTATTATATGTATATGATCATAGGACAATATATAAACATGCATATGAATATGTTGTAAATTAGGTTCAATGTATATTTAGTTACTTATGTTGTAAATTACTGTGTTACAGGGTAATATATATGTATCATATCGTGTGAACTGCTTATTGTAAATTACTGTTACAGGGTAATATATATGTATCATGTTGTAAATTACTGATTCTGGTTGTGTTGTGTGAACTGGTTCAAACTAATTTTGGATAAAAAGATAAAAGACAGCGCTTTATAAAAAAAATGCCATAAAAAGCTAAAAAGCGCTTTTCAAATATATACAGGGATTTAAAAAAAAAAAAAAAAACTTTTACAGCGCTTTTTTGAAAAAACGCTGTAAAAGGTGCATTGGGTGGACATTTTACAGCGCTTTTTATAAAAAGCGTTGTAAAAGGTACACCAAAATATGAATTATGGGTATGCCTTTTACAGCGCTTTTTATAAAAAGCGTTGTAAAAGGTACACCAAAAATATGAATTATGGGTATGCCTTTTACAGCGCTTTTTATAAAAAGCGCTGTAAAAGGTAAACCAAAAATATGAATTATGGGTATGCCTTTTTCAAAAAGCGCTATAAAAGGTACACCAAATATATGAAATATGGGTATGCCTTTTACAGCGCTTATTTTAAAAAACGCTGTAAAAGGTGCATAACAAGCGCATGTTATATTTACATGATTTATAGCGCTTTTTGAAAAGCGCTGTTGTATCTTTTACAGCGCTCGATTCCACAACACTTTTTTTTTTTGAAAAAATGCTGTAAAAAGCAAATTTTGGCGTAGTGAATAAATTGACAATTTTTTTTTTTTTTTCATACATTCCTGTTCCTTCTATCAGAAAGTATGAAAAACTGTGTCCAGCACATTATGAAAGTTAATTTACTTTCGTTAAACCCAACCCCATTAGTATAAGTAACTTGGTTTACCAAACCAAATGTGAATAAACTATGGCGCATTATTATGTATATGTAGGCCAGTCACGTTGTGTATTTCCTTTTCATGCATAGTTGTGTTATCTCGATAGTGGGCACACATGCAAGTATAAAATCTTGCTTTAGTGATCCTTTATCACGGACACGTCCCATTTCAATGTATTTGCTGCAAACCTAACTTTCATTAATTTCTTTATTTATTTCTTTCTGGATACCGCATTTAATATTAGAACAACACAAAATATGCTATGCATATTTTATATATAAAAAAATTAAATTTCACTTTTATTCTTTATTTTCTTTTAGGTTTCGTTTTGTTCCATTAATTAATTTATATTTCGTTTAATTTACTTGCCACTTTGATCATTTTCATTAGTTTTAATTAAAAATTGTTAATTTAAGTCTACATGCAACTTGAATGTCTTATTAGGTTGTCTGAGTCCTCTTCTTCTTCTTTCAGCTCCAACCTAAAAAAACAACAAAACTTTAAAAGAACAACAATAAATTTATATTTCTCATATTCAAAGCAAAATTAAGTACTCCAATAAGTGTGATAAATGAGAAAACAACAAACTCAAACCTATACAAGTACTTTAACAAACACATAAATTCATCAAAAACTCAATAAACTCCAAACCGAAAAGAACATAAATTCACAACAACAAAAAAACACTTTAACAAGATTTAAAAAAATACACAATACAAATTCACGAAAAATAATATCTGAAAAATATGAGTTCATACTTCTTCATTGAACCTTATGATTTTATAGAAGCATAGTGATGGTTTCAAATCAATGGTTTCATTTGATTTTATAGAAGCATAGTGATGGTTTCAAATCAATGGTTTCATTTGATTTTACAATTTTGTGAAGAAGAAGAAGGAGGAGGACAAAATGTATGAAAACTTTAGTTTTCACTTTAATATGGGTGCCTTAGATAGCCTAATCACGAGTCCAAGTTGACACGTAGGCTTAACTTAACTTTTTTTTTTATTAAAACCTGACAAAAAAGATCAAAGTGGCTAACAAAATCATAGTTAAATGGTAAAAAAAAGAACAAAAATTAATTAAAGGACTAAAATAAAATTTGAAAAAAAAAATAAAGAATTAAAAAAATAATTTAAAAAAAAAAATTAGTGTTTTAAGAAACCTACATTGAAATCTCAATGAAAGGTAACTTCTTGCGTAACTTTTCCTTTCCCATTTTAAAATCAAAATTTACATTTCCTTTTTCTAGGTTTCCCATAGATTATCTCTAGCGGATTTTCCCATTTTAAAATCAAAATTTACATTTTATTTTTCTAGGCCTAGGTTTGCCATAGATTCCCTCTAGCGGAAATAATTTGATTTGATAGATGTCAAACATTAAATGTAACTAAATCTCTCAGTTTGGATTCAAACTCGAGAACTTTACATTTCATTGGACTGTTGTTTTCTTTTACTAGAATGCATCATAAATTTTATTTCTACGACAACAAATTCTATCAAGTAAAATACAGGTAAACCACCATATTTGTTTCTTAAAGTTAGGACTTTGTCATTTTGATCATTTACTCATATATAACTTCAAAATTAGTCATCGAAAAATTAAAAAAATCTTAAAAGATACAACTTACTATCATAAAAGTCCTTGAAAGATACAACTTACTATCAAAATAGTTTGTGAATATTATTACGTCAAAGACTAAATTGACTGGCGTTTTGATAATTCGATGACTAATTTGAATTTTTGACCGAATCAAGAACTGAAATAACATCTCATACTTTCATAAACTAAAATACTAAAATAAAAATTTACTCAATAAAATATTGATTCGGTATAATTTATTAATTCAACCACGAATCAATAAAAAATAGAACTATCCATAAATGAAATAAAATAAAAAATAAAATAAATAGGACTCAAAGTCTCGTCAAAGACAAATTTACATGAAAGTTCAAACCAAAAAGGCTTAATTGCAGTTTTGGTCTCCCTATTTTAGCTGAATCGCGAAAGTAGTCCCTCCATTTTATTTCTCTCCAGTTTTGGTCCCTCCAACATAATTTTAGTCCAAAACTTGATGAAATTTCATTTATTTTTTTTGTATTTATTTAAGTCACACCATGCCTCAAGATCTCATTTGCAACAATTGTACCTGAAATCTATGATCATAAATGGTGTAGTACGACTGTAAAAAATGAAATTTCATCAAGTTTTGGACTAAAATTATGTTTGGGGGACCAAAACTGGAGAGAAGCAAAATGGAGGGACTACTTTTACGATTCAACTAAAATAGGGATCAAAACTACAATTAAATCTAAAAAAAATAATAATTGTTTTCGGCCCTAGTTATCTTTCAAATGGCAAGGGATTGTGTGTTATTCGGATTATCAACCTTGAGGGCCCAAAACACATTCAGGCGATCCCACTGCTTTATTTTTGTAGCGGCACTAATATTTTTTAAATTTAAATGATTTTTTACTCTTTACATTTATATAAGTTTTTTATTACTTTTGTAAAAATAATTTGTTATTAATCACAATCAATTTTTTTTAGATCATTCATATTTTGTTTTTACTTCTATATTGGAACTGATTCTTATAATATTTAAAATATTTAATTTTGATCTCTCAAAATAAGAACTAAACTCAATGTTTATATATATATATATATATATATATATATATATAAAAAGACCAAACACAAAATACTTATCAAAAGTAAAAAATTTATATTTTGAATGGACAACAAATAAAAAATATATTCTATAGTGATTAAAATAAAAATAATATATTTAAATGAACAGCAAATAAATTTAAATATGATTTCGATGCAGTAGTATTAGAAATTTAACAACTAAAAAAATAATCACAACCTAGTTTTAAAAATGCAAAAAAAAATTAAAGAATGAAAAGCAAGAACTAGATTCTTTAAAGTCTTTGCATGCCTAAGCTAAGTATAGAATGAACTTGAATTATTTACCGTCACATTCCAATTTTTTAAAGCCAGAATGTATTTTTTTTGATTTAATTACAGTTTGGTCCCCCTATTTTAGCTGAATCGCGAAAGTAGTCCCCTCATTTTGTTTCTCTCTAGTTTTGGTCCCTCAAACATAATTTTTATTCAAAATTTGATGAAATTTCATTTTATTTTGCATTTATTCAAGTTACACCATGCCTCAATATCTCATTTTCAATAATTGTACCTGAAATCTATAATCATAAATGATGTAGTACGACTTTAAAAAATGAAATTTCATCAAGTTTTGGACCAAAATTCTGTTTAGGAGATCAAAACTGGGGAGAAACAAAATGGGGGAATTACTTTCGCGATTCAGCTAAAATAGAGGGACCAAAACTGCAATTAAGCCTTTTTTTAATATTACCTTAATAAAATTGAAATTTTGAATCATTTTTCTCTAAAAATATGAATTGCACTTTTATTAAACAACTCAATATAATAACACATTACAACACTAATACGACAAATGATCACAAATAAATATATCATACATGCCAAATAGGCAAAAGTAGTTTGGCATGGTAAAAAAAATATATAGGGGCTATAACACCTATCAAATCATCACTCATACCATTAGAGTGTACTCAACAGACACCTACACATAAGTGGTGCTCCAAGAATGCTATCTCCATTGTGGTCACGTAAAAAAAAAAAATCAAAAAAAAAA
>JBBPBR010000001.1:21683063-21702847 GCA_037974775.1 Cicer pinnatifidum | reverse complement strand
AAAAAAAAAAAAAAAAAAAAAAAAAAAAATGGACATGCCAACAAAAGTCAATTGTCAAAGTGTTTCATAGATACAATCATCCCAAAACAAAATAAGTACAACCAACAAAAAAGAGGCACTATAACCCTATACATAATCCATATACAATACACCTCCCCTTTTAACGATGTATCCCTTTTGAAATTAACCTTCTCCTCCTCATCAGAAAGATAAGTGACTTTGGTGGAGCCATAATCTCAAAATAGTTCTCCACCTCCGAGACACCTCTTCTAACTCAGCTCGGGGTGACACCAACCAAGGAACTGAACATTTGTCCCATGATCAATTCTTTGGTGTTGTTTTGATGTTAATAAAGGTATTTTGTGAGAATAATTTATTGCACTAATGACTTCACTAAATGTGCATGAATTAGAATAGGAATTCAAAAGAAGATATTAGCAGCAAGAAATAAGCAGAAAAATATATGAGGAAGTGACCAAAGGAAATCACTAAAGGAAGTTGTTGAAGAAAAAAAAAATTTGATATATGTTTTAATGACAATAAACCTTATGAATTCAATGATTGAGTTTTATGAATGGTAATCTACTAATGATTGCACTTGGGTTTTGTTTAAGGAAGACGAATTGCATAAGTGAACAAGCAAAAAGCCATTCACATCATCAATGTGCAAGAATCTCAAAAAGAAAATATCATATATCAATCATTCAAGAGAAACGTTATTACATCTTCAAGATAACATCTTCATGAAAAAGGTGATTGACAGCGTTTCAACAAGTGTACTGAATCGTTGCAAGTAATAATTAAAACGGTAGTACCGAGTGTCGAACTCAAGGATTGTGTTTTACTATTGAATTATATTTAATAACTAAAATTGAACAAAAAGTTTCTGAATTGATTGAAATAATATTTAAAACTAACGACGATAATAAAATTGATCATTTATCATAAGAAAATTGTCAAGGATGAGTTCCACTTGGAATCCAACCTTGGTGTCTAATTTTATCCTAGTTACTGAATTCCTTTATTGAATTATTATCGAATTCTCTTTATTATTCTTGCCCTAATGTCTTAGTGACAAAACCTTTAATTCCAAAAGTAACCCCTAATTCCTTAGTGGATTCAAGATTATAATGAAGTCTTACCGTACATGATTTCTCTTGTTAAACTACTGCCTTTGCAACTAATTTAATTGGTTGCATGACCTGCATCTATCTCTAGACTACAATATCATGAATTTCTCATTTCAAGCATTCGTAAAGTCCACTCCCATTTCAAAATAGGAATTGTAGGATGTTTTAAAGTTGATCAAGCAATAAAAAGCATTAAGCACAAAGATGAGAAATATAATTCAATAAACTCATTCATATAACTAGAAATCAAATCAGAAAAATAAGTGTTTCGTCTTGTTACACTCATCCCTTACTAATAAGATTTAGTTACTCATGACAGAGATAGAAAAGATAGGGGTTAGAGAAAAATTACAAGAAAGATTCATGAATGATTCTTGATAAAACTGTTCCAATAGAGTTAGAAATGGTCGTCTTTAAGTTTCTCTGCTAGGGCACAAGTCTCCAAACATCCCAATAGTCAAAAAGATGCCTAAAAAGTGATAAAAAAAAAAAAAAAAACATGTTTTAATGTGTTTTGATGCGTGTCGCGCATCTAGGTGCAGGATTTGCGAGTCAAGCCCTTACTAATAAGTGTTTCATCTTGTTACACTCATCCCTCACTAATAAGGTTTAGTTACTCATGACAGAGAGAGAAAAGATAGATATTAGAGAAAAATTTCAAGAAAGATTCATGAATGATTCTTGATAAAATTGTTTCAATGGAGTTAGAAATGGTCATCTTTAAGTTTCTCTACTAGGGCACAAGTCTCCAAACTTCTCAATAGTCAAAAAGATGCATAAAAAGTGATAAAAACATGTTTTAATGTGCTTTGATGCGTGTCGCGCGCCCAGGTGCAGGATTTGCGATTCAAGCGCAAACTGACATAATCACTAGTGCAGAAATGTGCCCCAGGCGCAGTTGTTGCGCTTCAGACGCACAACTTCTTCTTAGAGATGAGAATAGGCTAGGCCGTCCGTAGGGGCCTATGGCCTGGCCTACTTATAGCCTGGTCTGGCCTGTCTTATTTAATAAAAAGGCTAGGCTCAGACTGTTTTTAAAGTCTATTTATTTAAATAGGTCAGGCTCATGCTTTTAAAAAAGCCTATTAGGCCTGACAGGCCGACCTATATATATTTATTATTTATTAATGTTATATTTTATTATTATATTAATAATATTATTTTCTATTTTAGATTCTATCAATTAGGCAATCACTTAGTAATCATTCCATATTCAGTAGTCGGTCCATATTCGGTAGCTGTTCTATATTTGGTAGTAGTTTCATATTCGGTAACCGTTCAATTAGTCAATCACTCTGTAGTTGTTCCTTATTTGTTTAAGAGGTAATAATGGTTGTGTTTAAAAAGGCTTTTAAAAAGGCTTCTAGGACAGGTCAGACTATTAAAAAGGTCAGGTCAGACTGAAAAAAAAGCCTATGATAGGCCGTAGGCCAGGCTTAGGCCGAAAAAATAAATCGTAGGCCAAGCTCAGGCCTTTCAAAGCCTGGCTTGGCCTGGCCTATTCCCACACATACTTCTTATGTTTGACGTTTTATGCATTTTGACTCCTCTTCTTACTCCAATTGGACATCTACAATGTCAAATATGGTTAAAATACTCCACATATGTCATGTTGATTTCTCACCAAACTTCAGCATTGCACTAAAACAAAGAAACAACGCATAACTACAAAAAATCTCTACTTAATCAAATAAAAAGAACATAAACATTTCATTAAATCAAAGAACTATAATCAACAAGATATAACAATTAACACTTCAAATTAACTAATAGTCACAGATAGATAAGACTAAAAACAATGAAAAATATACATATGATGAAGAGTCTTCACAACTCCAAACTGAATCTATTGTTTGTCCCCAAACAACAATTAATTTCATATTTGATACAGTTAAAAACAAATTTAAACTCAATTTCTCAAATCAAATCAAACTCAATTCTCAAAGTTCTAGCCACTACAAAATATTCATCATGCTCCATGGTTGCTTAAAAAAAACAACACAAATTTTACACTTTAACATTCATTCATCAAGTTCAACTCTCTCTTCACACAATCTCACCAAAATTTATCTCTCACATTAATTTTTTTTAAAAAGAAAACACAATTCAAACCATCTTTCTTGTATTTCTTGTTCTACACCCTTATGCTAAAACAACACAATAAACGATCATAAAATTTTGTCTTGAAGAGCATCTTAGCACGAAAGAGAGTAAGAAGAATGGGTCAAAACATCTTCATACAAGAAGACTCATGCCTATGAGTTCGTCTCACCAATTCTACAATCTCCTAGACCAATTACTTATTTAGCCCACTTTCTAAATAAAACAAACAATACAATTTCTATAAATTCTAAATAATTTTACTAATAATTTTGTCATCTAAATAAATTAAATAAATAAAATAGACAATAAACCTTATAACAAATAATCATTATATAATTATCACACTAAAATAATTACATAAAAATAATAATTCTACTTATTTAAATAAAAATAGTTTTACAATAAATTTCTTTACTTATAAAATAAATTATCTATTAAATAATAAATCAATATAATTATTGAGAAATTAAAGACATATATAATATACGTGAATCTTCTCTTTTTTTCTCTGTTCTTTGTGATCATCCTCACCCTTTTTTCTTGAACCATTGTTTAGTATACCCTATTCATAAAGCTAGCGGATCTGCTGCGAGAAGGTTAGATCGAACAGTTCCATAAGTTGCATCGTCCAATCACATGAGGAATTGATGAACATTTTCTTCTCTTGGCTTTTCTAAATTTAAGGCAATATCACATTTTCATCGACCACAATTGCAGGGTGGAACTTGGAAATAATTGGCCAAGTTATCCCACATTGTTTTCAATTGTCCTTCTTAAGCCGCCATTGTCACGGTGTCTTGTTTGCCTGCCCACAGTTCTTTGGCATTCTTCACATATGACATGGTAGAATGCAGATTTGGTTCATCGGTCACTATAAGAAAAAAAAATTGTTTGCGGCGGTTGCAATGGACACATACCACGGTTATAACCGCCTCATATAGATGATAGTGATAGTTCTGCAACTGTCGCAGATTCGTACGTCATGAGACTATTATGCGATGGTTAAAAAAATCGCCGTTGCAACCGTTGGCAATGTTTGCAACGGTTTCTAATTACCTCAATATACATTTTGCGACAGTTAGCACAGTCACTAAACACACTTAAATTTATTTGTTTCTAAAAAATTGCGACATTTATTAACCGCCGCTATATTTATTTTGAGACAATTTGAACGTCGCACGCCTAATAATTTAAAATAAAAAGAATATGATACAAATTTTTCCTATTTTATATTAATTAAAATCAAAATATTCATAAATATCACCCACATAATTTATATATAATTCAAAAAAAATAACACCAATTCATACATGGAAGTTAACTAAAACAGTAAATAAAATAGTTTAAATATTCAAAACATTAGTGCAGTGGCTAAACATACAATATAATTCCATTAAACATAGAAGTTCATCAAAATATCTAATTAGTCTCTAATGATGTTGTTCCACAATCATCAGGTTGGTAGTTAGACTCAGATGAACATTTACCATCTATTGGCGATTCTATGTCTGTTGCCTGGAAAAAATATTATATATTAACCTCAATGAATCTTGATAAATATTGTCAAATACTAATTAACTAAATTTCCCATTTAGCTAGAATAAATCATTACACAATTGATATTTTTAACCAAGGACAAACAATTCTCACATGATTTTTTAAATAGGTTTGTTATGAAAACAATTTTACCTTTTTTTTCTCTAGAATTTTGCATTTGCAACAAGAAAGCAATTTGCTCCTTCAACATATCAACTTCAGAATCCCTTTTCTTAAGCCTATCGATTTCAACTTGCATTTTCTCGGTCTTCTCATTAGCTTCAGAGGAAGACATTGATCTTACATATTGAGAAGTATATGTAGTCATTTGAGACGGTGTTATTCCAAGTCACATACAACGAACATATGCATGATGATCTTTTCCAAACACATTAACAAATGCTTCATTTGGAGAACGAGTCTTCCCAATTTCAGCTTGCAATTCTTCTTGCATAGGAAAATGAAGCAAACTAAATTTCTCTCTGTAACAGAAATGTCAAACTTTGCAACTCATTGTTACCAACCAAATAAGTAATTTTATAGCTTTGCTACACTATTACCAAAACTAATAATTGCATCTTTAATTTATAATGTAATCAATAAGAAATACTTACAATCACATAACACTTTTATTCTTTACACTTACATATTTTTCGTTGGTCTCATCATTGACAAATGACCCATCATATTGTTTATAACAATTGAATACATTTCACCGCTATTGTATTTCCGACCATCTCTCAGTTCCTACAAGTAAACACATGTAATAAGTACTTGTTCAATTAAGTGTGCAATCAATAGTAGATTGAGTGAATCCTACCAACTCATCCATCTTCCTTGCAAGTGTCTTAAAGTCTAATGTATGAAGGATTGTTAACTTTTCTCTATTTGCAGCATTTTTATCAGCTTTCTCCTACAATGATAACAAATGACATCAGAAAACTAAATAGTAGAAAACAAATGAGAACGCAACAAAAGTTACCATTGTGTCTGTCTTACGCATGTATTGGACAAAAATAGTCTAATGGTCTTGATTAATAGAATGTGGATAATTTTGTAGGTTTTCCTCCAAAGAAATATCTTACTTATAAAATTTCTTATACAACCTACATCGTGCATCTCACTATTTCTTTCCAAGGCTCGTAAGGATATATTTTTTGTTGTCTCCGTTATCAACAACAAATTTTGACTAGTATAATCATAAAAAAAAAGGTAATTTACAATCAAAACAATAAATAAAGAACATTTAGTTGTTTATCATTGATACTTGTATTTTATCCTTAAAAATTTCATTTTTTCTTGTCGATGGAACTAGTTTCCAATTGTCATACATTATAGAAAAATCCTTAAACTTCCTTCCAGTTTCACCCAAAAAAAACCGCCTAACAAACCAGTAGTTGATCCTACTGGTTGCCCTTTGAATTCCATCTAGTTATTATTCTGCTAACACTAGGAGGAGCTTCAAGCACGTCTGATACCCTTAAGTGTGTATTTGAAATATGTCTCGCCTCATCTAACACATAATTCAACGAAATATGTCATACCTCAACCATGTAAAACAATTAAAATATATAAATATAATTAATATAATTAGATATTAGATAACATACTAATAACTTGTACATCCCAATATGTAGAATTACTTTTTTGAAAAATTTATAGCTCATCTTCTACCACATATTTAGAGTGAGAGGATGTCTCTTGGAAAGGTGTTGCTTTTGTCGCTTGCCCTGTTCTTGGTGTTGTCACTTGAGAAGGTGGTGATTTGGTGACTTGCACTATAGTCGGTGGTGTTGTCACCGAATAGTGATGGTTTTATCATTTTCCCTGTTGGCGATGTTGTCACTTGAGAAGGTGGTGTATTTTTCGCTTGCACTACAGTTGGTGGTGTTGTTATCGAAGAAGTTAGTGGTTCTATCACTTGCATTACTGGTGTTGTTGTCACCTGGATAGGTGGCATAGCTGTCATCTAGACTGTTGGTTGTAAACCATGTCTCCGCAAGTACTTTATTTTGGCTACTTCAAGATCTTCAAGTAGTATAAGTCTCGAGCAATCTTTCGTGAAATGCTACAATCATTTATTATCCATGAAAATAAATAAAAATCAACATATAATACGAATAAGAAACATGTTATATGGTTAGTATTTTGAGTTATTACTAACCGATGAGCCCTCCACGACACATCATAGACTATACAACCCACCAATCTTCCATCTTAGACGGTCCCTCCTTTGTTGTTCAATGTGTAGAGATATTCTCATGGCGCGTGCACATTCTTGGTAGTTTTCCCTCTTCAGTTGCACTTGAGTGATCAAATTTCTTAAGTTGTCATTGGAACTTAAGCCATATTGTGATGGGGACTTCTTCCCCACTTAAGTTCTTTTTTTTTCTTGTGAGGAATCAAATCCCTCCTCGTGATCATTTAATTTCAAAGTATACCAATTCACTCTTATATCATAAAGAATTTTATGATAGAAGAATCTTAATATTAGAAATTTATTATTAAAGTACTATTACTAAGATTTATAATATATTATTATTTAGTAATAAATAAATTTATTATTTACGACATTATTTAATGGGTCATCAATTTTTGCTACTATTTTATTTTACAAAGTTTTTGTTATTGCTATAATATCTATTTTTTATTTATATGAAGAATATCTCATGTAGTTTATTAACTTTATTTCAGATAATAATTTAATTTTGTTTTTCTTGATTTGATCTTTATTTTAATTTTATGTAATAATTTAATTATTTGTGTCTTAAAATATCAACAATGTTTTTATTTTTTTATAGAAATTCAGAAAATATATCATCATCTTTAAACAAAACTCAGCAAATTCATAATTATCTTCCATAAATCCTTATTTTCATCAAATTCATAACCGAAATATTCAACAGCAAAAAAAAAATTATATTTTCATCTCCTGCAATAACAACATAAAATTTATCAAATAAAAAACTCACATTTTAAGATTTGATCTTTAAATTACTAAGACAATATCTTCTTCTTCTCAGACAATATCATTCTTGTTATATCCGGTTTATGAAATGCTATCTAGATGGAGTATTAACAGAGCATTGTTGAAACCAACTCTCGTCGTTTAAAATATAGTTTCACACATAGATTTTTACCTATTGACCACTTTTGGCATAATATTAAGAACTCATTTGATAATACAAAAGAAATCAGACAAGCACCACAAACATTGACTGAAGACAACTTCGTTGCACAATATGAAAATCTACAACCAAACCAATGATATTTGGTAAAACTATAAGAAAACGAAATGAAGAGATAAATCACAATTGGAAAGAAAAAAAGAGGACTATTGCGACTTTGTTGAATATTAAAGGCAAAACAAAACCCACTTCATCCTATTAAGAATGGAGATGAGTATATAATTCCTCCAACACGTTACACACAATGTCAGCACAACATCAGAGAAGTATATGTTTTGTCAAGTATTGAAAGATATTGGGTTTCTAGCTAGACGTCTTTGCCTCATATATAGGTTGTTGTATAAATAAAAATGAATGCAAGATTTGGGACTTCAAATTCATGATTTATGGGGATAGGCTAGATTATCCGTTAGGAGCTTATGGTCTGACCTACTTATGGTCTGGTCTGGCCTATTTAATAAAAAGATTAGGCTCAAGTGTTTTTAAAACATATTTATTTAAATAGGTCAGACTCAAGTTTATAAAAAAGCCTATTAGACCTGACAGACCTGTACATATATATTTTATTATTTATTATATTATTTTTATTACTATATTAATAATATTATTTCCTATTTTAAATTCTATCAATTAGACAATCACTCAGTAATCATTCCATATTTCAGTAGCCGTTCTATATTCGGTAACGATTCTATATTTGATAGTTGTTCTATATTCGGTAGCCGTACAATTAGTCAATCAGTAGTCGTTCCATATTTATTTGTGTGACCCATTAATTGAGTTATCTTTGTTTTTATTTTTTTGACTTACACTCTAAAGAGCTGAAAATGGATTAATTAGATCAGTTAGAGAGAATTGTGCTGCAATGACTCTTTGTAAATTAGAACACATTTTTCCACTATCTTTTGTTGATGTTACGAAGCATTTATCGATTCATTTGGAAAGTGAAGCAAAACTAAGAGGTCTGGTTATATAGATGGATGTATCCTATTAATTGAAAGGATAATTTACATAATATTTGTATCAAATTTAAATATTTTACTTTTTATATATTCAATCAATAAATATATATAATTATTAATTATTTACTAGTAGATTTTTATGGTACTATAAAAAGTTATATGCGTAACAAAGCGCAGCCAAAATGTTCCAAAGCAAAGGGTATTTAGCTGAAGAGTGTATGGAATTTTGTGGAGATATTTGGTTGACATGACTTGTACATTAAATCGACGATATATCATATATGGATTATGCAAGTGGTGATGATACAAGTTAAGTAGTGTTTAAATACAATGGTCGACCTATTGGAGGAAATTCATGGAAAAATATGAGCTTTTCTAAAACTCAACAAGCTTATTTTTACATATTACAAAATTGTGAAGAAGTCAAACCATTGATTGAGTTAGCATGAATCTATCTAAAAATTATAATTAATATTAATTTCTAATAAAGTTGTAATTTTTAATAATTCAAAGGAGCACATTACAAAGATACAAAATGAAAATAATAGAAATGTTGAAAAGAGACACATAATGGTTTCAGATTCCGTACAAAAAATGTCGAGCAACACTTAAAAATCCAAAATAGTGGCGTGGTAGTGAAAGGAGATGAGTTGACGGTACATGTTGATTTTTATGTGATGATTCAAAAAGTCATTGAAATATGGTATTTGGATAACAATTTTGTGATATTATTTATATGTGATTGGTTTCAGGCTTCATTTGAAAAATTAGAATATGGATTTATTAGTGTAGACATCACAAAGTTATATTACTCAAATGATTCGTTTGTCCTAGGTTCTCAAGTTACGTTGGTTTATTATGTAAAAAACAATGACAATAAAAGTTGGTATATTGTGGTAGAAGTTAAACCAAGAAATCAACTGAATGAGTTCAACAATACACATAAACATTAGAAGCAACATTAGTGAACCAATGAGATAATTTAAATAGTGATATTGATGGAATGTGCTTAAATGAACATATTATTAGGCAAGAAGAGGAATCCAAAAGAATCAGAGCCAATGCAGGTGACTTTGATACTAATGATTACGAAGATGAGTCTTTGATAGATGAGGATGACGACTCTAAGAAATAATAATTCTGATTTAGAATAAAAATAATTATTTTTAATATTATTGGTTTATTTAAATTTTTTTTGCTCGATTACTATTTTAGTCTCTCTAAATTTTTAAAAATTAAAATCTATCAAATTTTTTATTTTTACAATTAAGTCCCTCCATCTCTAACACAACACTTTTTCTAGTGGAATTGGATCAAAATCAAAATTGATTCATGAAAGAGTCACAAACAGATCTGAAATAATTATAAAAGGAACGTAGTGCTTCAATAAATAAACAATTGTAAAGAGGAACAATTAAACAGTAATCAAATTTTGCTTTAGCATTTATGTAAGCTTGTTTTACTAATTATTGTTGTATTATCAAAACTCTTTCCTCTTAAAAAGGGAAAGTAAGCTTGTGCAGAAGAGAGGTAGTAATGAAAGAATAGAGATAAAAAATAATTGACTCCACATTCATGACTAATCACCATTTACTTATAATTTCAACACAAACACATTAATCACCATTTAATTGACCCCACATTAATTTTAACATATACTTCACATTCAATCCAATATATATCCAATATTTTGTTAATTTAACATTTCCATTACCTTATGAACTAAAATCATGTTCTATCAAATAGTATTTGTTCATTGATAAAAGAATTAAAGAGACAGAGAGTTACTGTGAGCTATGCCTATATCAAGTATGAAATGAATTTTTTAATCTTTCTCTTGCTTTAATATCATTAAAATTACTGAGGCATGCCTATCAAATTGTTGTTTTCAGCAATGTTCACATTTATTCTATTAGTTAGTTATAGCACCCCCAGAACATCATTCACATTCACATCCAGATTCTTCAAATACTAATACAAGTCAACAAAAACAAAGTACTTATTTGATTTGACTACTAAACTTTCTTGTTGATATATTATTTGTTCTCATATTTTTATCATCAAAATTCGCATTATACTTCTCATTGAAAATACAGATAACTACAACATTTTTGCTTTATAACAATATTTAAAAAATATCGTCAAAACACAAAAAAAAAATGTTGTCAAAGAAAAAAAGCAATATTTTTTGTGCGTCTCATATGTGAGCGTTGTCTATTATCTTTGGCAACATTTTTCTCGCACTTTTGGGGACACTATTTGTAATAAGGATGTTATTCTTGATACTACTAAAAGACACCATCAAAATCATATAGATTTTATTGACACTTTAGAAAATACAAGACAAATGAAATAGCTTTGGAACATAGTTCAGATGATTTAAGTGAACAAGATTGAAAGTACTTGGTAAAAACAAATTTCAATTCCTAACTATAAGGTATGTTTCTGTTAAATCTACTATAAGTATAGATAATTTAGTTTTGAATGTAAGCAAGTATTTCTCTTTGTACTATTTTCAGGGAATCAGTGACAGAAACAAATTTAGAAATTTAAACAAGTTATTAATCATAAATGTGGAATGAAGTAATTTCAAGGTGCCAGCTATGACGTGGTAAACTATAAAAACTAAAAAAGTTAAACCACAAAAGGGAAAGTTTGTGACAAGTTTACATGAACAATTAGAAAAGGAGCGTCAGAAAAGGCATGATATAGAAATGAAATTAAAAGATGTAGAGACTAAACTTCATGAAGAGCGAAACATAAGGAAATAAATGACAACTAAATTTGAATAGAGTCAAAGGAAACTAGAAGAAAAAATGGCTACTATGTTTTTTCAAATGATGAATTTCAAAGTAAGTATAGATAGTCATAGTTGGAAGTAAAATAATATAAACTAGTAATTTTATACTATAAATTTTTATTAGTATATTTTGATTGTTTTTTATGGGTTTTATTTTGAAGATTTATATCGAGTGGACAATGTTCTAGTGCATTAAACGTTGCGTCGGAACTTGATCACGAAGTTAACAACATGACTACAAACAAACTGTAAATAATTGAGTCGTGAGTATTTTGAATGGAGTTGAGAAATTTAACTCTTGATTGTGTTGAAATTTCAGGTCAAATAAGGGTGTTTTAAATCTTTATCAAAGAAGTTAAGCAGAATAAATGTTTAAAGCCAACTTTGTAATATAATTTATGTTTGAATAGTTGTGACAATTAAAATCACAAATGTAATGATACTAATTTTGAAATTAAAGGTTTAACAATATATAATTAAATTGTTATTAAATGAAATAAGTTTTTGGGAAAAATGGATTTATGTCAACTATATTTATTGTTGAGATATAAAAAGATATTGTTGCTGACAAAAAGACAATTTATTACAACGAATTTAATTGTTGAAAAAAAAACTTTATCTTAACAACTAATTTAGTCATTGTAAAATGTTAAGTAAGACAACAACAATTGTAGCTGTAGAAATACTAGTTATGGCAGTGACATCAAATGACATTGCAATTTTTTTTTGCAAGAACAGTTACACCAACTACACATGTAACGACAAATTCTTTTTAGCCATATTTATCGCTACCTTAAACTATTTATCTTGTAGTGTATGATAATCAAAGTGTATTTCCATACCTTAGTGGTTTATCCATACAATTCCATTAAATAGGTATTTTCTTCCTTAGTTTCAAAATATTATGGGGAATATGATTTTTTATGGTTATTTTATTGAGAATATTTTGTTGATCAAATATTTATAAATAAGATTGTTGTAGATCTTGAATGATTTTAAAATATTCATCATAATATGTTACCTCTACACTTTCACCGTAATGATTTTGAAATCACTTCTTCCAGATCGTCTCCTCTTACATTGTTAAGTGCTCAAACTTTAGAGGCGTAGCTCTAATGTGAATTGAAGTAGCAATGTTAACCACAAAAAATGGGGGTTTGAAATGGTAAAAATAATAACCTTATTAAATTAAAAAAAATGATAAAAATGTGGCTGATTTTTTTTATTGAGTATTCAAATGATAAAAATAATAACATTAAATTAAAAAAATAAATAAGTAAATAAATAAAACAAGAGAGTGGAACTTTTGGGAAGTATTTGAAGTGTTTTTAACTTCTTTGAAGCAGTAAGGTTCGGTCTTGGCATTGTTTGCTAGAAAAAAGAAGACAGTTAAGAAAGTGTTTGGCATCGCTTGCTAGAATCAAGAAACCAAATAAGAAAAACAGTAAAACGTCTTTTCTTTATTTTTTTTGTTTGTTTTTATTTTACTTTAATTTTCTTTTGGTAATGTAATGAGAAACATTTATGTAAATATGAGTTCAAAACAAGGCTAGATTTGTAAAACGATGACTTTTAGATTTAATAATAATAATTGCAACATATATATTATTCTATATTATTTTTTAAAAAAAAAAATCATTTTCAAATGGTAGGACAAAATTGGGGTACTACAAAAACAAACTCGGTAAATGATGATCCACAAATATCGTGAAGAGAGCTGGAGTTTGCTTTTTTTTTTTTACATGTTCTTAATTAAACAAGTATTGGTAGATTTGCAAATTGAACTTTTGTCTTAATATTTCAATTAATCTCCAATTTATAGATGATAAGACGCTTTGAATATTCAATTTAAACTGAATATAGTCGTTGGACACATTTCTCAAGTTGCAAACAATCTTTTGAAGTAATCATTTTAACTGTAGTGTAACTTTGTCCAAAATGTTATTGCCTTGCTGAAGAGTGGAGAAAAAGAAACATAATGTTGGGTGGTCTGCCATATGATTGTTGGAATTGTTCCAAATCAGAATTACGTATAAATTTATGTAGAATAATATAATTACTATTTATTTGCTTCCTTGCTCACAACTCATCAATTTGGAGATCAATTTGATCATCAATTAAGAGGTTGTTTCCCTCCTTTGGGCATTCAACTCGAGTTTTGGGTTTGACCACTGGTTTGAATAGTCGTGATACTCTTTAACTTGTGGTTTGGACTGTGAAAAATGATATGTTTTAATTAAGTATTTAAAAGAGAATAACCAAAATGTTCTTTTATAAAACTAAAATGTTGTTGGTTATGTGTTCTATGGAAAGAGCAGATGAGTGATTGAATAACTTTTTAGTGTCAGTCATTTATCTCAAAGGCATGTTGAGCATTCTGTAAAAAGTATAGTAGTAGTGTCATTTTCATTCTTGTTGTCCTAGGAGTACTTTATCATAGTTCATCAATCTGGTTATTAATCTTGATGTTATTTTGCTTATTTGTGCCTTTTGTTAGACTTTTGGGTTTGAGTATTGTTCTGAGTAGTCTTGATATTCATTTATTTTAAGCTTTGGACTATAGGGAATGATACGTTTTACTCATGTCCTAAAACGAACTAACAAAAATGATCTTGATAAACTAGAATGATCTTTTGATAAATTAGAATGATCTTTTAATAAACCAGAATGATCATTTGATAAACTGGAATGATCATTTAATAAACCAGAATGATCTTTTAATAATTAGAATAATCTTTTGATAAACCATAATGATCCTTTGTAAAAACTAGAATACTCTTCTGATCAATCAGGAGATCAATATGGGTATCATTTTGCATATCAATCTGCAAAAACATTTTACATATTTGTTTTTGCATGTAAGCCTTCAAATCTTGACTTTTAATTGTTCATTAAATGTTTGAAAGTTCATGTGCGAAATGCTAACTAATTATTGCAAGTTTCCCTTCTAAAAGATTCTTATTGTCAATTGTCTTTAAAATAACAACCAAAACATTATGGTGAATGTTCTTCCATCATTCTTTTGTTGAAGCAATACTTCCTACAATTTCTCTTGGAGTTACTCATGTCGTGTCTTGTATTTCAAGTATTACTGAGATACTTTAGTAAAAGTATGTATGTATTGGACAATTTATTCATGAAGATACAATAATCACTCTCTTGAATGATTGATAGATATGATATATTTCTTTTGAGAATCTTTCATTATTGAGTAGATATTTATGCACTTGTTGATGTGAATGGCTTCTTTCTTGTTCACTTATGCAATTCATATTCCTTACATAAAACTCAAATACAATCATTAGTAAATCATCATTCATAAAACTTAATTATTTATTTAACAAAGTTTGTTGTCATTAAAATATATATCAAAAATATTTTTACCTCAACAGTGATGGTGCTTGCTAAAGGAACGGAGAAGCATCAAGTTGGGGTGGACTTCTTTCTAACCCAGAAAGGAGATAGATCAAGGGCTACAGTAAGAAGATTGAAGCATGTGATATTCTAAGCTAAAATGTGGGGCATGTACCTTTGGAATTGGCTTGGAGATAACGTGTTTAATATCTTATTATGTAGAGTGAGTGTAAAATCTTTATAGATATGGTTACAAACAATTGCAAGTTTAGTGGGAATATTCTCATCTTGGTAAAATGCATTTGCAAGATTTTTAATCTTGATTGACGGTTCTAGGTTCTTTATACCATGAGGGAAAGAAACAAATGTGTTGAGTGGCGCACCTCCTTTAGCTTTTCTCTGGAGTCCTCTACTTGTTTTATTTTGGATAACTCCCTTGTGATCTTCTCAAAATTATTTTTGAAATTTCTAGAGTTTGTATGCCTAAGAATGTCGACTAGTTTTGTAAGTATTTTTTTCTTGTTGGGACTTCCCCCTCTCTTTGTACAAAAAAAATTTAACTTTTTTTAGCATTCTATTGGCCAACGATATTTTCTATATTAATAATTTTTAGTGTTCTAATCACAAAAAATACTTGTAAACCCACATAATAAAACATAAGTAAAAAAATCATAAGATTTATTCAAATGCAAACAAGAATAATACAATCAAATGAAAACATTAACATTACATAGAAATAAAGATAGTTCCTCTTCACATTTAATAATCACTATGCCCATAGTTATACTAACTTTGCATAGAAATTTTTGTTTTTACCAAAAAAAATAGGCTTTATTTAAATGCAAATAAAGATAGTATAATCAAATTGATCATGAGTTGCAACATTCTCCATCAATATTTTATGATCAAACTTAATGATTAAGAAAGGTAAAATCACGTCAACAATATATTTTAAGCAAAAAAATCATAACATTCATTCAAATGCAAACAAGAATAATACAATCAAATACAAATATTAACATTACATAGAAATAAAGATAGTCCCTCTTCACATTTAATCCTATCTTTGCCCATAGTTATACTAACTTTGCATAGAAAGTTTGTTTGGCTTAATTGTAATTTTAGTCTCTCGATTTATATTGATTCACGAAATTGGTCCCCCTATTTTAAAAGTTGACAACTTTGGTCCCTCATTCTGATTTTTAATTAAAAAATGATGACGTGAGATATTTTAAATAATATGACATATGATACGATGATGTAGCGTGATTAACACCTATGAAAATGAAATAAAACGCCGTGAAAACTTAAATTTCAACTTCGAATTTTTTTTATATTTTTAATTTAATTAATAACATATGAATGATTAACGCATCTAGATGGTTCTATATCATAGAATTCTATGTCATGTTATTCAAAATATATAAAATCACCATTTTTTTAGTTCAAAAATCTGAGAGATGAGTCAAAACTGTCGACTTTTGAAATAAGAGAACCAACTTCGTGATTCAGTATAAATATAAGGATCAAAACTGTAATTAAGTATTTTTATTTTTATAAAAGAATAGGCTTCATTTAAATACAAATAAAGATAGTATAATCAAATTGATCATGAGTTGCTACATTCTCCATCCATAGTTTATGATCAAACTTAATGATTACGAAAGGTAAAATCACGTCAACAATATATATATATAAATATTTCAAAAGCCATAAGAAATATCTAAACAAAAGATTAAAAATAATAACTTCTTATTGGGTTAAATAATATTTTGGTCTCTATAAATATATCATATTTTGTTTTTAGTCATTCTAAAAATTTTCTTCAAACAATGGTCTTTCAAATGTTTTCTATTAAAAATTTTGATTTATACTTTTAAATTGGCACATGTGTATCTTTCTAAGCTTTGACTAATTTATTGCATGCATATTTAAAACATTATAAAAATCTCTCCCACAAAAATTTCGAATTTTGGAACAAGAGATGAATTAAATATGATTTGTTTAAGCTTTTAGCACTTAAAAATTCATATTTTGGTAAATAGTTCTAAATTTATGTATGAAATACTCTTATAATGTTCTAAACATGTCTACAAAAAATCATTCAAAAATTTAAAAGATACATATGAGTTGACTTAAAAGCAGGGATCAAAATTTTTAATAGAAAACATTTGAAGGGCCAACGTTTGAAGAAATTTTATAGGGGCTAAAAACGAAATATGGTATATTTATAGGGAAAAAATAATTATTTAACCTTTTCTTATTTGGTGATTGCCTTCATAAGCCCATGACCCTTACTCAAATATGATCCCGACAGTATGAGTTGTTTGCCTCTTTGAAACATCGCACCTAGAAAGGAAATAACCAACGCCACATCATGATGACGAACAAACCAACGTTGCACTCAAAGGATAAAATCATAAATAAAACATAAAAGAAAAAAAGCTAAATATGTGTGAAAAAAACACTTATTTAAATAAAATGAGATAATTAAATACTATTGCAGGTGATTTCTGACCCCAAAAAAAAAACCTAAATCATCCCACTAATAGATGAAAAAGAAGACAACTTTATGCAATAAGTGACATTAATATGTATTTATTTAAAAAACGAATATCTCATTCCAAGTTGTTGTACAATTTTAGGAATTAACAATTGGTAGCATAAAATAGAATTACTATGGTAGTATTGCGCAAACTGCTTTCATGGTTTGTTCTTTGTAATTCATCGCCAACAATAATCATTCCTCCAATAAATCCAATTGTGTTAGTTAGCACTCATCAATTCCTATTCCAATCATTTGCACAAGCTCTCAATAACTCATGCACATATTCCTTTGAGTTAGTTACCAAAACCTTATATCAAAGGGTTGACACACGCGCTATCAAAATTCTAGAAGATGAATATAAATTAGGTTTTACGAGGTGCACGAATAACCTTCATAGTAAAATCATCATGTATAAGGGTGGTACACCAATTACATTGTCAGTTTTACTTGAAAAGCTTTTAATAATATGCAAACTGATTGGTTCAAGGCAAGTTGTTCCCATCAGGAAATGATATTATGAATTCTCATTTACTTGTCTCGACGATTTGCAGAGTGTTTGAACAATTGAAACCTGGAATTTGAAATATGCTCTTCTTCAAGTTTTCTCATGAATGAAATATTTCAATCCATATTTGGTAAGAAATATAATGACTCAATGTTGTGTTCGTATATGCAATTTGCCTAAAAAATATTATAGCCCAAAGATCATTTTCACAATTGCTTCAAGTATTAGCACTCCATTATTTGTTGATGAAGCAAGCAACTAAAAAATGTTGGGACATTTAACTCGAGTTTTGGTCAATTTGGATATGTTACAAGAGCTAAGAGGTCACATTCTTTTTGACACGTGAAGGATTTGCATTTTTTTGTTTACTTTGATTATGAAAAATTGTCATTGTTTGTGAATTATAAAAGGTTATTGGACATTTCATAGACAATTGAAATCTTTTTAATAATTTGTGGAAGAGGTTGCAGTTGCAAAGAAGTTGGTAAGACTTTATGCCCCTAAAACATTAGTTCTCTAGACAAGGTCCAAACTAAATGCACAAACAAAGATATTTAGGGTAATAATATTCATCGTGTTATTAACTCTCATTTAATTGATAATACTCTCATCGTTGATCTTAGAGGAACCACTATTATTCAAGAATTTTCTTCTTTTAATTAGAAAAAATTGATACAAATTACGAAGAAGCTTCTGACTCGGACTCATTTGAATTTGGAGAATCAAAAACCATTCTAAAGACACTTGAGGAATATGAGGTTCAACCTACATAGAGTCCTAAAAATATAATTCATAAGGTTTTGATTATAGCTTATCTAATTCAGCTAACACATATCATCTACAAGAGTATTATCAATATCTATATATGTGTATTATTAGTTATGGAGTGATGTAATGTTAGAAGAGAACAACAATCAAAATCATCACTTCTCTCCTGATTTGGAAGTCAACTCAAATGTTAGTCGATTATGACGTATCAAAATGTTATTGCTACTGACGATAATTTACATCAAAGATTACTCATAATTTGGAGATATTGCAAATATTTTTTTAAAATAGATATGCTAGAAAAATAAATCATTGAGATGACGTGAATGCAACAAATTGCTCTATTGTTATGAAGAACCGTTTACATAAGTGAATTTTAATATATATATATATATATATATATATATATATATATATATATATATATATATATATTTGATATACAAAGAGGGTAAGGGTTATATTTCTAATTATTATTAATTAAAAACGACATAACTCATTATTTTCCTACACACATTCAACTACAAATTTTTCTTTGTCATCACATCATTTTAAATAAAATAAAAGAAAAAACCAGTTTATAGCTTATAAGTTCTGATTTTGACAAGAGTCATTTATAAACTTATAATTTATAACATTTTTTTTTTCTTTTTATAAGTTAGTTCAAGTAGCTTATTAACACATTATTGACACATAAGTTTATACTATATCCTTTTTTCTTTTAAATTTTACCTTATGTTTAGCTAAAATCCATTTATACCCTTTATAACTTATTTATTGTAATTTAAAATAAATAATTTATTTATAAATTTGTTAAATTTTTTTGATAAATAATAATCTTAAGTAAAAGTTTGTTTACTATAATTTAAAATAAATGAATTAGCTAATTA
>JBBPBR010000001.1:21625138-21682930 GCA_037974775.1 Cicer pinnatifidum | reverse complement strand
TTTAGAGCAAATAATTTATTTATTTTCATTTAAAATAAAAAATATATAAGATTAATAAACTTTAAATTAATAAATTTTAACTTATTATTTTTAAAATATTTTAAACATTAACAAAATTTATTTAATTTTAATTAAGACTATTATTTTATATTTTAATCTAATTAAATTATTATTTTTACTAAATAACAAACTATAAATTATCAACTAATTTTGTCAAACAGAACTTAATATTATATTGGATAGTATCCATCAATATTTTTTTAATACTATATTTTTAACTTTCTTTTTTGTCTCAAATCGAATTTTTTAAAATAAGTCTGAATCTCAGTAACTTGACAAATCGAGAACATAAAAATGTGAAGATTTGAAGATCCATGTGAATGTCATAACAATAATTGATGAAACCACACGAAATTCCCGATGATTTGTCACGTTTTTAGTTATTTCCATTTGAAGTTAGAACCAGAAACGTCCAAAGTATCATCTATAGGGAAAAAGAAAACTCATCGATAATGTCGGTAAAAAAATACAGAGATCCAAAATAGTAAAAGAAATTCTGTTTACACACCCCCCCCTATTTGCTTTTTTGCTTACTTTCTTCTTTTATTTCTCTTCTCAAAACACAATCATCACCAATTCACACACTACACTCCATCACACAATTCACGTCTCTCTCATTCCCTCGCACTATCTATAGCCTAAACCTCAAATCTCGAACACAAAACAACATAGTATTTGAGAATGTTAACTGTAAAAGGAGGAAGCAGGCCACCATGGGTGGGTTTAGGAGCAGCAGTATGGGTTCAAATAGCTTCAGGAAACACTTTTACGTTTCCTCTATACTCACACTCTTTGAAATCTGTCTTAGGTTTCAACCAAAGACAGGTCACACTTCTTGGTGTCGCTAACGATATTGGCGAAAACGTTAGTTTACTTCCTGGTCTTGCATGTAATAGGTTCCCACCTTGGCTTTTACTTTCTGTCGGTTCTTTGGCTTCTTTCATTGGTTATGGTATTCTCTGGCTTGCTGTTACACAAACACTCCCTAATCTTCCTTACTTATTGGTAAGTAATAAGTAACTTCTTGTTTATTGTTAGATCTATTTTTTTTCTTTCTTTTTTGTTTAGTTAACTAGATATTTATTAAAAAATTACTATGATTATTTTGCTGAAATAACTTGAATTGAACTATGTGTATGTGATAATATGCTATTTTGGTGTTTTATTGTTTTGTTCTTTAATCTGGCGGTTTCTGAAACTGCGTATGTTTCTAAAAGTGCTTATTTAAGCAATTAGGTTTTTTTTCCCTTTAAAGATAATGGATTTGTGGTTTATTAATAGTGGAAACTCTTGATCTGACAAAGAAAATCATCCTACAAACTTACAATTTGTAGGAAGTAGAGAATCATAGCATTAATTTTTTCTAAAAGGGAAATATTTTTTTAATTCCTTTATATCTATAATTATCATGTGATTAGTGATAACATTATTGAATCTTTTTTTTGGACAAATACTATTGAAATCTTCAATTATTGCCACATATTAAATTGTTTAACATCAGTACTTAAACTATTTTAAATCAATCAAGTTGGTTCTAGAACTATCATCCGCTCTTCTAGTTTTAAAGAAACTGATGTGCTAAATTGATGAATTAATAATAGTTTAGGGATCAAACTGATGATTTATTATTTTCATTTGGTTGTCTTTTTCTCTTCACGTCTAATTAATTTTTTATTTATGCTGGTTCTCTGCAAGAGCTCAAATTTTTCAAGATAATCAGACCGTTTATAAGGAAATAAAATTTTACTGATGCATCTTTTTTCCTGGATTTGGATTGCTTGTTGTGAACGCAGAGCACACATTCACGCCATCGATGTATGGATTCCTCCATCTTTAAACATATAGAAAAGATGAATGTGTGTTGCATTGATAGCATGAATTTGTGCTGCTTTGACAGCGTGAATGTGTGTTGAATTGACTACCTGCAACCGAAAACCGTTGTTTTTGTAGTAAAATGGTAATAATGTGAACCTATGACTTCATGCATCTTACTCACACCTTTCGTGTAATCCAATAAACGTGTGCATACATACACATGCATATTTTCTGACATTAATTACTCTTCTCAATCCTCTTTTGTCCCAAGATGAAAAGCTGAAAAAAAGAGTGTAATCGTGCTAATTAACAATTTTGCTACGGCAGTGCAGAATGCAAAATTGCATTTTGCATCTGATATAATTTGACTGAAAAAGGCCTAATTTCCATTTATTCTTTTATCGTTGTTGCAGCTTTGGTTTGCCCTTGTTATTGCTTCCAACAGTAGTGCATGGTTAACCACTGCTGTTCTGGTAACCAACATGAGAAATTTCCCTGTTAGTAGAGGCAAAGTTGCGGGAATCCTGAAAGGTTACGGTGGGCTTAGTGCTGCAGTTTTCACGGAAATTTACAGCCTACTGCTTCATAATTCTTCTTCCAAGTTCCTCTTGTTTCTTGCTGTTGGTATTCCAATTGTTTGCTTCAGTATGATGTTTCTTGTTAGACCTTGCACCCCTGCATTGGATGAAGACTCAACATCTAATTCCCATTTTATATTTCTCCAATTTTCTAGTGTGGTCTTGGGTGTATATCTTCTTGCAACTACAATATTTGGCAATCTTCTTCCATTTAGTGGTGCAGTTTCGTATATTTTGGTGGCTGTGATGATTCTTCTTCTCATGGCTCCAATTGCTGTCCCTATAAAGATGACATTGTATCGTAAGACATCTTCCAATTCAGACTCGTCTCAGCAACGATTTGAATCTTCTGACTCTCTCAGTCAAGGCAATGATGACAAAACCGAGCCGCTGCTAGGATCTACGTCAACAGGAAACCTTGGAAGCTCGAATGATCAGGATGATTCGGCTGAGATAGCTATGCTTCTTGCATTAGGCGAGGGAGCAGTGAAGCAGAAGAAGAGAAAGCCTAAGCGTGGGGAAGATTTTAAGTTCACTGAGGCTATAGTAAAGGCTGATTTCTGGCTACTTTTTTTTGTTTATTTTGTTGGTGTTGGCACTGGAGTTACTGTTCTCAATAATCTAGCCCAAATAGGTATTGCACAAGGTGAGGAAGATACCACGACCTTACTGTCGATTTTCAGTTTTTGCAATTTCGTTGGTCGGCTTGGTGGAGGAGTTGTTTCAGAGTATTTTGTCAGGTTAGTGACATCTATTTATGATGAGTGAATTTAATGTTTATTCCTAAGCTGCTATCAGTTACGATTAGAAAAAATCCCAGTGGGTGCGGTGTTTGGATGCAGTACACAACTAAGTTAATTGCATATTCAATAAGCTCTTATATATAAGTAGTTATGCATTAGCTGTCATTATAATCAAAGTCAGTATGAGGGTAAATTCCACATAAGTTCTATTTATGTTTTTTTTTTAGCTTATGAAAATAGCTTACGAACATATTGTTTACATAAGCTCCTCTAAACATTTATACAAATGCTTAGGTCATAAATAAGCCCGAATAAGCCATTTGAATGCTGTCATTGAATGTTGATAATAAGAATCATGTTAAACTACAGTTCTGTGTTTAATTGATCCAACAGATTTCTCTGCTTTTGACAATTTTCAGGACAAGATTGATTCCAAGGACATTCTGGTTGACATGCACACAGACAATCATGCTGATGGTATACCTTATATTTGCCTTTGCTGTGAACGGAACCCTTTATCCTGCAGTTGCATTTCTAGGTGTGTGCTACGGTGTGCAAGTTTCCATAATGATCCCGACTGTTTCTGAGCTCTTCGGTTTGAAGCACTTTGGCGTATTGAGCAGCTTCATGTCTATAGGAAATCCACTTGGGGCAACCCTTTTCTCAGCTCTGCTAGCAGGTTCTATATATGATACTGAGGCAGCAAAGCAGCATGGTATCGACCTTTTCGCTAATGGTGTTTCCTGCGTCGGCGCGAGTTGCTTTCAACTGACATTTTTCATTCTTTCTGGTGTTTGTGCTGCTGGCATCATCTTGAGTGTTATTCTGACTTTGAGAATTAAGCCCGTTTACCAAATGCTTTACGCGGGAGGCTCTTTCAGACTGCCTCAAACATCTTCAAGTCGCTAAGTGTATGTTAGGATTCACGTTGAATTCGCCAGAGTTTAAGGTGTGTTGTTGTGATTTTTGTCTCAATGTGATTTTGTTAAATTCACCATGAATAAAACAAATACTTGAGCATAAATGACACCACCTGTTAAGTCCTATGAAGTTCAACATTTTGATACGTCACATGGACAATGCTTTTACGCAATGCAAGTTAGGCTTAAAAATGATGCTGTCTGCTGAGAAATGAGGCCACAATATGTGACGGTATAATCACTGATATCTGAATATATGTGTATTATTTGTTATTTAGTCTAATGTGAACTTTTAAACCTAATATGCTTTTGGAATTGTTCATGCACTTGGTTGGGTTTTATATTCTGAACAATTTTTCTACAGTTATTTTCAGCACCTTTAGCTAGACATGAAAATATGAAGTAATATTACTCGTAGTTTTAGTTTTCGGTTATGCAAGTTTTGACTTAAATCTTAAAAATTATGATATTTTATCACTGTTATTATAAATTTGAATTATAGTTTTTTAATTTTCGGTTACATTCTAAATGTCTAGAAATTAGAAACAACCTAAGTCTGAAAATATGATTAAGCGCTGCACTAAACAAATTATCACTTAAATAAAGCCAGCTGTTTATTTCGGCTGTTATTGTTGTGGCATACAATCAGTGTCAGTACCACCTGAGTCTACCACAAGTGGTTAGTGTGAGGATACATGTAGAACCAAATGTTATAGAGAAATATGCATTGGTGTTTAATTTTTCTTCGTATTATATATTAATGGTAGCTATTAAAACAGACGAATAATGACTTATTAATAATAATTAAATTTTTTTCTATTTCTATGTATATGATATATTATTGCAATTGTACAAGGATGGTGCAAAATTATTTACAAAAAAAATGAATGACTCGTTGCCGTTGGTTGAATTGGCAAAGTCACCCTAGAGCACATCGTGGGTGGCTCTTTCTAGCCTCTCAATGAGTGCACTAATGTTATGAGGTATAATATAAAATATTAATAAGAACCATTGTTTTGGCTTTTTTCAAAAGAATATAAATACTAGTACATAAGAACAATTTGGTGAGACTCTTCGATGTAGACGGCTCATAATTTAGATACAAGTTTTCACAAAAGAAATCTGTTTTACGCAACTAGGACTATCATAAGGAAAAGTCGCTATAGTTAGTTATTTCTAAATGATAGGTCGATCTCATAGTGGAGTTATCCAACTTGCCATTTGCCAATAACCTTTGAATTCATGCCAAATGTCATGTGAATGAAACATTCAAGTAGACGGAGAAAATTAGAAAGAAAAAAAAAAAAGAAATATAGTAGGAATCATCATTTTGTATAAGAAAACATTGGTGTCATGCCAATATGTAAAACACACAAAATCATGTTGGTTTGTCTTCAAATAAATAACTCAAAGAGGTCTAAGATTCGAACACCTATAAATTAACTTACTAATATTTGTTTATATAAAAAAAAGACATCGAATGAGTGTTGCATAAGAGGTTCCATGTATGATCGATCCGTGCTACTATCATTTTCTTATAAAAAAATCAAGTTGGTTTAAGATCTTCAAACAATGCACGCCACAATAAAGAATCCTCAAAATCAGAATCATCTTTTGTCCTATCGTAGGGACTTTGATAATCAATTGGGCTTAGACTTTTATTACTAACCAATTCTCTTGAATCAATTGGCTCAGAAAATGTTGGACTCCTTGTAGTGTTATCCATATACCTTCTATCAATAGGCCTAGTTCTCACAGGACTTCTATTTGTGTAAACCATTTTTGCATTATCAAGAGGACCAGAAAACTTCAACACCTTGTTGTTGTTGTTAATGCTAACCATTTTTTCATGATGCATTCTTCCATCTAAAGGCCCTGACATTGCTATTTTCCTGTTTCTATGCATACCCTTTTCTCCTTTGAGCTCCTCACTCATCAATGCTCTTCTCCATTTCCCTTGGTACCAATTTTCCTCTTTTTGCAATGACATCATGTTCATGTTCTTTACATGTTTTTCTTGTTCATGGAAAATGAGCTTGCTAAGACACTTCTTTAGGCACTTTTTGAACACCCCAGAAAGGTTTTTGGTGTTTTTTGGAACTTCTCTGTTTTCTTTGTTGACAAGCTTGAGAATTTCTAACCTGTGTTTGGCAATTGAAATTCCCATGCTTTGAAGAAACTCGTGGTTGAAGTGAATGGAGTCTTGTAATTGAAGCTCATTGCGGTTAAAAGTGAAACCATACTCGTAGACTAGAGAAGGATTTAGGTTGGTCTTGGATAACCAGGAGAACCAATCCATTGCTGATGGAAATGAGTTTGTGCTAGAACAAATATAGCTATTACTATTAGATAATAGTAGTAGTATATTTCATGTTTGAGCTAGCTATTTCTATTTATAAGGTAGTTTTTTTTTCTTATTAAAAAATATTCATCCATTTAAATTTATAAAATACATAAAATAAAAAATTCAATATGTCATAACCGAAAAAAATTATCGATAAAAAGAATCACATCATCTAATTAATATCATAAACGACAAATATTAACAAATCGACACAATTTAATTTTCAAATTTTTATATTAAACATAACTCCTGTTTACAAAATTGATTTGTCGAGTAAATAGTATCATCTTTTATAATTTTGTTGAACTCTTATCAATATTAAATTAAGATATTTCCTAATACAAATTATTTAAAATATTAATATCTCTAAATATATAATATTAATAACTAAATTATTTATTAAATTATAAATCAAAATTAAAATAATTTTAACAATCTAAACAAACGAATATTTCAATAAAACAAATAATTAAATATTGTCGCGCTAAAACAGTCAAGAATGTCGATCATAGACAATAAAATAAAGGAAACAAAATATATATGTTTTTTAGTAAAAGGACTAAGAGAGTTATTGATGCATATACGTTTAGATGGATAAAAGGTTGTGGATTTTATGCTTTATTGGCCAATTTGGAAACACATTGAGGATGCAATGCAATACAGCGCGGCCACCTGTTGACCAAAACAAAAAAGAGCGCGGCTACCTAAGTGGTGATAGCTATTGTAGTGGATTACATTGGGATGATAAAAGTGATTTTAGAAATATAAAATTAATTTTGGTATTTTGTGTATTTGGAATAAATTTTGTTTTTATAATTTTGCTTTTAAAAATAGTTTTGCAGGTTTCAGTAATATTAATGTTATTCTTGATTTAATCATTAATTTGATATTGAGCCTCTTAATTCTTATGCACCTTTGACTCCCAATAGCGAGGTTGAGATTGAATAATTTCCTACTTTTCTCTCATTTAACTATTCGTAACTCTTTTGAAAATATTCTTAAAATTTAAAATAGTGTCTTTTCTAAAAATATTATCAAATTTTAGGTTCATGTGAATCATCTACACAAAAATAGAAAAGATAGAGAGAATTTTTTTTTACTTCCCCTATCTTTAACATAAAAAGAAAAAAGAAAACATCACAACCAATAAAGATATTTATTGTGATAACATTTTGGATATTTTTCTAAATATATTTTTATAGAAAATTGTGATACATTGTATTAAAAATACATTTTAATATTTAAAAAATACATTTATTAAATAAAGATAAAAGAGTCTCTTAAATAATATTTCTCAAAAGTTGTAACTTTTTCTTATTAATAAGATCAAAAAATTCACCAAAACTTCTCTTATAGTAAGTATCTGATGAGAGAGGAAAAGTAGAAGAATTGATGAATGAAGAATGGAGATAATGTTTTTGGGTAGAAATCCAAATCGCACAATTCTCTTTGCTAATTCTCACATAAAATCATAGTTTTGTTGCTTTTTCGTTAGCCCCTTTCTTTTTCTTCTTGATATATAATATAACAAAATTAGTTTTATAAAATTAATTTAATTTTAATTAAAAAAAATTAATTTTATATAACTAATTTCCTTTTTATATCTCATATAATAAAATTAATTTTTGTCATTGAATTACCAAACACTATATAACAATAGTTGGCCTGATTTTTTATTTTATTTTATTTATTTATATCTTATTTTATTTCATTTCCACTGAAATTTGGGATGGTAGTTAAGACTGAGAGTGACAAAATCCTAGAGTATGTGGGAGTTTTTGACATTTTGAGAGGGATATATAGGTCAAGGCATGATTTTTCTTTTGTTACATGAGATATAAAAAGGAAAAAGAAAGACGAAAGAAGTACACCACTAAGTTTTTTAAAAAGGCACATCCATAAGATCAATCAAAAGAGCTGAAGATAATGATAAATTAGTGACTCATAAACTAAAATCTAGGCCAAGGCATGAATATGCCGCATGTTATATAATAAGATAATAAAACGGGGTTCGAATTCTCGTGATTATAAATGATATATAGGATATGGGAATTGACTAATAAAATAAATTTCAGAACTTAAGGAAAAGGTTGTCAAATAAACTTTGTTATTTGTTAATAAAACAGACACGAAATCAAATTATACGGATGTTTTTATGGAGCTTATTAGTTTGATAATGTTAGATTGCGACAGCATCCGATTAAAGCGTGAGAAAAATGGGTTATGGCATCATGGGCCCAAGAAAATTAAATTATTAATTGAGGACAAATCAATTTGGTAACCTACTACCACCCAGTCTATTGCCTAGATAGATGATCTTAAACTCCTAAAGATACACATATTCAACGTACAACAAATTAGCGGAAATCGTGGGATACTAAGAAAGAATAATGATTTCTTTTTTAGTAATAATTTATACATTTAATTCAAAATTAATTGAAAAATACAAAGTGATATATGATAAAAATCTTAGAAATTAGTCGTAAATGTTGTCGTCTTTGCTAAAGACCGATTATTCCTTTTGCAAACCATCTAACAAAATTAATATTATAGTTTGTAAATGAATTATGAATGAGCTTGCAAGATTTCACAATAGCTCCAAACTCCGAGATATAGTCAAGACACTCATGAAAAACAATCAACAATCCCCTCACTAAACAACTCAAAGATAACATGTTGGAGATCTAAATCTCTCACACTCATGAAATATTTTTCATTTGTAGCATGCCAAATATGCCATAGAGTTAAAGAAAATGAGTAATAATAACTGGGTCATTTATTTCTAGGAATGTAAAGAAAAGATGTTTAATAGAATCAATTGTATAAATAAGGGGTGAATACAATCCCACAAACCTAATTGCTAGAACCAAGTTGGTTTAAGAAAAAATGACATTTAATTTTGATTTTGATATAGTAAAGTATATAAGAGAATAATGTATATTTTAACGTGTGACTAATTGTGTAGATCCTCTTATGAACATTTATGTGGATTGTTTGGCCAAAGAAATGCATCATTTGGTTCCTCTAATGTAAAATTGAGTTCATCATATATTCAAATTAACTATGTGAAGGACGTCATATAGTCAACTTAACTTTGTGAAATTCATCATCTAATCAACTTTTGTTTGAAGTGTTGAGACAAAATCTCAATTTAATGTTTTGATAAAAACAAACAAAAAGTTAATTAAGAATTCTAATTATGATTCTAAGTGTTTTGGTTTTTAACATGTGCATTTGAGTGTGTTAAACAAGATAGGTATCAAACATCACAAATCAGATCAAAGGAAACAGTTCTGAAGATTGATCTTGAAACAGTTTTGGAAAATGAAGATTGATCTTTAAAAAACGAAGATTGATCTTTATCTTCTGCTAAAAAACAAAGAACGATCTCCGTTTATGACATAAGCAAAGATAATCAGTTTTCTTGAAAAAAGATCAATCCTGGAAACAATATTCATCTTATATTCTCATATAGAATCAACAAAAGATTAATCCATGTCACATTTGTTCCAGAATTTGAAGAATGAAAGACATGCTTCCATAAAGGCATAATACAAAGATCATTCTTCATATAAAGCAAGTGCAAGTACAAGGCTACAAGTAGTAAAGTACACTACTGATTTGAACTATTCTAAAGCCTGCACACATGACTCAAAAGCATATACTTAAGGCTGACAAACTGACACAAATCATAGAGTACAAATTTAGTTCATCACAAATCAAAAGATCAATCCTGGATCGATCTTGGCTGCAGCTGATCACTCTTACTTTATGACAAAGTTTATTCAACAGCTCTTTCATGACAGCTGGTCCTTTTCCAACTGCCATATGAGCTGTCCTAAGCCTTCTTGGAGTCTATAAATGCAGCTGCAAGTTGAAGAACAAAACAGAACAATCAACACCAAACAAAAGATCAATCTTTTCAATCATAATCAAGTGTCTCAATATCTTTCTTATAGTTTGTTGTTTTGTTTTAATCTTTGTGTTGTAATCATTTACAACTGAGGTCTATTTACAGAATATATTTCTCAAAAAAGAGTTGAGTAAATATCCAGATTCTAAATAGTCTCAAATCCACCACTTTGTAACTCAAGGTTGTTTTGTAAAATCTTGAGTAAATTTCAAAAATCCTTTCATGTTTTGAAAGGTAACTTGTTAAAGCCTTTCCAAAACAGTAAGGTAGAACTGAAGAAATCCTTTCTAGGTAAAAGGGTAGGAATTGTGTAAAGATCAAGATTGATCCATGAAAATCGAGAATGATCTTGGTTTGAACACTTAGTGAAAAATCTCACGGTTGTGAGGACTGGACGTAACCCGGATTGGGTGAACCAGGATATATCCTTGTGTGATCTCTCTATCTCTATCTCTATTTATTTTATGCTTTACAATCAGATTTCATTTTGATAAAATTGATCTTGCTGTTTTTAAATCAAACTAAAGATTGATCTTCTACAAGTTAAGATCGATCTTCATCACTGTAAAGATCAATCTTAGATTGAGATCTTATTTTTAAAATAGAAATTTTAAAAAGGGGCAATTATAATTCAAACCCCCTTTCTTATAATTGATATTTCTAATTCAATTGGCATCAGAACTCGGTCTCAAAAGTTCAACACCTAACAAGTGTTAGAGAAAAGATCTAGAAAAATGTCAAAAGATATGTACATTGCTGAATGAGGGTCATCATATAGACCACCTTACTTTGGTGGCATAGACTACTATTTCTGGAAAATAAAAATGCAGTTGTTTATGAAATCTCAAGATACAGGAATGTGGCACATCATTACAGATGGAGATTTTGTACCAAGAGTCGACCAAAATGATTCAACCTCTGCTGAAAAGAAAGAAGCAGATTGGACAGCAAAAGAAAAATCTAAGGTACTCCTAAACTCTAAAGCTCAATTATTCTTATCGTGTGCTTTGAGCAGAGAAGAATGCGAAAGAGTTGATGAATGCAAAACTACTAAAGAAGTATGGGACACATTACAAATTCATCATGAAGGAACAAGCCATGTAAAAGAAACCAGAATTGATATAGGCATAAGAAAGTTTGAACTCTTTGAAATGAATGAAGGAGAAACCATTGATGAGATGTACTCAAGATTCACAACCATTGTAAATGAAATGCGCTATTTAGGGAAAGCATACTGAGTACAAGACAGAGTCAGAAAGATCATGAGATGTCTTCCAATAATATGGAGACCAATGGTGACAACCATAAGCCAGGCTAAGAATCTTGACGTACTCGGACTGGACGAACTAATTGGAACATTACGAGCACATGAAGTGCTACTACAAGAAGACAAACCAATAAAAAAGGTCAAAGCAATAGCTTTGAAAGCATCTCAAGAAAGTACACCATTACAAACATATGAGGACTCAGAAGAAATCGAACAAGAAAATGTTGATAAAGAGATAGTTCGTCTTACAAGAAAGATACAAAGAATGTTGATAAGAATGGATCAAATCAAAAAGGGATTTCCAGATAAAAAGGAATTCAAAACTGAAATAGATAAAAGCAAAATCATTTGTTTTGGCTGCAACAAACAAGGACATTACAAAACTGAATGTCCATTAAACAAAAAGGTGCCAAAGAAATTTCCCTTCAAAAAGAAGTCAATGATGGCAACCTAGGATGATTCTGATGAATCAGAAGCAGATGAACCTGAAGAAGCAAACCTGTGTTTGATGGCAAACATTGAAGATGCAGAGGTAACAAATTCTAAACCATGTCTTGTATGTAAACAAATGGAAACTGAATTTGACAATTTGCTAAATGATTCAAATTTTCTCATTCAAAAGTGTAATTCTTTTAAAGAAAAATTTCACAAGGAAAAAGAAGAGAAAGAGAAAATTCAGGATATGAATGATAAACTTAAAGATATCATTCAAAATCTGAAAGAATCTCAACTCAAACATCTTGAATTTGAAAATTCAGAAAGTCAAGATCGATCTTCGTTTCAAATGGAGAACGTTCTTCTCAAGGCTGAAGTTGAAATTCTTAAAAATGATTTAACAAAATTCATTAAAGCTACTGAAACTTTTCAAAGAATCATGGGATTCCAAGTAGGAATATTCGATAAAGCTGGTCTTGGTTTTAATCAAACTCAAAAAACAAAAATGTATGAAAACTTCTTTGTTCTAGAAAGAAAGGAAGAAAAATATAAAACCAAATGCTCATATTGTAAGAAACTTGGACATTTGGAATTTGCTTGCTACTTTAAAAAAAAAAGATGAAAAGATTAAAAGCAAAAAGTTTTCTAAAAGGAAAGATCGTTCTGCAAATAAAACTGAATCAATTTTGAAAAATCTGCAAAACAAAGAACGTTCTCCAGTTTGTTCTCAAAACGAAGAACGTTCTGGAACAAAAGCGGATCATTCTCCAGCAAGTCTGGAAAAAGAAGAACAATCTGAAATTTCATCAAAATCAATTTCAAAACCGTTTAAAACTCAGATTTTGAAAACTTCTCCAAGACCAACAACAAAGTGTTCCTATTGTTCCAAGAAATGCCACTTTGAGTCAACTTGCTATTTTAAAAAGAGATCAAGTTTTAAACAATCTTCTAAAAGAAGATATACTAACAATCAAGGACCCAAACAAATATGGGTACCAAAATCATTGCAAACTTGTGATGCAGGAACATCATCCAATAATCAAGAAAAAACATTGATACATGGACAAAGCATGCTCAATACACATGAATGGAAAATTATCATGCCTCATCTCATTACAAAATTTGGAGTGTCTTTAACCCTTTGAAACATTAACAAATCAAAGGTACATGTATCATCTTATTTCGATTCCATGTATGCGCTTATTATCATGTTCAAAATTAAAATGTTGTCTCTTGTGAAAGATGACAAAGAGCATAGTGGCATTTTCCTTGTATTCTGATTGTTTTTAAAAAAGGGATATTAATTCTATAATATTCAGGGGGAGTTTTCAGAAAATGTTATTTTTCTTAAAACTGGAGTCTATTCATTGTTTTTTATCCTTTGTATTCCCCAACCTTTTTGTGTTGACAAAGGAGGAAAATTATTTTAGATTTTATGTTTAGATTTTATGTTGGTTCAAAAATCTGAAGCATATTTTGAAGGGGAGCTTTTAAAGCTATATATGATTAAAACTAGAATCAAAATTAAAATCTAAATTAACATGTTTGTCATCATCAAAAAGGGGGAGATTGTTGAGACAAAATCTCAATTTAATGTTTTGATGAAAACAAACAAAAAGTTAATTAAGAATTCTAATTATGATTCTAAGTGTTTTGATTTTTAACATGTGCATTTAAGTGTGTTAACACAAGATAGGTATCAAACATCACAAATCAGATCAAAGGAAATAGTTCTGAAGATTGGTCTTGAAACAGTTCTGGAAAACAAAGATTGATCTTTAAAAAACAAAGATTGATCTTTATCTTCTGCTAAGAAACAAAGAACGATCTTTGTTTATGACAAAAGTAAAGATAATCAGTTTTCTTGAAAAAGATCAATCCTGGAAACAATATTCATCTTATATTGTCATATAGAATCAGCAAAAGATTAATCCAAGTCACATTTGTTCCAGAATTTGAAGAATCAAAGACACGCTTCAATAAAGGCATAATACAAAGATCATTCTTCATATAAAGCAAGTGCAAGTACAAGGCTACAAGTAGTAAAGTACACTACTGATTTGAACTATTCTAAAGCCTGCACACATGACTGAAAAGCATGTACTTAAGGCTGACAAACTGACATAAATCATAGAGTACAAATTTAGTTCATCACAAATCAAAAGAACAATCCTGGATCGATCTTGGCTGCAGCGGATCACTCTTGTTTTATGACAAACTTTATTCAACAGCTCTTTCATGATAGCTGGTCCTTTTCCAACGGCCTTATGAGTTGTAACATGTGCATTTAAGTGTGTTAACACAAGATAGGTATCAAACATCACAAATCAGATCAAAGGAAATAGTTCTGAAGATTGGTCTTGAAACAGTTCTGGAAAACAAAGATTGATCTTTAAAAAACAAAGATTGATCTTTATCTTCTGCTAAGAAACAAAGAACGATCTTTGTTTATGACAAAAGTAAAGATAATCAGTTTTCTTGAAAAAGATCAATCCTGGAAACAATATTCATCTTATATTGTCATATAGAATCAGCAAAAGATTAATCCAAGTCACATTTGTTCCAGAATTTGAAGAATCAAAGACACGCTTCAATAAAGGCATAATACAAAGATCATTCTTCATATAAAGCAAGTGCAAGTACAAGGCTACAAGTAGTAAAGTACACTACTGATTTGAACTATTCTAAAGCCTGCACACATGACTGAAAAGCATGTACTTAAGGCTGACAAACTGACATAAATCATAGAGTACAAATTTAGTTCATCACAAATCAAAAGAACAATCCTGGATCGATCTTGGCTGCAGCGGATCACTCTTGTTTTATGACAAACTTTATTCAACAGCTCTTTCATGATAGCTGGTCCTTTTCCAACGGCCTTATGAGTTGTCCTAAGCCTTCTTTGAGTCTATAAATGCAGCATCAAGTTGAAGAACAATACAGAACAATCAACACCAAGCAAAAGATCAATCTTTTCAATCATAATCAAGTGTCTCAATATCTTTCTTATAGTTTGTTGTTTTGTTTTAATCTTTGTGTTGTAATCATTTACAATTGAGGTCTATTTACAGAATATATTTCTCAAACAAGAGTTGAGTAAATATCCATATTCTAAATAATCAAACTAAAGATCAATCTTTGATAAAATTGATCTTGCTGTTTTTAAATCAAACTAAAGATTGATCTTCTACAAGTTAAGATAGATCTTCATCACTGTAAAGATCAATCTTAGATTGAGATCTTATTTTTAAAACAGAAATTTTAAAAAGGGGAAATTATAATTCAAACCCCCTTCCTTATAATTGATATTTCTACTTCATGAAGGTCATTGTAACATCCTCTATATCTATTATTTAAACTAATTAGGACCTATCAATATTGTTTTCAATATTAATGTTTGTGTGATAATTATTTGTCTTGTTTAACTTATTGCATTTGATAAAGTTGTTAGTAAGAATTATTTAATCGGGGAGTTTATATTTATATATTATATGTAGATTGTTTTTCTTTTTTCTAGTGCAAGAAGAATTTGTGTTAAGGGTTTGTGGCTTGGTGGGACCCAACCCATATGAATGAGTAGAAATTTTTGGGCTAGGGGTTTGTGACTTTGTTTTTTTATGATCAAAGTTAACAAAAAAAAAAAGTGATATTTGTGAGAAAAACGTGACTTCTAAATGCAAGAATTATGTATATGCCAGTACTTCTCATGCAAGAATTATGTATATTCAATTTATCAAGCAATCACAAAAATGGAGCATGTATCAATATTAACCAATCAAACAATTAAGTAAAAGATAAGGGATAGAAGAATGATACTCAGAAATTTATCCTGGTTCGGTTGTCTGTAAGACAACCTACATCCAGTCCCAAGATCAACTTGATCTTAGCCTTTTTCACTAGAATCTTCTATAGTACTTTTACAGATTGTCCAGCTAGCTCCTAGCCTATCTATCCAACTATCTTGATTCTAACATACATCCATTGCATCCTTTGAGTATTTCCGGCAAACTCACACAAGATCGCAATGAGGTTCCTTCTTGATGATCACAAGCATCAACGAACGGGAACCACCAGTGTAGCTACTGGATTTTTACATAATTTGGTTTCAATGTCATTTCACAGAAAATGATAACAAAGAAGATCAAAAGATCTTTCTAACAAAAGTGACTTGATCACACAATGATGTTCAAACTATATGTGTTTGCCAAACGGTTAAGTTTTCTCAAAGTATTGTGTGTATCAAAGTTCAAAGTCTCAAAGGTTCTGTTTTTGGAAAGTTTTGAATTCTATGTCAAATCAAAAGTTATGATAATTCATTTTGAAAAACAGTTTTGATTCAGTTTTTATATGTTTCAGAAAAAAACATATAAGTCGATTTGCCAATCGATTTTATAAAGCATAGAAACACTCCAATCGATGCTCGTGTTTCTTGTTTTTCTTGGATCTTGAAAACATATGTATCAATCGATTTCTCAATCGATTGTGTTAATTCATAAATCAGAAAACTGATACAAGTTCATATCAGCATCGATTGAGTAATCGATTTCGAATGTTTTGTTCCAACAACGAGATCAAAACAATCGATTGATATTTCATCATAATCGATTTGGCAATTGGTCTGTAACTGAAACAATTACTCCAATCGATTGAACTGGTCTCTGGGACTTCAGAAATTTGCACGAATCGATTCGTCAATCGATTTGCTTTGTCCCAGTGTTCCAGTTGTTCAATTCCAATCGATTTGAATTGTTACTTGGACTTAGCCACTTTGAAAACATTGATTTGCCAATCGACTAGGAACATGGTTTCTGATATATGATAAAACATTTTCAACACCCAATCGATTTGTCAATCGATTAGTATATGTCTTGCAGATCAAGAAATAAAATTCAATTGATGTCTCAATCGATTGATTTTGTCACAGAGCTACTGACTTAGAAAAACTTTTGTCCAATCGATTTGCCAATCGATTTGGTTTAAGGATTTTTGTCTTTGTGTCTCATTCAATCGATTCATCAATTGATGTTCCAATCGATTGGTATGTTACAGAGTTTAAGTCAGAGACAAAGTAAGCTCGAAATCGATTTGCCAATCGATTTAAAAACTTGTGACATGCCCCTGTAACTCACACAATCGATTTGTCAATTGATGCATGAATCGATTGTCCAATCGATTGCTTTGCACCCAGAGTTCAAGTTTCACTGCTATCCTTCACAGAATCGATTTACCAATCGATTGGATCAGTGATAACTTTACTCCTGAGTCAATCAATCGATTGCCCAATGGATTAGCCAATTGATTAGTCAATCGATTTGGTTACTAAGTTCAAATTAAAAAACATTTTAACCTTGGCAACACTTATGCATGAACTCATGTATGATAAGTCTAAAGCCTAATAAACACAATCACTAAAGACATAAAAACATAGTTGACTTTGTCCGGCACATGCTTCACTTCAAGCTTGATTCCTTGCGTTCCAAGCATTGTGTCCATATGTTTAGTGTGTGTGTGTTTCTACCTGAAATGCAACTTGATTTAAACAGTTAGCTTGATCACAAGACATTGTATGTTTGTTAATTATGTCAAAACTAGAATCAGGGGAACTTATGTCCAACAATATTTTATTCCTCATATTCTTCATTCTAGCCCAAAACTATCTAACCAATAATTTCCACTTTAAATTTTTCTTAAGTCCACAATTTTTCTATACTCAGTAATAATAAGCATAAAGGAATATCGAAACCTTAGCCACCACCACAAACCCTAATACACAAGCCTTATAAAGATAAGATTCTGTAAACATAAAGGAATATTGAAACTCTAACCACTATCACCTTCACACCTCATTTTCTTTGTACATCAAAAGCTTGGAACTTTTTTTTCCTTGTGAACAACTTCGTGGAGCTTAGAGCTTTGTACTAGAAATAAAAGTAACCAAGGTAAGGGGTTTTCCTCACTCAAATTATAGTTAAACCGTTGGTTGGATGACATGAAATTAAAACTTATGATTGCTTGCATTTTGAAAGGAATAAATGTAGACTAACAAATTAAAATAATAAAACCACAATCATTTACGTTGAGTTCGATAAGTAATATATGATTTTTAAGAAGTAAAATATGAATTTTTATCTTCTATGCGATAAAGTTTTAATTTTTATGATGAATATAAAGTAAAATATGAATTTTTATGTTATATATGATAAAGTTTTAATTTTTATGAGGAATATGAAAGAAAGTATGAAATATCATGTTATACATGATAAAGTTTTAATTTTTATGATGAATATAAAGTGAAATATGAATTTTTATGTTATATATAATAAAGTTTTAATTTTTATGGCGAATATGAAATGAAGTATGAGTTTTTATGATTTATGTAATAAAGTTTTAATTTTTATGCCATAAATAAAGTAAAGTATGAATTTTTATGTTATATGTAATAAAGTTTTAATTTTTATGATGAATATGAAATACATGTTGAATTTGTATGTTATATATGCTAAAGTTTTAACTTTGATGATGTATATGAGTTGAAGTTTGAATTTTCTTGTTATATATGTTAAAGCGTTAATTTTTATGGTGTATATGATATTAAGTTTCGATTACAAACATACCTAAAAGCCTAAAATCTAATTATTCTCCTCTTTAACTCTCTCTCTCTCCCTCCCTTTTGAGAAGCTTTCAGAATCGTCGGAATTGTCATTCATTGTAGTTTATCTTTGTTGTTTTTGTTTGTGTCTTATTTGTTGACATTGATCTCTGCTCATCACTTCGTCGCATCACGATCTCTGCTCATCTTCTCTATCACCATTGATCCCTTCTTCGTTGCCAATTTGATCCGTTGTTGCACACAGGTCAAATACAATTGATAAAATATAAATAGAGGTAATAACTCGAAGTTTTTCGTAAGAACTTCTGATATAATAATAATAACTGAATTGAACATTGAAATTAAAAAAAGGGTTTTTTAGATCAAACAAGCGTTTCAGACCTATCACAAATTCTATCAATGAGTTTAATTTCTAACTTGTGATTCTATTCTTATTTGACTATAGAATTGACCAAACAAGCGTAATCAATCCTATGTGAGTTTGGTCTCTTTGATTGGATTAAGTATCACAATCATCAAAATATTACAATTAACGATCAAGCGTCGCAAAATTATAATTCAATTAAATTAGAAATCGAAACCAAATTCTATCAAATAAATTTAATCAATCCTATTGAAATTCAATTTAAGTAATCAAAATATCAATATAATCAAATAAACAATAGTAGAATCATGAATCGAAATTGACAGTGTAACCTGAATCTCAATGTGTTGATGAAACTCTGAACTCATGGATTAATCTTATAAAATTAGGCTTCCATGAAATTAAAATAAAACTATTTATTTCTTGTAGCAATTTGAATCCTAATTTTTTTCGTCTGTAGAAAAGAAACAAAAATACCAATATATAGTATTTGATATTGGGCTTTAGGGTTTAGAGTTTATAATAATTGACTCGCTAATTAAAATTATTACAAAAGTCCAGATTACGAAATCTAAAATTTAGACCTAGTAAAGTTCGGAATTGGTATTTTCTTCCAACATAAAGGTTGTAGCTAAGATTTTTATATTTCCAACGCCTACTCATATGCACCAATCCGATATTCAAAGCTCAAGTTGTGACCTACAGAGCGAGAAAGAGTCAAAATACAAATAATAAAATTAAAATGCAAATAATAAAATTATAATTTAAATTCGACCCAAAGTTTATAAACAAGCTAAAAATATTAATCTAAGATATAAAGAGCTTTTAAACTACCAAATTAAAAAACTAAAAACATGTACCCAAATGTTATGATTAAATTCCCCCACACTTAACCTTTTGCACTCTGAGCAAAACAATGCATGTGACTCCAAATATTTTTATGAATGCAAAGTGGTGAGAGAAAAAAAATTTCTAGCTTAAGGAAATAATGTATAGTTTTGTTATCACAACCAAGGCAAACAAGAGGACAAGTTTGTTGAGACAAAATCTCAATTTAATGTTTTGATTAAACAAACAAAAAGTTAATTAAGAATGTTAATTATGATTCTAAATGTTATGTTAATTTAATTTGTGATTTTGAGTGTATTGATTCAAAGATAGGATTTAAACAAAGCAAAGAAATCAACATAAAAAGGCAAGAAACGGAACAGACAAGAATTGAGAACATTCTTAACAAAATCTGGAAAACGAAGAATGTTTTACAGTTTCATAATGATCATTACAGCTCTAAAGCCAATCAATATCCACTAGTTAAAAGAAGTTTTAGCCTCTGGATTTTACATATATATCATCAGCACTTGGCAAGAAACAAACTGAGATGATTAGATTCAAAGAAACTACTTGAATCAGAAAGAGAAAAGATCACGAATTAGCAAGATCAGACACATCTGAACATTCTTGACAACATTTTGATCAATATGGACAACATTGCAACATCAGCCTCCAGGCTGATAAACATTGTCCAACTTGTTATACTTGATCTTCAGCAGCAAACATCTTTATCCAGAATGATCAGACCAGTCTCTAGATTGATTATCAATCTCCGTTTCTGCAGAATTTTAGCATTGATCTCCTTATTTCTACAGAAGTGTATAATCATTCACCAAACTGTTTTGGACAAAATCAAGGCTCCAGATCGAAGCTGTAACATCAATAATTACATATGAAGCTTCAAGGATCATTAAACACAAGATAAATCTGATCAAGAACAAAGAAACCAACCCAGTCAACAAAGTTCAAATTATGTTCAAAGGCTGAAATATTTTTATTCAAATATATTGGTTTTGGTTAAATCTGACAGAGCACTCCCAATAGTTCTTTTGTGAGGACTGGATGTAACCCGAGTTGGATGAACCAGGATATATCGTTGTGTGGTATCTTTTTCCTTATATATTTACTTTCATTTTGATTGATTATTTAGTTAAATACATAAACTGAATTTCTAATTTTGACTAACTAAGAACGTCCTCCATTTTCTAGTTAAAACCAAGAACGTTCTCCGCTTTCTGTTTTCACAACCAAGATCAATCTTGAGTTATTTTCTTAAGTTTTTAACAAGAATTTTTAAAAGGTGCATTTACAATTTAAACCCCCTTTCTTGTAAATCGACATTGTTACTTCAATCAAGTTAAGTAAAGAATGCATCATAAGTGATAGAGTCCTCCCAGGATATAAAAATCTTTCAAAGTGTTTACACTCAAAGTGTTTGGGCTATTGTTTACACTATAAGCACATCATAAAAGCTAGCACTACCATAGGCTTGACAAGCCTATATAATCTATATTTGAAACACATGCAGATAATGATCAATAGGTCTTTATTTAGGTTGTAATGTGACCAAGGTAAGGGTGAGATGATCCTAAGGAGACTAGGGCTAAAAATCAAAGAGGATAAATGAGTAATGATTAACAGAGAAAAACAACATTAAGAAGTAACTCAACAAAACATCATTGACTTTTGTTTTCACACTCTTTTTACTCACAACACAACCATTTTTCCTTATATATTTATTTATTTATTTTTTCATAACACTCAAATTTAAACAAACAAGTTGAGCACCCTATACTTATGTAAGGAAAGACTCCTTTATCCCCCAAGATTCAGTCAATTCATTGTTTTTCACTTTTAGGCTTGTAATGAACTATATAACAAAAAATAGGGTAATTAGGCTCAAAGGGGCTTAAACAAATGGTTTATTGTAGGGTAAACTTATTTGGCTAGTAGCTTAATCAGAAACAAATGTCTAGATCATTTCAATATATGCATGCGGACAAGAGTCAAGTCAAGTTCTGCTGTAACTAGCAATCATGAATGAGATAACACACAAGAAAAAAAAGATGAAAAAATGTATTTCATTCATAATAAGGCTAAAAAATCTCACAAAGGTTAATGACTTATCACAAATGATACACAATTTAGCATTTTAATCCAATTTATTTTACCAAGAATGCAAAAATACTATCCAGTCATACCAGTCCAAACAAACTCTCAATATTTACAACCATAAAATATGATGAAAAAACATGCAATGCAATGTCCATTTTTATTTATTTTATTTATTTTATTTTTTAATGTTTTTTATTTTTTTATTTTGAAATATAACAAATAAAATGCTAAATAATACCCTCATACTTAAATTACACATTGTTCTCAATGAAAGTAACAAGTATAAAATAAGAGTAAGGAAAGGTAGTGTAACACCCCGATTTTCAATGCGAGAGTGTATTTTTTTTTTCAAAACAAATTCATAAAACCAAGAAATAAATAAGGGAAATACCTTTGGATAAACGTTTAAGTCATAACGCAATGACATTTAAGTCAATTTAATTTACAAACAGCGGAATAGGTTTTCGAAATATGAATCCAAAGTATTTACACGTCAAAAAATGGTACGTGGAATCCATCGAAAATAACATGTCATGCTAACAATATTAGTATAGGTACAACCTTCCAATTTAAAATACACGCAATCCAAAAGAAAGACATCTGCTCCCTCTATGTCAACCTAATCTGATCATTCTACAAAAAAAAAAAACTATACACCCTGAGTGATCTCCACGCGCCCCGTGATATCCTCCTAACATAGCTCTAGTCAGGCGTTCCCATCCACATTCCCATCCACATGGTATGAACTGGTAGGATTGTCCTGGCTCTTATCTGAGGGCAAAGCCCAGATTTCCACAATAGTTGTAAAGGGTCACCAACCGAAATTAACAGTTAACACATAACATTTAAGTTTTTAAATGCACAAAATAACCTTTCAACTTAGCATGCACCTTGAAAGGGTTTTCCATATGCTAAAAGTTCATATACTACTTGCCAAGTAAAAATGAAATCAAATAAAGTTTTACATCAATCAAGTAATAAACAACTGACCAATCCATTGATGAATCAATTGAGAAATCGATTATCTAACTCAGAATAAGAGTTTCTACTAAGCAAATCGATTGAGAAATCGATTTCTTGAAGGTTTTTAGTGAAAGCTGTACTCTGGGCTTAAATCAATTGATTGGGCAATCGATTGAATGAATAGCTGAGCCCCTGTAACAAATCCAATCGATTGGCAAATCAATTTTGACCAAATAGCTGAGCTACTGTAATAGCCAAATCGATTGGCAAATCGATTAGTTTAATATCTTTTCAAGATTCAAGAAAACAGGAGACATAACAATCGATCGAGAAATCGATTTCTTAAATGGTTTTAAGAAACATACTACAAAATCGATTGACACATCGATTTTGTCAAAATAGCTAAGCTCCTATAACAAATCAAATCGATTGGCAAATCGATTTTGATAAATAGCTTTTAACAGAATCGATTTGGGAATCGATTTCCCTGAATGTTTTTCTAAAACTACATAAACTAACTCAATCACATTCACACACAACTCCAGAACATAACACTTAGCAATTTCAACACAATCACCACGACAACTTGAGTTTCAAAATAGTTTTACAATCAATCATACTTACACACAATTTCAAACATAACACTTAGCAATTTCAACACAATCACCACGACAACTTGAGTTCAAACACTCAATCATAAACTTGAATCAAACACGACTCGTGTGCCAAGCACCCTAATGCAATGCGTATATGCCAAAATGCATGGACTCAGAATTCCAAACCAAAACCCTCCTCGAAGGGCCGTAAATCATAATTGTACCGCCTATCACAGGTCGAAGTACTAATTACTGAGGTGCCACCTATCACGGGTCTGCACGATTTACTAAAAAGCGTAAACCATAAACATACTGCCTATCACGGGCCAGTACTGTTTACCGAGGTGCCACCTATCACGGGTCTGCACGATTTACTAAAAAGAAACGTAAATCGTAAATGTACCGCCTATCACAAGCCAAAGTACTATTTACCAAGGTGCCACCTATCACGGGTCTGCACAATTTACAAAAAACCGTAAATCGTAATTGTACCACCTATCACAGGCCAAAGTACTATTTACCAAGATGCCACCTATCACAGGTCTGCACAATTTACAAAAAACGTAAATCGTAAATGTACCGTCTATCACAGGCCAAAGTACTATTTACCAAGGTGCCACCTATCACGGGTCTGCACGATTTACAAAAAAAATGAAATGCATGAGCATACTCTAACTCCATCCACGACAATCGTTAAGCAAATGCAGATATGAAAAGATTCCTCATTTTTAATACTCATTTAACTCTAACAATTTTCACAATAATCGTTAAGTAAACAGAGATATTAAAAGATTCCCCATTTCTAATACTCGTTTAATTCTAGCGATTTTCACTGCAAACATTAAGTAAACAAAGATATTAAAAGATTCCTCATTTTTAATACTCGTTTAACTCTAATGGTTTTCAAATTCCACACAGAACATACTCAGACATATTCTCAAATTCAATCCACAATTCACACCAAATCACATCAATTCATTTTTCCACAAAATCCACACAAACATATCTCAGATTTCATAAGTATCAATTATGAACACATTGAATACGACAACACAAATCAACACAACCCACCACTCAAACACAACAAATTTCATTTACTCAAAATCATACATAAATGAGTTAAATTCATTTTCCACGAAACATTCATCAATATCACCAAAACCCCACATTAGAATTTCACCCATAAAATCATTAAATTCATTTTCCCCAAATCAACACTTCAACCCTAACAAATTCTTTTCCACACAATCATAGATAAGTCCCTAAATGCAACTAAAAGTTTGGATGGAGCCCTTACCTTAACGTTAGCTTTAACGTGCGATTACGGTACCCCGAGTAAATCCGGTAAAATCTCCGCTCGCGACGTCGCTTCCAAAGTTAGTTCACTTGCACCGTAGAGTGGAGGTGAACAACTTCCCCTTCTATCTCTTCGCGAAACGAAGCTTAGATCTAGACGAAACGTGAAGGTTTTCGTTTGACGGTTTGAAAATCCCTAACACCGTTTTTCTTCGTTTTCAAATCAAAGAGGAAGTATGAAGCTGGGAATTTGATCTTTCTCACCCACTAAGCCTTGGGTTTCTTTTCTTGAACTAAAAGGAAGCCAAGAAAACAAAAATGGAAGAAGAAGGGAGGGAGTTTCACGCGAGGCAGAGGAAGAAGAAGAATTCTGTTTTCCATTTGTTTTTCCTTCCTTCTAATTTCCTTTCCTTCTATTTCCTTTTCTTTCTTTTCTATCTCTTTTCTTTTTCCCTCCAAACAAACAAACATATATATATATATATATTAATTATAACTTAACAAATATCTCAAAATATCTAGATATTTATTAAAATTACCATTTCACCCATAACCTCTCGAAACCACTTTTTGTCAAAAATATCTACTATCGTCGCGACTCGAGATATTTTTAACAAAACTCCCCAGAATTAAATTCTCCTTAAAAGATTCACCGCAGTTAATTTAATTTATTTATCGACGAGTAATTTTAATCGAGCATCAATATAACTTTTTGGTCCTTTAAACTCCCAAAATATTAATAACTTTGGCTAAAAAGCCTCCGAGTTCAATACCAAAATACACTAAAATACATAAAGTATGCTTAAAAATTATGGGTCTTACAGGTAGCTCCTTGTTTAAACTTCAGTGTAGGTGGGCTTATCCAAAGAGAGTTCTTCTATGGTAGCATCTTCAAGCACAAAGCTCTCATGGAATAGCTTGAGGCATTGTCCATTTACTTTGAACATTTTCTCAGTGTTTTCACTTTTTATTTCCACTACACCATGAGGAAAAATGATAGTAACAACAAAATAGCCAATCCACTTCGATCGTAGTTTCCCAGCCATAATATTCAAACGGGAGTTGAACAATAAAAATTTTTGGCCAATGGAAAGTTTCTTCCTAGAAATCATCTTATCATGAAAGTACTTAGTTTTGTCCTTATAGATGTGAGAGTTCTCGTAAGCTTCAAGTCTAAGCTCTTCAAGTTGTTGCAATTGAAGCTTTCTCTCCAAACCTGTTTTCTCCATCTCAAGGTTACAACTCTTGACCGTTTAATAAGCACGGTGTGCTTTTTTGACTGGGAGGTGGCATGCCTTACCAAACACAAGTTGATATAGGGACATTCCTATTGGTGTTTTGTAGGTTGTTCTATGAGCCCAAAGAGTTTCTTCAAGTCGGTGGCTCCAGTCTTTTCTGTTTGGTTGCATTATCTTTTCTATGATCTGTTTGATTTCCCTATTTGAGACTTCAGATTGCCCATTAGTCTGGGGATGATAAGGTGTAGAAACTCTATGCACAACCACAAACTTCTGAAGCAAAGCGTCCATGGTGCAGTTGCAAAAATGAGTACTTTGATCACTTATGATGGCTCGGGGTATTCCAGACCTGCAAAAAAATATTTGATATGATGAAACCTGCAACAACTTTAGAATCATTAGTCCTAGTGAGTATTGTTTCCACCCACTTCAAAATATAATGAACAACTAGTAAAATATAGACATAACCAAAAGATACAGGAAAAGGGCCCATAAAGTCAATGCCCCATACATCAAATACTTCACATAAAAGCATAGGTTGTTATGGCATCTTACTCCTACGAGTGATTGTTGTTCCTGCTATTTGGAACTGTTCACAAGTTTTTTAAGTCTCAAAATCATCTTTAAACAAAGTGGGCCAAAAGAAACCCGAGTCTAAGACTTTTCTTGATGTCCGTTGAGGACCAAAATGTCCTCTAGTTTGAGAGGCATGACAAAAATGAAGAACGGATTGAGCCTCATGGTGGGAAACACATCGCCTGATCACTCCAGAATTTCCATATATATGGATCATCACACACATAATATTTGGAATCACTTTTAAGTTTGTGTATTTGTGTTCGGGATGAATCTGTAGGAAAGACTCCAACAACTAGATAATTAATTAAATCAGCAAATCAAGGAGTTAACTCACGCAATTGTAGCAGTTTCTCATCAGGGAATTCGTCTTGAATGGGGATGGGGTTCTCATCCATTTCTATTCTGCTCAAATAATCTGCCAGCAAATTTTCAGCTCCACTCTTATCTTTAATCTCTAAATCAAATTCTTGGAGTAACAACATCCACTAGATCAATCTCGGTTTTGCTTCTAGTTTCTTCAACAAGAACTTCAAAGCAACCTTTTGTGCAAGGACTGCTCTCACTGCATAGTTAGATGCATCACACATAATTTAAAAATTATGGGAGTAGAGGTTAGTGTTGCTTTTAAGAAAACAAACACCTTCTTGCATTGGTCATCGAAGGTGAAACCGACATCTTTTTGCAGCAAATTTGACAGTGGAAGAGTTATCTTGCTGAAATCCTTGATAAATCGTCTATAAAACCCTGCATGGCTAATAGCGACGAATCTTTCAAGAAGCGGGCAGGGGCCACGACACCCCCTATATTTTAAAAAAAAAATTATAGGTAATAAAGATAGATTATTAAATTAATAGTGACAATTACAAAAATATCCCTCAAACCTTTTTGGTTTTGAGAAACTAACCTTTTCAATTTCTCCTATCTAGCTCCCTCCCTCCCTCTTTATTAAAATAATAATAATAATTACTAAAATATCCCTCAAACCTTTATGGTTTTGAGAAACTAACATCCTCCTTTTCAATTTCTCCTCTCCGTGTCCCTCCCTCCCTCTCCCTCATATGCTGTCAGTAATCAGTTCATATTGATCTCTGCCGCTTCTTCTCTTCACTTGAACTCTCCCTATCAATGTAGCTTTTTGGTAAGTAATCAACTGAAATTTATTGTTACTCTATATCTCACATTTAAAATTTATCTTCAAAATATTGGCATATATTTTAAAACTATCATGAAACAAAAGCTAACCAATTAAAAAAACTTTAATGCACAAGACAAGAAAATACAATTAAATTCATTATGTATATAATTCATATTTGAAACAAAAGCTCCCCACATATAACTTCATTATTGTTGTTGTATATTATTTTTATTTTACAATATGTGTTTTTTGTCTTTAATCTGAGTTTGACATATTCGTATAATTTTTTTATATAATGTTTGATTCTTATTTATTTTATAGCATAATTTATTATTAACCTTATGTAATGGGTCAAACTATATATGACAACTAACAAATACAAGTCTACAATAACGTAGGAAGAAGTTGAGTAAAGTTAGTAAGCTTATGAGTTATGTCTATCCCCTTGCATAGTAAAATTAATATCTCTCTATGCGTCCCTTATGTATAATTTAATTACCATATAATTGCAAATATATTTCCTTTCCTACATGAATCTCTTTGTTTTATGTATCTCATGTTTGATGTTTTGTGTTGTGTATTTTAGTTAATTTGTGAATTATTTTAATTAATTTGTGTTTTTTTTAGGAGTGAAACAATGTTTAAACATAAGAAAATTGATGCATTTTTCAAGAATAAAAGTTTCCGACAAAGTTGAAAATTGCAAAGCTTCAACATCAACACATGAAAAGCATCCTTCTAGTGATCAAACAGTTCAACCAGATAAGCAGCCTTGTAAGATTCAAAAAATCACCGCGAATAAATTTGATGTCAATTGTTTAGAACGTGACCCCGGAAAACGTCTCCAAATTTGGGAATACCCGGTGAATCAAAGAGATGAAGTTCAAATAGCCTCTCTTAATTAGGGTCCCTATCAATGTGTAATTGAAAAATATCCCCTAAATGGAGAGAAGCATCCAAGACAGTTTCAAGCATCTTGGTTCAAAATGTTCCCTTCATGGCTAGATTACTCTCCGACTAATGATGTTGCTCATTGTTTATTTTGTTACTTGTTTAGTACAAAACCAAGTGGGAACCCTACCTCTGACGTCTTCACTAGCAAAAGATTTAAAGCATGGAGAAAGGTCAATGCCGGAAAGCATTGTGCTAATCTTAAACATATTGGAGAGAGTCCTTGTTCGTTTCACAATAATGCAATGAAAGCATGTCAAAACTAGTGCAATCAATCTATGTACATCATAAATGGCTTTAATGTGCAGAGTGCCGAGCTCGTCAGCAAAAATAGACTTCGTCTCAAAAGCTCTATTGATTCAATTTGTTGGCTCACATTTCAAGCTTGTGCTTTTCGTGGCCACGACGAATCACTAGGGTCAACAAATAGAGGTAACTTTCTTGAAATGATCAAACTCTTAGCATCATACAATGATGAACTTGCAAAAGTAGTGCTAGAGAATGCTCCATATAATTCAAAGTATACCTCTCCTAAAATTCAAAATTAAATTTTGCATATCATGTCTAGTAAAGTGAAAAGCTATATTCGAGAAGAGATTGGGGATTCTAAATTTTGCATAATTGTTGATGAATCACGTGATGAATCTCTAAGGGAGCAAATGGCTATTATTTTGAGGTTTGTGGATAAAAATGGATTGATACAAGAACGTTTTTTTGGTCTTATGCATGTTAAAGACACTATGGCAATCACTCTTAAAAAAGCCATTTGTGATGTTCTTTCTCGGTATGGTCTTGATGTTTTAAATATTCGTGGACAAGGGTATGATGGTGCTAGTAATATGAGAGGGGGGTGGAATGGATTACAAGAATTATTTCTCAAAGATTGTCCTTATGCTTATTATATACATTGTTTTGCACATAGATTACAACTTGCTTTGGTTACTGCTTCTAGAGAAGTTTTTCCTATTCGTGATTTCTTTTCACACTTAACTTTTATTATCAATATTTTGTGTTCGTCTAGTAAGAGACATGATAAATTGCAAAGTGCCATATTAGAGGAGATTTCAACTTTGTTGGAGATTGGTGAACTTGAAAGTGGTAGTGGACAAAATCAGATTTGCAATTTGAAACGAGCCGGCGATACTCGTTGGAGCTCACATTTTTCTTCTGTTTGTAGTATGATAAATTTGTATAATCCAACTTGTGCAGTTCTTCAAGATATTAGCAGAAATGGAACAGGTTATTCTAAACATGGTAATGATAATGCTGCTCATAAGCTTATGAAATCATTTGAGTTTATATTGATTTTGCACATGATGAAAGAGATTATGGGAATTACAGATCATCTTTGTCAAGCTTTACAATATAAATCTCAAGATATACTTAATGCAATGCAATTAGTCAACAATACAAAAATATTAATTCAGAAGTTGAGAGATGATGGTTGGGATGATTTATTGAAATATGTGATATTATTTTGTGAACAACGTGATATTGATTCCCCCGATTGTAATGCTATTTGTATAGAGATCGAAGGACGCACTCGTCATCAACATGATCACATCACAGTGGGTCAACAATATAGAGTGAATCTCTTTTGTGTTACAATTGATCAACAATTGCAGGAATTGAATCACAGATTTTGTGCGCAAACAATGGAGCTTTTGAGTCTAAGCAATAGTTTGGTTCCTAAAGATATTTACAAAGCATTTGATATGGAGATGTGCTCTTGTAAATAAATTTTATCCGATGGATTTTAATTATCAAGATAAAATTAATTTGAGATTTAAATTGAAGCACTTTATTCTTGACGTTGTTAGTCATCCAGATTTGAATAGCTTGTCAACTATGTCTGAATTATATGAAGCTCTAAAAAAAACAGGGAAGGTGGATACATATTATTTGATTGATCGATTAATTCGTCTTATCTTAACTCTTCCGGTTTCTAAAGCTACTACAGAGGGATCATTTTCAGCAATGAAGATTATCAAGACAAGATTGCGTAACAAGATGGAGGATGAATTTCTTGCTGACAATATGATGCTTTATATTGTAAAAGAAATAGCTGAAACCTTTAGTTCTGATTCAATTATCGATGATTTCAAGGCTTTAGGAGAACGAAGGGCACAACTTTAATTCAATGTAAACGTCTCTTTTCACATATTATATATTTTTATTGTGTATTGATGTTATGTTGAATCTTTGATAAAACTATATAACTTTTATGAATTTCAATTATAATCTTTTAGTTAATATTTTTTGCTCCCCCCAATATTTTGTGCAAGATCCGCCACTGATGGCCAATAAAAGAACGAATCTCACGGATGCAAGATGGGTAAGACAAGTTAGAAATCATATCAATTTTGGCAGGATCCACTTCAATGCCATTTTTAGAGATCACATGTCCCAAAACTATGCCTTGTTCAACCATAAAATGACATTTTTCGTAATTCAGCCCAAGGTTAGTTTCAATACATCTATGCAAAACTCTGTCTAAATTATTCAAGCATGCATCAAATGAGGAACCATACACAGTAAAATCATCCATGAAAACTTCAATTCAATTTTCTATCAAGTCAGTGAAAATACTAATCATGCGGCGTTGGAAAGTGCCAGGAGCATTGCATAGGCCAAAGGGAGTCCTCCTGTAGGCAAATGTGCCAAAAGGACAAGTGAACATAGTCTTTTCTTGGTCCTCTGGTGCAATATGGATACAAAAATAACCAGAAAAACCATCAAGAAAATAATAATGCGACTTACCAGCCAACCGTTCAAGCATCTGATCAATGAATGGTAAAGGAAAATGATCTTTTCTAGTTGTATGGTTTAGTATTTTGTAATCGATGCATACCCTCTAGCTGTTCTGCACTCGTGTGGAGATAAGTTCATTATTTTCATTTTTAACCATTGTGAGTCCAGTTTTCTTTGGGACTACCTGCACCGGACTCACCCATTGACTATCAGAGATGGGGTATATAATGTCTGCTTGCAAGAGCTTGGTCACTTCTTTTGTTTTCTACAACATCAAGAATTAATGGGTTAAATCGCCTTTGGGGCTGCCAGATTGATTTTATCCCGTCCTCTAGTAGTATCCTATGCATACACATGGATGGGCTAATACCAGGAATATCGGCCAAGGTCCATCCGATTGCCTTCTTGTGTTTTCTCAAAATCTGCAACAACTTCTCTTCATGTTCATCTTCAAGTTTGGCTGAAATAATCACAGGTAACTTGCCACTTCATTCTATATATGCATATTTCAAATTTTCAGGAAGTGGTTTAAGTTCTATAGTCGGTGGTTGTTCAATGGAAGGTACAACCCCAATGGCCGAAGCTAAGTCTGAAAAATCAATCATGTTAGTAGAAATATCAATATCAACACAATGATCAACTTGCAAGTAGGGGTGGGAATAGGCCAGGCCAGGCCAGGCTTTGAAAGGCCTGAGTCTGGCCTACGATTTATTTTTTCGGCCTACGGCCTATCGTAGGATTTTTTTTTGGCCTGGCCTGGCCTTTTTAATAGTTTGGTCTGGCTTGGAAGTCTTTTTAAAAGCCTTTTTAAACGCATCCATTATTACCTCTTAAACAAATAAGGAACAACTAATGAGTGATTGACTAATTGAATGGTTATCAAATATGAAACGACTACCAAATATAGAACCGATATCGAATATGGACGACTACTGAATATGAAATGATTACTAAGTGATTGCCTAATTGATATAATTTAAAATAGAAAATAATATTATTAACATAATAATAAAAAAATAATATTAATAAATAATAAATATATATAGGCCGGCCTGTTAGGTCTAATAGGCTTTTTTATAAGCTTGAGCCTGAGCTATTTAAATAAATAGGCTTTAAAAACAGCCTGAGCCTAGCCTTTTTATTAAATAGGTCAGGCAGGCCATAAGTAGGCCAGACCATAGGCCCCTACGGACGGCCTAGCCTATTCCCATCCCTACCTGCAAGGCAGCTTCGATCACAGCACACACAGAGCACAATTAAGTATCTGTACATAATTCACTAGTATAAGTATCATAAAAACCAGAAAATTAAGGTAAATCAGTAGCAAACATATCAGGGTAAGTGTCATCAACCAAATCAGCAAGCAATTCAATTTGAAAAATAGAATGTTCTTCCACGGGGTGTTTCATAGCATCAAAGATGTTAAATTTTACAATGCTATCACAAAATTCCATGTGTAGAGTTTCAGCATGCACATCAATTTTTGTTCTAGCAGTTTTCAAGAATGGTCTGCCTAAGATGATAGGCGCCCTATTGGACTTATTCTCTCCCTCCATGTCCAGAATGTAAAAATCTGTAGGAAATATTAATTCATTAACTCGAACAAGTACATCCTCCACAAGTCCAACGTGAAGAGCATTGCTCCTATTCGCCAATTGAATGGTAACAATTGTACTCTATGAAGGTCCAAGAGCAAGAGAGTTAAAATTAGATGTAGGCATAACATTAATGGAAGCTTCTAAATCTAACATAGCATTTTAAATTTGATTATTGCCTATGGTACATGGAATGGAAAAAGTTCCTGGATCTTTTCATTTCTGAGGCATGGGCAGAATGAGGGCTGAAACATTTCACCCTATGTTTACTCTTTCATTACCTTTTAACCTTCTCTTGTGTGTGCATAAAATCATTTAGAAATTTTGTATATCTTGGAATCTGTTTAATTGCTTCAAGGAGGGGAATATTCACTTCCACCTTCCTAAATGTATCCTGGATCTCGTTGTCCCTATATGCCTCGTCCATTTTCTTAGTCTTCACTGCCCTTTGAGAAAAAGGAAGTGGTATATTTTTCTCAACATCAACAATTTCATATATCAAATTATCCTCAACAACCATGTTATTTTTCACTGCAGTTTCAGGTACCTTTGGTATTTCAACAAACTTCCCAAACATCAATGTAATGGAAATGACATTGGGAGCATTTGGATTTACTACTGACTATGCAGGCAATTGGTTTAACCCCCTGAGTCTGCAATTGATTGATTAAAGTGACCATATTTTTAATGGTGGAATATGTTCTTTGTTGAAATTGAAGATTCAGGACAACCATCTGTTTAACAAGGTCATCTAATGAAGGTGCATTGTTTTGCTGTTGAGGAATATTTTGCCGTTGTTTCCTAGGTTGTTGTTGTGTAGATGAATTCCCCCATCTCAGGTTGTGATGGTTTCTCCAACTAGGATTGTACTTTTTAGATGATAGATCATAGTTGGCTTAAGGATTGTATATATTTGCTGCATCTGATTGGGGAGCATCATCAATTGGATCTTCTTGCAATGTAGGAGATGAATTTGAAGGATGCTCTAGAGAAGTGCAAATACCACAAACCACTGCTTGGGGTTTACCTATTTTTAAATTTTTTACTAAAGATGTAAGCTCATCAAATTTTCCTTCTAAATTCTTGTGGGAAGAAGCTTGAATTTCATTCACACCCTTTGTCGACACTGTTGAATTGCTTCTAGTTGTAAACTGCTGAGAATTAATCGACACGTTCTCAATCATAACCCTTGTTGCTTCTGGGGTCTTATCGACAAATGTTCCCCCACTAGCAACATCCAAAATGCTTCTATCCATAGGTAGCAAGCCTTCGACAAAATAATGGATGAGCAATTGTTCAAAAATCTGGTGATGAGGACAACTTGACGCTAATTTCTTGAATCTCTCCAAATACTCATGTAATGATTCCTTGTCAATCTGTCAGATACCACATATTTCTTTTCTGATTGAAGCATCTCTTGAGGCACGGAAGAAATTTTCTAGAAACAATATCTTAAGATCATTCCAACTTGTAACAGAACCTGGTTGAAGGTAGTATAACAAGTCGTTGATAGCATCTTGGAGTGAAAATGGGAAGACTATGAGCTTAATATGGTCTTATGTGACTCCTTGAGGCTTCATGGTAGAACACACAACATGGAAGCAAGTGTATTAAACCAAATTTAAGTTCAAATGGTACAGTAACTTCAGGATATGTGATACATAATGCATTATAATCGACATTAGGTGCAGCAAGTTGTCTTATGGTTCTACTATTCGCATCAACCATATTTTGCAACAAGTTGTCAATTTTAGTATCTAACTCTAACTCGTTAATACTAGCAGCTCTATAAGTCTACAACGTAAATGAAATGTCCTATCTATTTCAGGTTCAAGAGAATGAAGATTCACAAAACTAGCCCTAGTCATGCATCATCATAACAAAGCAATGCAAAATAACAATTCTGAAAATTTCAACAATGTCCCTAATGCTAAAATTGAAGTGATAATTTGAAAACACTATTAAATAAAATCCAAAAAATATAAAAATACCACCAAAAATTTCTAAAAATCATATAAAGGGTCTAAACGAAGGAATTTGGAATTTTGACCGTCGTTACCGTATAAGTTCCTTATACAGACTCCTATTCTTTGATTTTTTCCCTGATTTTCTCGCAAAATTTCGGAGCAATCCGAGACAGTCGCCTGAAAACAAGGTTAATATTATTATCAAAGAGTCCCCGACAATGACGCCAATTTGATCCGACGTCGCACACGGGTCTAATACAATTAATAAAATGTAAATAGAGGTAATAACTCGAATCGTTTCGCAAGGACTTCAAATATAATAATAATAATAATAATAATAATAATAATAATAATAATAATAATAATAATAATAATAATAATAATAATAATAATAATAATAATAATAATAATAATAATAATAATAATAATAATAATAATAATAATAATAATAATAATAATAATAATAATAATAATAATAATAATAATAATAATAATAATAATAATAATAATCAAATTGAAAATTGAAATTAAAAAGGGGGGATTTTTAGATTTTTGATTTAAGAGATGAGCAAAACGATTAATTCACTTATTCGAGTTTCAGACCTATCATAGATTCTATCAATGAGTTTAATTTCTAATTTGTGATTCTATCCTTATTTGACTATAGAATTGATCAAACAAGCGTACTCAATCCTATGTGAATTTGGTTTCTTTGATTGGATTAAACATCGCAATCATCAAAATATTACAATTAACAATCAAGCTTTGCAAAATTATAATTCAATTAAATTAGAAACCGAAACCAAATTCTGTCAAATAAATTTAATCAGTCATATTGAAATTCAATTTAAGCAATCAATATAATCAAATAAACAAGAATAGAATCATGAATCGAAATTGAAAGAGTTGATTAAGTCTCCACATCCCTTAGAAGGAGATCTAGAATCATTATACTCAGAACAGAGTTCTGCTGATGAAGAGACAATATTTTCTCTACAAAGCTCCTCATCTGAACAAGACTCACCGGTTGAGTTAGAAGAGGAAGACGAATGTGTTCCTATTTACTCTCTCAAAGAAGTAGAGAGCACCTTGCCTACACTTCATCTTCCTTGTATTGAAATCCATGTCATCGCCTCAAAGTTTTCTCATCCCAAGAAAGTTATAGCCTATATGGATACTGGTGCTCAAATAGCCATGATGAACCCAAGCTTCCTCGCTACAGAAGAATGGGTGAAACATGTCGCATATTTTGTGGCAGCGGATGGAGAAACTTTTCAGAACAGAATTGATGACAAAGGAGAAAATTGGAATCAGATTCTTCCCCGAGTGCATAGTCTGGACAAAGATCATTGGTAGTAGCATCCCAAATAAAGATATTGTTATGGGTATGGATGTTTATTCAACAACAAATAGGCTTCAAATTCTCCCAACAAGAATCAAATTTAAACGAGCATTTAAACCCTATTCAAGAATATTAAAGTTATATTCCCTTTCTGAAGCTCCTGCTGAATATGAAGAAATTAAGTCCAAATTGCATAGACTTTGTGCAGACAGTCATGAAGAATTCTCTCATCCAAAACCTTTATGGACAAACAAATACTTTTTTGTCTAACTTCCTTTCAAGCTCAATGAGGATATCAATCCAACCAAAGCTACTCATCCAGGAATGAGTCCATCAGATTTAGCTTTGGCTCGGGAAGAATGCAACCAATTACTCAAACAAGGTACGATAGATCCCACAAAATCCGAATGGGCTTTCTAGACATTTTATGTTGAGAAGATATCTGAAAAAATAAGAGGGAAAAAGAGGTTAGCAATTGATTATAAACCTCTTAATCAGCTTTTGAGAGATGCCAAATTTCCCATTCCGAAAACCTCTTCATTAAAAATCTTCCTCAAAGATGCTCAGATCTATTCCAAGTTTGATATGAAGTCAGGATTTTGGCAATTAGGTGTTGATCCTAAGGACCGTTACAAAACGGCATTCTGCATTCCGAATGCCCAATATCAATGGATAGTATTACCATGCGGGCTTAAAGTGGCTCCCTCACTATTTCAAAAGGCTATGACTAAAATAATTGAGCCCATTCTCGATATTCTCATCTTTATCAATGATGTGTTGTTATTTTCAAAAGATGATAAGGCTCATAAACCGTTATTGGGCCAATTTTCCCAAATAGCCCAAGATCATGGAATGATGCTTTCAGAAAAGAAGATTTTTTAGGAATGCATTTCTCTCAAGGTAAATATCAACCTCAACCTCACATTGGTCAAGAATTGTTAAATTTTCCTGATGAAAATCTCACCATTAAACAAATCCAGCAATTTCTTGGTATAATCAATTATATCAGGAATTTCATACCAAAGCTTGCAAAATATACAAGTCCATTATCACAATTACTCAAGAAAAATCCTCCACCATGGGAAACGAAGCATACTGAAGCTATCAAAGCCCTAAAAAGGGTTGCACAAACTCCACTTGCCTTGAAAATCCATGGAAATGGAAAAAGAATTCTACAAACTGATGTCAATGATCATTATTGGGGTGCAGTCCTGATAGAAGAAATAAATGGAGTAAAGCATTATTGTCGTCATGCTAGTGGTCAATTCAAAGAAGCTGAGAAATATTACCACACCACTTACAAGGAAGCGCTTGCAGTTAAATTAGGAATCCAGAAATTTGATTTCCACTTGAGGGGTTATCAGTTTGAAGTCTACATGGATAATTCTTCTTTTCCTAGGATCCTCGAGTTGAAAAATAAAATGCCTCCAGATCCCTAAACTCTTAGGCTCAAAGATTGGTTTTCAAGATATGATTTTACGGTAAAACATATCAAAGGAAATCAAATTTTGATTCCTGATTTACTTTCCAGACCTATGAAACCTATCCAGATCATCATTAAAACACACACCTTTCCATTGATTCTCATGATCAAATTACTACTAGCCCATGGCTCTACCATCAAGGATTTTCCTCCCAAAATAGACTCGTATTTCTCACCATCCCGACTCAAAGAATACGCCATAAATAATCTTTTTTATTTTATGGCGAAGATTATGAAAGAGACAAAAATGTTTCCAGATCACTCCCCTTTTCTTCCAGACACACTCTTCTATTTACCATTCCAGATAGACCCAAAAGTTAAGTTTACTGAAAATCATTTATGGTATACTTGGTGTTCAACTAGTTTATATGTTATGCCTGTCTATGTTACAACTGAAGCAATTAGAACTGGTCTTAGATGAGGTCAAAGGAAAAAGGTTAGCACAAGATGCTGTAAGCAAACTTAAGACGGCTTTCATCCTACGTAGGCCATATCAGATAGATTTTAGGACTTAACTCCTCATTTGTGTAAATTATCTTGATCTATGAGAAACCATTGATGATTATCTCTCGAGTCTAAAAGTTATGAAAGAATTAATGGATCATCTCAATTTTATTAATCTCCATAATCAAGAAAAAAACTCAGGCTGATACAACTTGCATAAGTCATGGAAATCTTCCATCCCAGTGGCAGCCAGTTAGTGCACAAAAATTTTCATGTGTATGTCATAAAGTTCTTAAAATGTCCCAATGGCAGATAGTGGGAGTTCAAGAAATTGGAGAAATCTCTACTCAACCAGAACAAAACTATGAAATAAAAATTGAACAACAATTTGCAGCAATGAATTTTGAAGAAAATTCAATGGATGTTGACACTTCAGAGAATCCTAATGAAGAAACGTTAAGAGAAATGCTAGAAGATATCTGGCAGTATGAGCCACATTATTCCCCTAGTTTCTTTCTAGAAGAATACTTGTCTGAGGAGAATACGTCCCCAAGTCACGAGCCTATCTCTAAAGAATAATGACTCAAAAGAGTCATGAATATGTCTTGTATAATAAAACTATAAACATGTTCTTCTAAATTTTCTCTTCTTTTTGAAAGCTCTAACTATTATGTTCATATCATAAATATCCTGTAAGAGATACAAGTATGCTCTACACTCGCCTCAGAGATGAGGATCTTGTGTATCAGAAAACATCTGAATATTCATCCTTGCTACTATCCTTTCTATCATAAGATTTTAATTTTAATTGATAGTTTATGGCTTGAGATTTGTAAGCCTTGGGATAGCTGTTTGTTATCTCGGTTTGACGATTCAATTAAGACTATTCTCATGATATGGAAGGCTCCCGACCAACGTGGTATCAGAAGGTCTTTTAAACTAAATTATTTTAGAATAATAAATAATTTTTTTATGGATATACAAATAATTGTGAAATACATTTACATGACTGGATAATATTTTATTGGATTAAGTAATACCATATTTAAACAATAAAATTCATAATATAAAGATCAAAAAACATAATCCTAGAAATATTAATTAAATTAAAAATATAAATTTAAAGTATAAATTTTTTTGAAGTATAAGATGGTGGTCTCACTTACCTACCACTTAAATCTGTCCTTATCGTGATACATTGAAAAAGCAAATTTTAATGGATGTGGTTTGATGGATATGCTCTTGTTTTCGGTCTTTAATCGTATAGATAACAAAAAAAATATGTAATTTTTACGTCAAATTTTGGGTCACATTAGTATACGAACCTAAATAAATCTACATGAGATTTTCACATAACTTTTAAAATTTTCTTATAGATTACTTGAACTACATGTTGTCAACCATCCATGCGTGCTAACACACTAGTTATTATCATAAAGTTCTAAAATATCATTCATGAAATTAGACATCAGAGCAGAATGGGACGAAGATGGATTTAGTTTCTCTCACTTCTATATTCGATTAGTTGAAAAAAAATCTATATTAGTGCTTTTTTTTATTGGATGTGAAATTGAAGTCTACATTTTTGTCTGCAACAACTTTCGAGTTTCTCCGTTCCGCACTCATTCATATATAAAATAATAAATTTAAAAGCAATATATAATTAATATAATAAAATAATTATGATTATATAATAATTAAATAAATTAAATAAATATTAAAATCATATTTTCTTTATAAAGGAGATTATAAATTTTAATATTTAAAAAATAATAAATATATTAAATATGTATATGCATATAAACATTAAAAATGACAATAATATTACTAGCGAGGCAGGTGCATAATGAATATGAACACTTTCAAATTTATCCCGCTCCCGAGTTTTAATATTGGAAAAAACACACACCCGCATCCAATCAAAGTGAATTTTCTTCATCCAAATTGAAACAAATTCACATGGGTATCCGAAGGTGCGAATTTTATTGTCATCTCATCCTAGAATGCAAAAGCAAACTTTGACTATAAAGAATCAATTCACGCAACATTTATTATCTGTTGGATTTTGAGTTTCCAAAACTATTTAAAAATCACAGTTTATGCCACCGAAGATATTACTGGAGTGAGTTGCGGACTAGGTCGCACTCTTTATGAAGTTTCCGGCACTGCCCAAATTGTGCAAGACAGAATACCAACCACGAAGTCCCCATGATAACAGCTCAGATTCATTGTATCGGAGTTCCACTACAGTGTAGATAACCGTTCTAGAGTTACACCCTTAATATGGCGCTTAAAGCCACTCTTAATATGACGGTTAGAGTCACTTTCAATATGACGATTAAAGTCATTCTCAATATGATACTACGACCACTCATAACTACGACATTACAACCGCTCTAAAAACAAATGGATTACGGCATTGCAACTGCTCTAAAAAACAAAGGAACTATGAAATAACCACCGCTCTAAAAAATGAAGGAACTGCAGCATAACGACCGCTCTAAAACATCGGAAGGGACTACAACATAATAAACGCTCTAAAAAACCAAAAGGGACTGTGGCATAATGACCGCTCTAAAAACCGATAGGGACTGTGGCATAATGACTGCTCTAAAAACCAAAAGGGACTGCAGCATAACAACCGCTCAAAAAACCGAAAGGGTCTGCAGCATAATAACTGCTCTAAAAATTGGAAGGGACAGAAAGAAAGGGGAGACGTGGCTCAAAATTAGGCGAGCATAATATAAGAGAGAGAAAAGAGAAATTTAGAAAAAACATCCAATTTTGGTGTGCTTTTTACAATAGTTTGAAGCTCGTTATATAGTGATGGAAGTAAACTCACATTTATTTTCTAACCAATGTGGGACTTTAGTATGTAGATTTCAAACTACCCAAAATATTAGAATTTTCCAATGTGGGATTTCAAAAAAAATTATTTCCAATGTGGGACTTAAATTTTTGAAAACATGATTCCTTCCACTTGAATTTACTCAAAATATTTATTTTCAATGTGGGACTTGTGTTTTAAAACAAGTTTCTTTCCACTTAAATTTACAAAAAATATTTCTTTCCAATGTGAGACTTCAACACATTTTTAAATTCACACTATAACATACTTATGTTCCAACATTATCTTATTAATCTAATCCTACCTTTTATATCTCTCTAGTCCCATCTCATTTTCAACCGTCGATCTTTAGTTATACACAATCGATGGGATTAGTTGATTTAATCAAAAACAAAGGCGCAGTTCGATCTGGTTTGGCCATAAGAACCGTTATTCTTTAAAATTAGAAAGAAAAAAACCAAAAAAATCAATTATAACCATATTTTGAACCAAATCGAAGATGGTTATTGAAAATCGTTCGATTGCATTGTGTTTATACCGAACAAATGTCAAATCTGATGTTTTTTCTCCTTTCTTTCCCTGTAACTTACCTTTGAGAGCCCTATAATGGATATATTACTTCTTTAGTTTCTACAAACTGTTCGAGAACACAAGACTTTCATCAATCAACTTCCTTTTTTCTGTCATTTTTTCTATTGTCGTTGTATGAATGCTACCTGCAGATAGGCTGTGCATGGTTGGTTTTTTAAAAAAATCAAACTATATCCATTTTAAAATCAATATATGGATTTAGATTTATAACCAAATCTATTATTTGGTTTAAAAGCGGTTATAAAACCAATAGTAAAATTGATTATCATTAAATAATCGATTTATAATTAAGCAATGGATTTTGAAAAATTTAATTTTAAAATCGATTTTTTTCTTTCCAAAATCGGTTACAGTGTGGTTTTTTTTTTAAAAAAAAATTATTTATTCATAGTTTAAAAATCGATTATTTAAAAATATTGATTTTTTCGATAAAGTTTTTTAAAAATTTTCTCATCAAATTTTTTAAGAAAAAATTCAATTTAAAATTTTTTTTGAGAATTTTTTTTTTAATATTTTTTCGAAAAAAATAAATTTCAAAACTTTTTCAAGAAATAAAATATCAAAATATTGGCAGTGGATAAAAACCAAATTCAAATATAAAATATAAGTAATTATCCAATTAATTTATAACTATATAATTTTAATCGGATATTTAAAATGGATTTAGATCTAGTTTTAGATTTATGTCTTATAATCGGATTTTTTACACAGCTTTACCTGCAGATACTCATAGGAAGCCACGATTTTACAGTCACTTCCATTCATACAAACTCGGCCTCTCTCGTTTTCTATTTGTCACTGCCAATGAGTTATGTAAGCATGTCGTCGTCTCTTAATGTTTACTTCTCTTCCTAGGCTTATTAGATGTGTGCCACCTAGGACTATGCATTGTTGGATGTTTCTAAATATCAAACCATATTTATTTTAAAACTATTATATGAATTAAGATTAGTAACTAAATCTATTTTTTAGTTTAAAATCGATTACAAAATGGATTATAATTTTGATTATAGTTAAATAACATTTTTTGGTCAGACAACCAATTTTTTTTACTAACTCAACTTTAAATTTATTTTTTTCATAGCCTTTCTTAAAAGTTTATGTTCAAGCATAACAATTAGCTTCTAATTGTTTTTCGAATCTTAACATCAACACCAAAATCATGAAATTTAAAATTACACTCAAACTTGATAATACTGTTATATATAAGCAAACACATCAATTTAAGGAGCTTAGCAATTAAAAATTCAAACTATTCAAAAAGTTGTCACATGTCCTAGCATTTGTCAAACATGTACATGGCAAAAATGCAACGGAATTAGACATATAATCAACATTCTAACAAAAGAGAAAGAAACTGTAATCCCCAAAAGAAAAAGAAAAACAACTAACACAAGCTGGTTGATAGTCCCCTATCACAAAAATATTGCTTTTAGAATCTAAAATAGTTGCTGACAAATGGTGCGTTTATTTGAATTTAAATAAAAATGATATTTAGTTAAAAAAAATTTAGAGATTATTTTGTTGAGATTTGTTTAAAAATGATTTTTTTTTTTTTTACTATCACAAAAATGATTTTTTTAAAAATGATTTTTAATCTATTTGTATACAATTTTATAAAAGTGATTTTTTAAACTATAAAATTACCATAAATTACATAACTTTTCTAATACATTAATCTCTCTCTTTCTCCAAGTCATATCTCTCTACCTCTCCCTTTTATCTACTACCCCTCCCTCTCGCTCTTCCTCCCTTCTTTTTTCATAACTAATACTAATAACAAAGTTAAACCTTATAATAGACTTCATACTTTTTTTTACCAATTTATATAAAATATTTAAAATAATGGAGAATGTTTATGCAATAGAAAAAATTGACCATAAATTGAATTTAAAAAAGTAACATGTTATAACAAAAGTTTGAAATATTCATATAAAAGTCATCTAAATAATTTGTGTGTTTGTGATAGTTATTGTAATATTTTCCATCTTGCTTTGACAACACCAAAAGTTCTGTCAATCACACTTCTCAAACTAGAATGGTGATAGTTAAATACTTCATTTTTTTATCTGAATCTTGGAGCCAGTCTAAATTGTGAAAGATGATACCCTATATTCTTGTACGGACCTAAGAAACCTTTAAGTGAGAGATATCCTAAATCAATAAGATAGTACTTACCTATGTATAAATACAAAATATATTAGATAAAATTATAAAATAGCTATTATACATATAAAAATAGTTCTAGTTGTATACTACAGACCTTCAAGAGGATAAGGAAATCGAAAAATCGGTTTACGAAGAGTATCCATAAGAATCCTTGCATAATGGGCGGATCATTTCCATCCACACAATGGAAATATAAAACACATATTAAAATAACACACAACCATCACATTCATACTAGTATATCCTTTCCTATTGAAAAAAAGGTGTCTTCTTATCTATTGGGACATGTATTTTAATATGTGTTTCGTATATTGCCTCTATACAGTCTTTAAAATAAGGCCAATATCAACGATCATTTATAATATATTGAGAAGGATAGTCAATGATATTTTTACCTAACTTGCATACAACTTCTAAAACTTTAGGAAAATGGATATGAATGGTTTGACCTGAATTTTGAAATCGTTCTTGGGCATTTATATATAATGAAGGTTGACCTATCATATATAAGAATGCGACAACACTTTCTTCTACTCTGATGTGTTTGGTAGGTGTCAACACACAATTATTTGTTAACTCCCATACCAATTTTCAAAAGACTTGTTTCCTCATTCAAAGTTGTTCAAAAAATCTGTTATCATTTCTTGTTACCAATTATGTATACCACTTGTGACTTTGGATAATTGAAGTAGTCTTCTTTTCTTTAATAACATATTTCAGCACATGATTTGTGACCTTAAAAGCAACTACAACTTGGGCAATATGATATTGATGTATAATATTGTATTGGACTTCAATTTCCATTTCAGAAGTAGTATCACTCTCATTTGAATTGTCAGTCATCCTGTTACACAAAATATAATAAATTTCACAAAACAACCAATATAATTAAATGTGAATCATGATATGAAATTGAGTCATCATATTTCTCAAATTGCTTAATTCATTGAACTCTCACTAATGAAATTGGTACTAGTAATGTAACATATCCAACAACAACTAATTCGTAATAGCAACATAAATCAGTCAATATTTATATAATTGTCAAACTACTAAATATCATATTATATCAAACTAATAAAAACAAAATAGTTCAAACTACTAATATAATTGTCGAATAAAAATTATATTTTAATGGTGAGCGCATGAATAGTCTTTTTCAGGAAAAGTGTGAAGCCAATCAATAGTTATATTCGGAGTGGTGGTTCATGAAGTGAACAAGTGTTGCCATATTTTCTTTGTTGGGAAGGACTCTTATAGCTTTAAAGTGTAAATGTGATACTTGTAGTATGGATGGAAGCTTAGCTAACATTATCAGACATTTGACTTAACTAATATTTTCCACTAGTCTTCCTTGGCTTTGTTCCATCCCATCAATGATACAATCAAGAGATCGTTGAATTTTCTCTGATGTCCCCATTTTATCTCCTTTTCCTAAATTCTTCCTATTTTTTGAAGAACTTGGTGTTGGGTTGGTTTGAGCTTCATTCCTAACTTCAAAGTTATTCTCTTCTCCTTCTCCTTCATCCTCAGTAATTGGATTATTCTCGCGACCTTCTTTAAATTGAGATATCGATCATTCAAAAGGTAGTTGCTCTTCATATGGCTTGTAAAGAGAAAATCCGGTAGATATTACACCATTGAAACATTTCTCAAGAAAATCAATGAGTTTAGGACATAACCATACCTTACTTTTAACCGTCCACCATTCATCGTCAGCCTGAAGAATTTGCTTACCGTGATCCCATCCTACTCCAGTATGACTTTTCACTAATTTCGCAAATGATGAAAACTCTCTTTTCAACGCATCTCATCTATTTTTTAGTTGGGTGCAGTCATAAGCATAATTAATTCTCTTTTGAAACTTCTCAGTAATATTCTTCCACTATTCTTTACTGAAGTGGGTGTTTGGTCTATTACCAACCTATATTTCTTCAATGCAAATTTTTAGAAATGGTTTAGTTTTACTGTTATCCCATCTTGCAACAATTATTCCATCACTCTTAAAATTTTTTGCATCTTTTTTAGTTATCATTCTAATTGATATTTAAGTCAGCAAAAAGGTTAAATCACATGTTTGAAACAATTCATAAAGTAACCTACTGTTAACAAAATTTCTAACTCGTAAACATGATAGTTTGATTATCTATGGCCATTAAGGCAGTAGTTAATACTTAGTAGAATCTCTGCTATCTAGTTGTCAATATCTAACTATAACAGAACAATTGGAATATTTTAAATTGTAAGCTTCAAAATTTATAAGTTTAATCTATTTCTTATACACATTTTAAAATTGATTATTGTACCTTAAGTACTCATCAAAAAGTAATAAATAAACTACAAAAGTAAAAAAATTAAAATCATATCATCATATGAATGATGTAAAAATGATTCAAATAAAAGACATAGAAACAACAAAAAACAATGTGGAAAAATAGAAAAGGAGAAAGAAACTTACTTGATGAAAACTTATTTCAAAGTCTCATAGAAGGAGAAAAATTGTCACAATTGAGTAAGTGAAACTAATGCAGTATGGAGAAAACCCAAATAAAAATTGATAGTTAAGTTCCTTGTTGTTAAAATTTGTAACATTTTTTAGCTAATGTGAGAAAACCCCAGTAGCAAATGTGAGAATCTACTATTTTTCAATTTTTATTCTTTAACCAAAAAATAATTTTTCAAAAATCTAAAACAAATTAAAACAATAATAAATGATTTTAAATTTAAAAAATAAATATTTTCATGAAAAAATATGAAACAAACTTATTCAAAATAGTTTGAGGTAAGTCAACGATTAAAACAAATATTTAAGATTATATTATTTGGTGTCTAACTTAAAATTGTTTTAAGGAACCAGAAATTGCATCAAACCACCTAAATAGAATTTGCGTGTTTCAATCATAACATGGTAATTGCAACGGAGCTGCTTCTCACCCAATTGTTCTTTGTTGGAACGTATGTTCGTTGCGGCATTTTTTCTTGCAAATCATAAAGTTGTCAAAAAAGTAAGCGTTCGTAAGGGACAAAGTTATCACAAAATTTGTATTTTTGTGAGGGTATAGGCCACCACAAAGGATGAAATGATAAAAAAAAAAAAAAAAAAAATTGTGAGAGGAACTAACCACCTTGATCGTACAAGTTAAGTCTTCTCCTAACAACCCTAGATTGAAGAAGGAACTAAACCAATATCGGGTTGAATACAAAATATTGGAACTTGAAAATAGTTGCACCTAACTTTGTTGATGATGATGATGATAATAATAATAATAATAATAATAATAATAATAATAATAATAATAATAATAATAATAATAATAATAATAATAATAATAATAATAATAATAATTCTCACACTCTAAGAAAAGAACACTGAGAAAATGTTTTTAACTTGAACAAGTATTTCTCTATATGAACTCTAAGATGAATTTGGAATTTTGAGTTTGAGTTCTTCTACTTTATGTTTTTCGATACTTTTCTTCATCAGCCTTGAGTATCTATTTATAGTTGAAATTTTGGCTTCAATTTAGTCCTTGTTTAATTCTGAATTGTATTTTGTTCAGATTGAGTTTATAAATTCTTCAACTAATTATGTTTCTATTTTGTTGAACAGAAATCTTCTAATCTTGATCAAATCTTCTTCAAAATTGGATCAAATCTTTTTCAAATCTTGACCATATTTTCTTTCCCACAAAGTCTTCTCAATACATATTTAAGTGGATCAAAACCTCATTTGAAAGTATTTTTGTTTTATAATATAGGGGCTCAGACAAATGACAATCCACTTGTCCTGTAAATCCTTTTAGACATGCAAAATCTTCTTCAGTAGTAATTTTTCTCTCTTTATGTTCTTAGGGCTACCTTTTCTTGTAAGCTCTTTAAAATCTCTTTTGGTGTAGTTGTCCATGACAAAATTTTCCCTTCAGTTAAACTCAATTGATCAAAATAGATTTGTAAATCACTACATTTGTTGTGAGGGGTATCTACTTGAATATGTAGCACTTCCTTTATTCCATATGAAATGGAAATAAGAGGTGCCCCAATTGAGATCTGGTGCTTATGAGGATATTCCATACTTACAAGGTAATAATTGGTACCATGGTACAAGGATTTTTCATCTAGCTTTTCTTCTACACATGATAATAAAGAGGATAGTCATGCCTTTTCATTCTTATGGGTGACTCATCTTCATCACGACTTACTTTGAACGTCGAAGTTAAAGTATCAAAACATTAGCTAGTTGATTATATTGTTGAGAGACAAGATCGAAAATGCCATCATGAAATTGTTTAGACAATTGTTTGATATGCACACAATAAAGAATCATCTTCTTATCCAAAAAAAATTATTCTTGGTTTAGCCCGTGAATGACTAGGGACAAGTACCCATATACTTTCAACATTCCCCTTTTTGCTTTTAAGGTGGCTAAGATACTGATGGTACAAGTTTCATATTCGTCTATCTTAATTGTAATTCAAAATATAATCAGACAGTGATAAAGATAAAATGACTTTTCTAGGGAAATAACATGGAAATAATTTCATGCCTTGACATATTGATGTCAATTCAAATAATGGGGTTCATTTTTACCATTCTCCCCTTCAGTGGAATTTACAGCAAGAATGAAATTATGAAATGAGATCTTAGCAAATATATCTATGAATGAACTACTACCGTATATGCATGCTTTATTATATTGGGATTGCAATATCATATAAAATTAACATTAAAAACTACGGGGGACTTGATAGTATCTTTATTCTTGACCTCGCCTTTGTGATATACGGGAAAACCTAGTCAATGCATTCACCATTATGTTTAGTCAAGGTTTTTTTTTCAATGCTCCTCAAAGGTTCCTAAAAGATTTGGCAATTTTGTTTACATTGATGCATTTTTCCATGGCATTGAAGTAACAAATGGTTGAGGTGAAAATTCGACATCAACAACACAACTTTTGAAGGTTTTCTTGTGGTGAAAAACAAAGAAAGCATTCACATGATCTAGAAGTAAAAGGTGGGTGATGTGTGACACCCTTTACTCCAAATTGAAATATTAACAACACACTAGTTTTGAAACTGATTCGTAGATGTTTTAAATTCAAGTGTAAAAAATTTCTTTTAAAATAAAAGGCTCAAGACACCACACTTACACTCACACAAAAAAATGCTAATATAAAAATTATGAATTAAATTTTTTTTAATCTCGAATATAGTTGAGATTTATCAAACAAATATTTCTGACATCAAAATATTTTACAAATTTAGAAACAATTAATTTTCATCATCAAATAAAAGATTATAAGATAGCATAATTGATCAATAGAGTTTACAAAACATAAATTAGTTCAAAACATGGTAAAAATATAACAAATGACTCACACCTGATATCACCTATCAAAACATAGATCACCAACCAATAATCTAAAATAACTGCATTTTTGCAAATAGGCACACACAAACAACGAATGAGTTGAGCTTCAAAAACATATACTAGTATAAAATAATTAAGAAGAACACGTAAAACATCAATTAATTATCGTATCAAATCAAATCAAATCAAATCACAATTAACAAGCATAATCAAAGTAAAACATCAAGGTAAGTCAACACACAAATCATGTAATGTTATGCATGCTCTTATACTTTAGGTTCCTCTTCTTTCTTTAGTGCCATTCTACTCTTAAGTATTTGGTTGGGATAATTCATACTATGTCACCACACAGGTGGGTGGATAAATTAAATTGGAAAGTCCTGATAGATCTCCAAAACTCAACTCATGACACATATAGGCGACAATCAAGGTAAACGTGTGTTGCATGGTAGCTCCCAACATTTGGGAGGCTATCCCAAGTCACATAGGCATTCTCCACCAAAATACTCCCAGGGTCTAACAGTGTTGCCATAAGACTCAACATCATACCCCACGTTCAAGTTTATTCAGTTGTACTTCCCCAACACCACTTAACTTGCCAAGCCCTACCTATATGATAACATAATAATTTTCACGTCAAATACTCTTAACATCTAATTCCTCCTCTCGTTGGCCTAGACTACTCACTTCATTAAGAGCACGATCTCTAGCACAGGTCGAACCTACAACTAATTCATTGTTTAAGGCGTAACATCAAAAAATATATATATATATATATATATATATATATATATATATATATATATATATATATATATAAACATAATCTCACATAATACAATTCATTACATTTTACTTGAAACAATATCCAAAATATTTATGAATAAATATTGTACTAAATACATTAAATACACAATTTTAAAATAAATCGACTAGTACACATTCATCAAAATATAGTCAAACAACACCCTATAAAAATTTCTAATTTGTGTTTTAACGTCACTAAATTCTACATCCGGTCCTATATATACAAGAAAGTTGGCCATAAAGTGATGTTGAGGAGTTCGAGGGAGCCCGACAATTGGAATGCGCTAAACAATGATTCATGAGAGACTTAGACACCACATCTCAACCCAAAACCTTAAGGCATTAGGATTATAGTTCATTCTCCTTATATATCCAATATAACCTCCATTCCTGGTCAATATGAAACTAACCACTCATAATTGAATTCCAACAAGTGCTAACAAAAATCCATCAAAGAAAAAAAAAATTATTTTTTTTGGTCGTTGTTCTACCAGAAGAATAAAGAGTTTGGATATGACAACCCAATGTGGCCAACCACAATCGCTCAGTCTCAGAAAATACAACTCATGGTGGCATACCATTGGAGAATAACATGGAGTTTCGATATTTGGTTGAGGTGTATATATAAAGATGGGAGTGAATTTGTTTATCTTGCTATTTGAAAATGAACCAAATAAAATTGGAGAATATTTGGTTAGTCTATTGCCGCACACCTGGGAAAGAAAATTAGGCTACATGTATTTCTGGAGAATAAGGAAATAGGGTTATGTAAATGTGTGTCAGCATGAATTTACTAGGAGAGAGGTGTTGGGTTTAGACCATTATAAAATATGTCTATAAATGTAAGTAGAAGAAATAAATGTAAGTAGAAGGAACCAAGTTTTTATTTATTTATATGTTTCAAAGCAATATTTCTTTTTCTTTTTAATTCTAAATAACATTCTAACACTTTTTAGATAAAAAATCATTCTTAAAACAACAATATTCCAACATAAGTATTTTAAAAATATTAAATAATGATGATAATAATAATTCTAATAACATATTATAAGGTTAACATTATGAAGGTATAAATAATATTTTAAATCACATATAACATACAAATATTTTATATCAATAAATTAGTCTCAATATAATATTAATAATTAAATTAATTTACTATTATAAAGACACACAAACAAATACATAGAAAACTACCACACTACGACAAACACATATATAATACTAATTTTGTATATAATACTAATTTTGTTATGAAGTTAATAAAAAGTATAATGTAATAACCTAGTCAATTAAAAACCTAATAAAATAAGGATTTTTAAATATTAACATGATTAATTTTAAAATAGGAATTTTTAATTAAAATAGGAGGGGACAAAAGAAGTAAAATAAGTAATGTCCAAGAGATCAAATGGGGAATTTCTTCCATTTCCCTCACTTTTATGCTTTCTTGAAAACTTGTTGGCAAACACACACATTTTTTTCTCATTGTCTTCTTCTCACAACTAGCTTTGAAGAACATAACTTGTGCAATGTTCACCATCTTCCCAAATTCTCTCATTCTTATTCTCTTCCAAAATTTCCAAAAACACTAGCTCAACTAACCCCATTAGACATGTTCTAACTTCTTGCATGCAAGGTTTCACTCCTTAACCATCAATAAATTATCAAATCGTGTTTGGGTCAGGAACAACAACAACATGGGAAAATGGAAATTTTAGCATATAGGTGTTTTGAAAGTGCACTCAAATGATTTTAAAATATCATGCATGTTGTTTGTTTGATCATTGCATGATTGTTGTGTTAGAAACATAGGAACTCTCAAGCTTTTGAGTAAGAATTGTAGTTTAATGTGTCAATCCTTTCAATGTAGAAAATGTGCGTGCCTTGGATGCTCTTTCACCCCCACCTATGTAGTTTTGCCTTTGGGTGTTATTATGTAACTTTAAGCTTTTTGTCTTTGATTGTTGTTTGAAAAACCTAAATATTTTTACCTCTAATAATTCTTTTCTATTTTTCAGCTTCTGATGTTGTCTTCTATTTTTCTGCCTCTGGTATTGTTCTCTTGTTTTTGCCTTTGGTGTTGTTTCCTATTTGTTGCCTATGATACAATATTCCTCTCATCATGCTGCCTCTAGTAATGCTTTTATGTTTTCCAGAATTAAGAAGAGAGAATATAGTAAGTTAAGCTTTTATGAAAATTAAAGTTTAAAGTTTTAACTTGAGATGCATAATGTCTTCATGATTTATACATATTTATGAAGAAAACTATTTACAACTATCCCTCCTTTTATTTTCATTGCTCACTAAGATTTTTCATCTCACCCGTTTGTTTTGGATTAGCGGATGGAGGATCATGAGATACAGGTTTTGCATCAGAAGATTCCTTCCAAACTAGTTGGAATTAGAATTTGATGTTTTTTATTTTATGATATAATCAGACATTTGTGAATGTAGTTTTATGTTATGTTTGAGGATTCTAATTTTTTATTCATTGTGATTTTCCTATGATTTTATTAAGGTGTATGGATCCAGTTGTCATATTTTAGATAATTCGTAATGGATCTTACATTTTGGTATCATAGCCAGATTGATTCAATAGGAATATGGGCTAGTAATTAAAATAGTTACTACATATTCTAATTATCATTTCACCTAATTTTAAGTTTGGTCAACTTTGTATTTTGTGTAGGGTATGTAGAATTATGGGTGAAGGATCTAGGAGTAGAGGAAGACAAAAAAGGAACTTTGCCCCTGAAGATAGTATGACTCCACCACCTATTGTTGAACCTTGGGATAGGGTGATGAAATCTATTCAAATATAAGCCACATCTACCTATAATTTGGTACAACAAATTGTAGTACAACGATATGGCACTCAAAATGCCAAAATGATACTTTATCATTTTCTTAAGTTGAAGCCTCCAACCTTCCAAGAAAGCCACAATCCCTTAGAGGCTTGAGTTTGGCTAGATGAGATTAAGAATGCACTTGAAATGGGCCATGTACTAAAGAACAAATTATGGCATTTGTTACCCATCTACTGAAGGGTGAGGTTGAGTATTGTTGGAGGAGTGCAAGGACTTATCTTTTGAAGTGGCCTTTTTGCAAAATTATTATCCAAAAAGTGTCATAAGACAAAAAAAGCTGCATTTTGTGCACCTGCAACAAGAATACATGTTTGAAGAACTGACCAAGTTTTCCCCATATGCCTAATATGCACCCACTAAAGAATAGACGATAAATCGGTTTGAGTGGGGATTGGGGCCTAAAATCATAGGAAACATAGGCCATATGGTGCTAACCAATTATTCTACTCTTGTACACAAGAGTTGCGTCGTTGAAGACAATTTAAAGAAGGTATAAGAGGAAAGGCAGGCAATGTAAGAGTGATTCTAGAAAATTTAGCCAACATTTGAAGATAATAACTCTTCAAGGGAAGGAAAAGTAAGTACAAACTACCAGTTCCCCAAGAGAAAATAAGTATCTTAAATATGGCAGAGATCATAGGGGAGAATGCTTGGATGGAAAGCAAGTCTGCTACTACTATAGACAACCTGGTCATATGGCTTTTTCTTGTCCAATGCATCAAAAATAAGGAGATTCCAACCCAAGAAATCCTAACATTGTGAGAGTTTTTGCCATCAGTGCTAAGGAAGGTAAGAATCACAACCTTATTACAGATACTTGTTTCATAAATCAAACTCCTTCGACTATCATATTTTACACTAGTCCATCTCACTCATTCATATCCTCAAATTATATTTTTCAACTCAACTTTTCCTCATTTGAATTACTTTTTCCTTAGTTGTAACTACTGCAGCTAAGAATTCAATTGAAACTTTCTTAGCATGTCCTTAGTGTCCAATTATCTTATTTGACATTACTTTTTTAATAGATTTAGTTTGCTTACCCCCTAAGGGGTTAGACATTGTACTAGGAATGGATTGAATGTCTGAATATTCAGGGACTCTAGTCTACCATGGTAAGGAAATTATCATTCCCATGAGCAGTCCCCAACTAGAGAAATTAGAAATTCCCACCTCTTCCAATATTTAAACAATGGGGGTCAAGATATACCATTGTTGTTATCCTCTTAGTCAGGGTCAAAAGTATAATTATTGCCAGTGAGTCTGATGATGTTTTTCTAGAAGATGTGACATTCATGCCTCTAGAAAGATAAATAGAATTCTCTATAGACTTGGATCTTGGAATAAGACCAATCTCCATTTCCCCCCACGAAGTCCCCCGTACAGGAATTCTCTTGTTAAACTATTGCATTTGCAACTAATTTAATTGATTTCATGACATGCATATATCCTTAGACTACATGATGACTCTTCACCATATGCATATTTTTCATTGTTTTTAGTCTTACTTATCTTTTATTCATTGGTTAATTTAAGGAATTGTTTGATATATGGTGCATAGCTACAACTTTCATGAAGACACTAAAACCAAATTTGAACTCAAAAGTGGAGAAACATGCACTAAACTTCAGACATAAGATGTTGTGCGCTTGAAGTGCGCCTGAAGCGCATTTCGCGCTGAATCCATTGCCAATCTACGCCTGAAGCACGCGACGCACAACAAAACACATTAAAACTCGTTTTTCTCACTTTGTAGGCATCTTTTTGACTATTGGAAGTTGGGAAACTTATGTCCTAGCAGAGAAACTCAAAGACTGCCGTTTCTAACATCATTGGAGCAGTTTTATCAGGAACTATTCTTGTAATTCTTCTTTAATCCCTATCTTTTGTATCTTTGTCATGAGTAACTAAACCCTAATTGTTTAGGATGAGTGTAACAAGATGAAAACTTTTATTTTTCTGATGTGATTTCTAGTTATATGGATGAGTTTATTGAATTAGTTTTCTCATCTCTGTGCTTAATGTTTTTTATTGCATGAAACATTAAAATGTTTTCTTATTTAGAAAAACATAAAATAAATTTAATATTATAAATTATAATTATAATTATTGAATTAATTATATCGAAAAATATATATTAAATAGTGCTACCTCTTCCCTTGTAAAAAAAATAATACTATCCATCTATATACATAAAATTTCTTGTAGAATTTTTTTTTTACCATTATATAAAATTCACTTCAAATTATAAAAACATTGATCAACTTTTTATAAAAATACATGTGACTAAGGCGTAAATAAAATTATCTCTAATAATAATTTTAAATAATTATTATTATTATAATAATAAAAGTGTAAAGAGTAAAAATGGAGTGGACCGGCGTAAAATGTGGTAATTATGATAACTTTATGAAAATTAATTGGTCAAAAAAGTCTGAAATAGAGAGAAAATATGGGTCATACCCTTTATTTATTTGGAGGAGATGAAGTTGGGTAGAGGAATTAATGTGAGAGAGGAATGTACGAAAAGTTGTATATGAGAGAGAAATTAATGTGGAGAGTATATGTTGTTATTGTAAAGATGTGATGAATCTAAAGGTTAATACATAAATGTATTAGTAGTTAACTTTTCAAAGCCAAGTTGTCACTTGAGAAGTGATACTATAATCAGAAGAAAAAAATTACAATCAATTTATCTAGCCACTTCAAATGAGGGATACCGAAGAAAAAGTGTTTGTGTGCGGCGTGTACATGCGTGAGGAGTAAAATATAATTAGCAAGAAATAATATTGTATAAAACATTCAAAAATAGAGATATTTTGGACCAGTAGAATGTGAAGTTATTAAATGGGATGGAGGAAAATATACTTTTTTTCAAACTCAAATCCCCCTCTATATATAGATCATCCTTCTTATTCAACAGAAAACAACTTCAGCTTTGCCCACTGTTATCTTGACACCAACATTCTTGAAATCTCATCTTCAAACACAGAAAATGTCTACCGCCTCGTCCACCACCCGACCCTAACTTCCATCACGTCATTTTTCAAAACCCAAATTTCAACGTCCACCTGCGAAAATGGCTTTTACCTCTCATTTTCATGGCGGTGACGGTAGCGGTCGTGTTAATGGTCGTAACCATCTACTGCATGAAGAAGACGAGAACAACACCGACAGCGGAGGTGCAGCTGGCGGAGGAAGTTTCGATGATGGAAGCTGTGGAGGAAGCTCCGGAGTCGGCTACGGCTTCAATTAGTCGTCCGTGGATGGGGCTAGTTTGATGGCACCAGTTATGGAGGGCAGATAAGTTACATAAAATAAATCTTCAAAATATTTTGTACTCTTACAAAAGAACTCCATGTTTTCTGGTATTAGTATAAATTTATTAATTTTTTTTTTAAGTTTTAAAGTCTTGTAGATTAATTTAGTCTATTGAGACAAAAATTCGTTTTAAGTTTTAAAAGTTTTAAAAGTTTTGCACTCCTACACCTGCCGCCGTCGGTTACCTCCACACTTGACTTAAGTGATTTTCAATGATGAGGAGAATTACAAACATGATTTGTTTTAAAGTCCATGGAAGGTTTCAAATCACTACTTTATTGATTTAAAGATTGTGTCAGTTGTTTTTGTCCAATGTTTAAGTGTCACATAAAGTTGTGGTGCGGATTCGTATTCCACAATTGTGTCCATCGAATCATTCGTTATTTTTTTGTCACAATTTTTTTATAATATTAATTATTTTTTCATTAATATATTTTTATTTATTATATTTTAAATTCATAAAAATTATAAACTAAACACAATTAATAATAATGTTTGAGTAAATGAAATTTATTTTTATCACAGAAGTAAAATAAAAACCATTTTTTTAAGAACCTCAAATAAATCAAACCAGACAATTCAAATGAGATAAAGGAAGTAATTGTTTTAGGTGGCGTAGTTGTTTTTAGGTGGAGTAATTGTTTTTTCAAACTCAATATAGTAGTTAATAAAAATAGGGTGGTCAAACTGGTGAAGTAGTTAATATAGTTAATATAGTAGTAACTCTTATTTATAACAAAATTGAATTTCAAACTAAGTTTGAAATAATTAGTAGAGATTTTGAGAATATATTCATAAATGAACACAATAAAGACTGGTTGAAAGTTGAAATCAATATGGTTAATTAGTATTGGCTATAATGAGCAAACAATGCTTCTTCTTCTGTTATTACTTCTTCCACTCTCATTCATCTAGGAACCCTTTCCACCGTTTCTTACTTTTTATCAACAATTTCACCTCCATCAAAATAGTGAACAACATAATTATTCCAATTTTAATTTCTAATGAATAGGTAGTAACTTTTTAGATGTAATAAAATAACAAAAATAGTTTTAAATAAAATTAACTAAATTATATAAAGATTATTAAAGTAACTTGGTAGATATAAATATTTTACTAACATACATATATAAACTTAATTTCTATATATTATCTAGATAAATGAAAAAAAAAGTTTGATTTTATTTTTATGACTCTGAAAATCGTACAAAATATTGTAGTATCATTTATGATTTGTTGATCTTTTACTAAATGTATATAGAAATTAAATCCAAACATAAATATTTTGTTGGATTTTTTTTATTCTAATCGTACTTAATGACAGATACTAGATAGTGAGTAAAAAAAAAATTAAGACATAAAGCCCCTGACCCCAACAACTTTTTTAAAATTAACTTTTATATGCTAATAGATTGTAAGTAATTCAATCAAATATAATATTTCACTTTTTATAAATTTTGTACTAACTTTTTACATTTTATTAT
>JBBPBR010000001.1:21614098-21624849 GCA_037974775.1 Cicer pinnatifidum | reverse complement strand
AATCATAATTATTAAATAAATTATGTCGAAAAATATATATTAAATAATGCTACTTCATCCCTTTTAAAAAAAGTAATAACCTTTATACGTAAAGTTTTCTTGTACAAAAAAAATTTGTACCATTATATAAAACTCACTTCAAATTAAAAAAAACATTAATTAATTTTTATAAAAATACACGTAACTAAGGTGTAAATAAAATTATTTCTAATAATAATTTTAAGTAATAATTATCATAATTCTAATTATTATAATAATAAAGGTGTAAAGAGTAAAAAGTATAGTGGAATTGCGTAAAATGTGGTAATTCTGATAACTTTATGAAAATTAATTGGTCAAAAAGTCATAAATAGAGAGAAAATATGGGCCAGGCCCATTATTTATTTAGAGGAGATGAAGTTGGATAGAGAAATTAATGTGTAGAGGAATGTCTCTAAAGTTGTATATGAGAGAGGAATTAATATGGAGAGTATATGTTATTATTGTAAAGATATGATGAATCTAAATGTTAAAAATATAAATGTATTAGTAGTCAACTTTTCAAAGGCAAGTTGTCACTTGAGAAGTGATACTATAAAAAGAAAAAAGAATTACAATCAATTTATCTGACCACTTCACATGAGGGATACCGAAAAAACAGTGTTCGCGTGCGTGCGTGAGAAGTAAAATATAATTAGCAAAAAATAATATTGTATAAAACTTTCAAAAGTAGAGATATTTTGGACCAGTAGAATGTAAGTTATTAAATGGGATGGAGGAAAATATAATATTTTTCAAACTCATCTCCTTCTCTATATATAGATCATCCTTCTTCTTCAACAGAAAACAACTACAACCTTGTCCATTGTCTTCTTGACAGCAACATTCTTGAAATCTCATCCTCAAACACAAAATGTCTACCGCCTCGCCCAACACCACCACCGCCCAACCCTAACTTCCATCACGTCATTTTTCAAAACCCAAATTTCAACGTCCACTTGCGAAAATGGCTTTTACCTCTCATTTTCACGGCAGTGACGGTGGCGGTCGTGTTAATGGTTGTGACCATCTACTGCATAAGGAAGAGGAGAACAACATCGGTGGCGGAGGTGCAGCTGGCGGAGGAAGTACTGGTGATGGAAGCTATAGTGGAGGAAGCTCCGGAGTCGGCTCCGACTTCCTCTAGTTATCTGTGGATGGGGCTGGTTTGATGGCACCAGTTATGGAGGGCATATAAGTTATAGAAAATTAATCTTCAAAATATTTTGTACTCTTACAAAAGAACTCCACGTTTTCTAGTATTAGTATAAATCTATCACTTTTTTAAAAGTTTTAAATTTTTGTAGATGAATTTAACCTGATGAGACAAAAATTCGTTTTAAGTTTTAAAATTTTTAAGTTTTGCACTCCTTCACCTGCCGCCGCCGGTTACCTCCACACTTGACTTAAGTGATTTTCAATTATAAGGAGAATTACAAGCATGCTTTGTTTTAAAGTCCATGGAAGGTTGCAAATCACTACTTATTGATTCAAAGATTATGTCAGTTGTTTTTGTCCAATGTTGAAGTGTCGCGTAAAGTTGTGGTGCGGATTCGTATTCCGTAATTGTGTCCATCGAATCATTTGTTATTTTTTTGTCACAATTTTTTTATAATATTAATATAATATTAATTATTTTTTTTATTAATATATTTTTATTTATTATATTTTAAATTCATAAAAATTATAAACTAAATACAATTAATAATGATGTTTGAATAAATGAAATTTATTTTTATCTCAAAAGTAAAATAAAAATCATTTTCTTAAGAAACTCAAATAAATCAAACCAGACAATTCAAATGAGGTGAAGGAAGTAATTGTTTTAGGTGGCGTAGTTGTTTTTAGGTGGAGTAATTGTTTTTTCAAACTCAATATAGTAGTTAACAAAAATAAGGTGGTCAAACTAGTGAAGTAGTTAATATAGTTAATATAATAGTAACTCTTATTTATAACAAAATTGAATTTCAAACTAAGTTTGAAATAATTAGCAGAGACTTTGAGAATATATTCATAAATGAACACGATAAAGAGTGGTTGAAAGTTGAAATCAATACAGTTAATTCGTATTGGGTATAATGAGCGAAATAATGTTTCTTCTTCTGTTATTTCTTCTTCCCACTACGTCAAAAATGACATTTAACAGCGCCCTTTTTACAGCGCTTGCTAAACACAAGCGCTGTTGTAAATATATTTTAAAAATAACGGAGCCTTTTACAGCGCTTTTGTTGACAAGCGTTGTAAAACAAGCGCTATTGTAGGTCATATAACGTTTGCGCATAATGTTATAAGACTTTTACAGCGCTTTTCAAAAAAGCGCTGTAAAATGAAGCGCTTTCGCGTATGATTTTACAGCACTTTCTTCACAAGCGCTGTAAAATACGTGCGCTTTAAAATAATTGAACCACCTATTACAGCGCTTTGTTCACAAGCGCTGTAAAATACATGCGCTTTCATTAAATTTAACTACATATTACAGCGCTTTGACTACAAGCGCTGTAAAATACATAAATTTCAAATAATTATATATGTTGGGAACCCTCATATCCTCTACATCTTTCATCACCTCTACTCTGGGAACCCTCATATCCATTACGTACTGTGCGGCCATCTACGTTGTCTCAGGTATTTTTTTTAACTAGATTTTTTTTATCAAATTAAAAATTCATACCACATGATCTGTGTTCTGTTTTAAAATTGTTATATATATATATATATATATATATATATATATATTAAATCTCTTCTACTAGTCAAAAACTCATACCACATGATATGTTCTGTTTTAGAAATTGTTAGTTGATATTGGTTTCTTTTTGAAATTTGTTGATATGTTTTGAAAGCTTATTATTTTTGTAACTGCATTTATATAGGTGGTATAATATGGATAGGAAATGGATGTCAGCCAATCGATTGTCAAAAGAGTATGAAATTGGAGTGAAGGAGTTTGTTGAGTTTGCAGTGAAGAATACAAAAGATCCCAATAGAGTAGTTTGTGCTTGTTTAAAATGTTGTTTTGGAAAACGTGTTAGAGAAGATGAATTAGAAGGACATCTAGTATGTAATGGAATTGATCAAAGCTACACATGTTGGATAAGACATGGTGAGAAAAAAAAAAAGGAAACATTAATTTTGAGAATAGTTCGACATATGCTTCAACTGACTTCGATACAGATACATATGAGCCGGACCGAGTTGATGAGATCGCAAATGCAGTTGAAGAAGATCTTCGAGATTGTCCTAAAATATTTGAAAGTTTGTTGAGTGATACAGAGAAAGAATTATATAATGGTTGTACTAAATTCACAAGACTATCGGTGATATTAAAGTTGTACAACTTAAAAGCGAGTAATGGATGGTCTGATAAAAGCTTTACAGAATTATTAACACTCATAAAAGATATGTTGTCAGATGATAATGAACTTCCCAGTCGAACCTACGAGGCTAAACGGATTTTGTGTTCTATTGGCATGAGTTACGAAAGGATTCATGCGTGTCCTAACGATTGCATTTTATTTCGAAATGAATATGAACTACTTAAGGCGTGTCCGAAATGCAAAAGTCGTGTGGTATTTTCCTATAATACCAAGATTTAGGGGCATGTATCGCAGTGAAGAAGATTCAAAACACTTGACATGGCATGCAGATGAAAGAATTAGAGATGGAATGTTTCGACACCCTGCAGATTCCCCACAACGGGCAAAAATTGATCACGAGTATCCTGAATTCGGGATAGAGTCAAGAAATCTAAGACTTGCACTTTCTACTGATGGAATGAATCCACATGGTCTTCAAAGCATCTCACACAGCACGTGGCCTGTGATTTTGGTAATATATAACCTACCTCCATGGTTATGTATAAAGCGTAAGTTTATGATGTTATCTCTGTTAATTTCTGGACCCAAACAACCGGGGAATGATATCGACGTATACTTGACTCCTCTAATCGAAGATTTAAAACGTATGTGGGAGACAGGTGTGGAAGTTTATGATGGATATAAGAAATAATGTTTCATTTTGAGGGCTATGTTGTTCGGCACAATTAATGATTTTTCAGCATATGGTAATTTATCAGGATATAGCATTAAAGGTCAGTGTGCATGTCCTATATGTGAAGAGAGTACAAATTGGATGCGGTTGAAACATTGTAAGAAGAATGTGTTTCTTGGACATCGTAGATTTTTACCTTATAGTCATCAGTATCGTGGATGGAGAAATGCATTCAATGGAAAATCAGAGGAAGGTAAAGCTCCTTTAGCACCGACTAGATATCAAATACTTGAAAAAGTACAAGGTTTGACCAATAAATTTGGCAAACCTTTTGCAGGAGAGCTGGTCAAAATTGGGTGGAAGAAAAAGTCAATTTTCTTTGAATTGCCATATTGGAAGTCATTGTATGTAAGACATTTCCTCGATGTGATGCATATTGAAAAAAATGTATTTGATAGTGTTATTGGCACGTTACTCAATGTTCCAGGAAAGTCTAAAGATGGCATCAACGCAAGATTGAACTTGGTCGATATGGGAATAAGAAATGAATTGGCTCCAGTAAAAAAAGGAAATCGCACATATCTACCTCCAGCCGCTCATGCTCTATCTAGAAAGGAAAAAAATTGTTTTATGTAAATTTCTACACGAAGTTAAAGTTCCAGAAGGATACTCTTCGAACATTAAAAATTTAGTTTGTATGAAAGACCTCAAGTTAAATGGTTTGAAGACCCATGATTGTCATATTCTAATGGAACATTTGCTACCAATAGGTATACGTTCCATTTTACCTGAAAAAGTTCGACTAGCATTAACTAGATTATGTTTCTTCTTCAGGGAAATTTGTAGTAAAGTGATCGACCCTCAGAAATTACCAACATTGCAGAGGGAAATTGTTGTTACTTTGTGTGAGCTTGAAATGTATTTCCCACCATCGTTTTTTGATATAATGGTTCACCTTATTGTTCATCTGGTTAAGGAGACACAACTTTGTGGGCCAGCTTATATGAGATGGATGTATCCGATAGAACGATATATGAAAATATTAAAAGGGTACGTAAAAAGTAGAAGTCGACCAGAAGGTTGTATTGCTGAACGATACATTGTTGAAGAGGCTGCTGAATTTTGTACTGAATATTTGTCCAATGTTGAATCCATAGGGCTTCCCATGTCTCGTCATTCGAGAAGACTATCAGGAGAAGGGATAATTGGAAGGAGACTACTGACTATATCAAGGACAGAATTGGAGCAGGCACAATTGTATGTTCTGCACAATGATGATAAGGTTCAACCGTATGTTACAATACACATGGATCAGTTATCTCGTTTGAACATGAGTAGGAATCAAAATTGGATAATTCGAGAGCACAATCGAAGTTTTATAACATGGTTAAAAAATCACATAAAGTCAAAATTTGATTTAGATCCCGGATCAATTTCACAGAGATTGAAGTGGCTAGCAAATGGTCCGAGCTTACATGTCTTTTCTTACATTGGTTATGTTATTAACGGCTACACATTTTATACCAAAGAACAAGATGATCAGACCACTATGCAAAATAGTGGAGTCACTCTCATAGCTGAAGCGATGCATGTCTCAAGTGCAAAAGACAAAAACCCAATATATGCAAATCTATCATATTTTGGGGTTATCGAGCGCATATGGGAGTTAGACTACACAATGTTTCGTGTTCCCATATTTGGTTGCAAGTGGGTCGATAATAATAATGGCGTTCGGATTGATGAGTCAGGATTCTTGCTTGTTGATTTTAATAGGGTTGGATACAAAGACGAGCCTTTTATTTTAGCGTCGCAAGCTCAACAAGTGTTTTATGTCACTGATTCTTCTGATGATAAATGGTCTGTTGTCCTATCGACCAATAAAATAAGTGATGATAACAATATCCGAGTTAAGTGCCATCAAAAGGAACATATCCGAGTTACTGGGACAAGTCAAGTCGATTGGCAAATCAATTGGAATAAATGTCTGAGTTACAGTCATCCAATATTGAACCCAAATAAAACAAACACAAAAATAACATACTTAGACCTTTTACAGTGCTTTGTTTAAAAAGCGTTGTAAAAGACCCTTTTAAAAAATAAAATATAGAGACATTTTACAGCGCTTACATTAAAAAGCGCTGTAAAAGACTATTGTAAAAGAACCATTTAAAAGCGCTCACATTTACGAAGTTCACTTAATTCAGATTCGAACTGAGGCCTTCCAAGTGTGAATTCTAAGTCAATCATAGTGTTCGAACGTGTCAATAGAGGCTTACCCCACCCAAAAAAAAAAGATTTAGGGGTTAACGCTCAAGAGTTACTGGGTGAATGAGTTTCATAAACTAAATGTTTTCACAAGTTCAGCTGGCTTAATTACTGGACATTTTAAAAATAAAATAAAGAGAAATTTTAAGAATGAAAAGAGATAAAAAGGATGTTCAGCATAAAAGGAGTAAGCTTTGATGTTTGTGAAGAAGATGCATAAAAGGAGAAGAGTTTGGTGAAGAGGAAGAGTTTAAAAAATAACATAACAAAACACAAAAATAACATAAAAAAACAATAAGGCCTTTTACAGCGCTCTTTTAAACAAGCGCTGTAAAAGACTGTAAAAAAAACATTCATATAACATAATAAAACAAGGAGGTCTATTACAGCGCTTTGTCATATAAGCGCTGTAAAAGACTCTTTTAAAGAGACCTTTTACAGCGCTTATTTGAACAAGCGCTGTAATAGGTTTTAAAAAAAACATTATATAACATTCTAAATCAATTAGGTCTTTTACAGCGCTTATTTGGAAAAGCGTTATAAAAGAGCCTTTTAAAAGACTTTGTCCTTGATGAGGGACGAAAGAGTTACGTTTTGAGAGTTGCTGGGAAAATCCATCGGGGATTTAGATCGCATCTCTCAAATTTCTATCTAAAAGATAGAGAAGGAAACACAACTGCTGAACCTCCAAAAATATATCAACATTATATATCAAATGATGAATGGAAAGCATTTGTTTCCAAACGTTCTGACCTCGCGTTTGTCGTAAGTGATTAATTTATTAGCATTTGTGTGTTTTATTATTCATATTCGTAGCGTATTTTAAATCACGTATGGGATATGCACGTCTAGACCAAATACTTGTAAGTAACTAAACATCAATTTGATATAATGAGGGAATTTGTATTATAAACTATAGTTTCTAACTAATATTTTGTTTATGTTCTTAACGAATAGCGACAAGAGACCCAATCCGATCAACCGTTGGGTCGTCATATCTTGTGGAAGGAAGCTCGTGTAAATAAGGATGGAGTGGTTGATAACGAAAATGTTCAAAAAGTAATAGAATTTTGTGTAAGTATATTATGATTTTAATGTTTTTCAATATTGTATTTATCACTTGAATACTTTTTAATATTGTATTTTAAAAATGCTAATGAACTTAACTATTTTAATGTTACATGTATTTTAGGAGACCATCGAACAAAGTTCTGAAAATGAAGAGGGCAACAAGGCTAGTTGCAGGGACATTATGGGCAAAGTTTTTAATGTTCCTGAATATTTCGGTCGAGTTAGGGGGAAGGGATTTGGCGTAACTCCCAAAAGCTTTTTTCCTCAAGAGAATCGCCAAAAACCTTCCAACGAGGAAGTATTAGAGAAGCTCAAAATCCTATTAGAGCAAGTGGCACTCTTGGTGAATACGAATAAAGACAAGCAACTTCTGAATCAGCTCCAACATGAAATACAAATGGAGAGTGAAACCGGGAGTTGCAACGTCGGTTTGAAAAGTATTCCCGAGGTAATTAATTACTTACTTGCTTATGTAATTACTTATGCATTAAACAATATTATATATTAACTGTACTTATGTTTTAACTATTGATTTAGGGTGTCACTTCATGTTTCCTATACTTGTCCTCGCCCACTCATCGGAAGGTGGGAAAAGGAAAATTGTACAATACTTTGGGAGAAGTATTGCACAATACTCCGATCTCTGCGGGCCATGTCAAAGTATCGCCTATTGTTGCTTTCGAACCAACTGCACCGTTGCCGATACCGAACCACGACGGAGATATGCAGACATTGGGCGAAGCTATTGGTAGTTACGTGGCATGGCCCACAAACCTTGTTGCCCTCGTTAAAAAACCTCCCAGAAACGAATCAGTTACGTCTCCCGAAAAGGTTTGTCACATTTATTGCATAAGGTTTGTCAATTTTTTCAGATTCAATAAACTAACATTTAACCTCATTTATGTAGGTCCAAATAAATAAACCACCCGCACATCCAAAAAAAGGCAGCAAACCTCAAAAATTGGAGGTTAATAGAGCTGCCAAATTACAAAGGCCGGAAGGCAATAAAGCTGCCAAACATGCAGCAATAAAAAAACTGGATCGGGGGAAATCAGTCGCTGCTGCTGCTGCTCCTAAAATAAGTCAGCCATACCTTGGTAAATACGGGGCGTGTCTTGACATCCAAGTAAAAAAGAACATGGGCAGCAGCGACGATTCGCGCATGGTACACATGAATAAAGATATATTCGGAGATGATTATGAGGAATTTCTCGGAAAGGAGCACATATACGAGCTTCTCGAACATAAGGAGCTCAGTGCTACTGTAATGAGCTTGTACAAAAGGTAAAAAATACTTTTAATTGCATTTATTGGTAATTAATTAAATGTATTGGTAATTAATCTAGTTTAAAATTTTCATTGAAGGTTTTTGTATGAGAAGGTCGTGTGCCCGAGGAAATTGTCAAATAAATACTCATTCATGTCTCCGCATAAGACGTCCATGTGGAAACTCGATCCAGAAAATGTAAAGATATACATTGTGAATATGTTTTTAGGAAATATAGAAAAGGATAAAATGTTCTTCGCACCATATAATTCAGGGTACGTAATTTTATCTTTTTTAATTGATGAGAATTTAATTTATTAGTTGTGTATAAACAAAATTGCTTAACCAATTTTTTGTTGTTGTAGGGCACATTGGGTGCTATTTGCAATCAATGCGGTCTCTGAAGTTATATACTGTTTGGATCCCTTGCATGGCAATTACAACAATCATTCTGAAATAAAGACTATGTTCGACACGTAAGTAATATTCATTTATTTCTTATATATATACATATATAAATAATGTGTTTGTTCATGCTATAATAATCACATTTATTCATTCGATAATGCCTTAAAAGTTTTTCGATCTCAAAGAGGTGCGACAGTGTCGAAGCAAAAGTCTAATAACATTACATGGATCCCAATAAAGTGCCCTCGTCAAACAAACAACATCGACTGTGGGTACTACGTATTGAGATTCATGAAGGAGATTGTTGACAAGAATAAAACTATTATCCCAGAAACGGTACGGTATTTTGATTATATGATTTTCATATATAAATTATCTATATATTTGATACTAACTTAATATAATATGTTCAATTTTTATATTGCAGTACTTTGACAATTCCAGTCCATCATATTCTGAGCAAGATCTGATGGAATTAAAGGAAGAATGGTGTCAGTATGTGCTTGAAATGAAAATTATTTGATTTCTGGGAAATAGCATGCTGTTGGGCAAGGGATCTGAATATTATATGGTCGCTAGTACATATTCTGTATATTTTTTTAGTTATTATATGTATATGATCATAGGACAATATATAAACATGCATATGAATATGTTGTAAATTAGTTTCAATGTATATGTAGTTACTTATGTTGTAAATTACTGTGTTACAGGATAATATATATGTATCATATTGTGTGAACTGCTTATTGTATCATGTTGTAAATTACTGATTCTGGGTGTGTTGTGTTGTGTGAACTGGTTCAAAATAATTTTGGATAAAAAGATAAAAGACAGCGCTATATAAAAAAAATGTCATAAAAAGCTAAAAAGCGCTTTTCAAATATATACAGGGCTTTAAAAAAATGCACATTTTACAGCGCTTTTTTGAAAAAGCGCTGTAAAAGGTACACCAAAATATGAATACTAGGTGTGGATTTTACAGCGCTTTTTCAAAAAAGCGCTGTAAAAGGTACACCAAAATATAAATACTAGGTGTGGATTTTACAGCGTTTTTTTGTAAAAAGCGCTGTAAAATCCATACCTAGTATACAAATTTATACGCACATTTTACAGCGCTTGTTGAAATAAGCGCTGTAAAATATGGATAATACGCGCGCGTTATATTTACATGATTTATAGCGCTTTTTTAGAAGCGTTGTTGTATCTTTTACAGCGCTCGATTCCATAGCGTTTTTTTTTTTTTGAAAAAGCGTTGTAAAAGACTTAAAAAAAAGCGCTGTAAAATGCTATTTTTAGCGTAGTGTCCACTCTGATTCATCTAGGAATCCTTTCCTTCGTTTCTTACTTTTTATCAACAATTTCGCATCCACCAAAATAGTGAACAACTTAAATATTCCAATTTTAGTTACAATTTTAGTTTCTAATGAATAGGTGGTAACTTTTTAGATGTAATAAAATAACAAAAATAATTTTAAATAAAAGTAGCTAAACTATATAAAGATTATTAAGGTAACTTGGTAGATATAAATATTTTACTAACATATATATATAAACTTAAATTCTATATAGTATCTAGGTAAATGAAAAAAAAAAGTTTGATTTTATTTTTATGATTCTGGAAATCATACATAATATTATAGTATTATTTATGATTTGTTGATCTTTAACTAAATGTATATGAAATTAAATCCAAACATAAATAATTTGCTGGATTTTTTTTATTCTAATC
>JBBPBR010000001.1:21602957-21613519 GCA_037974775.1 Cicer pinnatifidum | reverse complement strand
AAATTATGTTAAAAAATATTTATTAAATAATGCTACTTCATCCATTTTAAAAAATGTAATACTATCCATCTTTATACGTAAAGCTTTCTTGTAAAAAGAAAACTTGTATCATTATATAAAACTCACTTCAAATTATAAAAACATTGATTAATTTTTTATAAAAATACACATAACTAATGTGTAAATAAAATTATTTCAAATAATAATTTTAAATAATAATCATAATTATAATTATTATAATAATAAAGGTGTAAAGAGTAAAAAGTGGAGTGGAATGTCGTAAAATGTAGTAATTGTGATAACTTTATGAAGATTAATTGGTCAAAAAGTCAGAAATAGAGAGAGAAAATATGGGTGAGGTCCATTATTTATTTAGAGGAGATGAAGTTGGGTAGAGAAATTAATGTGAGAGAGGAATGTCTTAAAAGTTATATAGATCATCTTTTAAAGTCAATTTGTCACTTGAGAAGTGATATTATAAAAAGAAAAAAGAATTACAATCAATTTATCTCATCACTTCACATGAGGGATATCGAAAAAACAGTGTTCGCGTGCGTGCGTGTACGTGCGTGAGAAGTAAAACATAATTAGCAAGAAAATAGATACAGCTTTCCAACTGTCTTCAAACTCATCTCCCTCTCTCTATATAGATCATCCTTCTGCTTCAACAGAAAGCAGCTACAGCCTTGCCCATTGTCTTCTTGACACGAACATTCTTGAAATATCATCCTCAAACATAGAAAATGTATACCGCCTCGTCCACCACCGCCTCGCCCAACACCACCACCGCCAAACCTAACTTCCATCACGTCATTTTTCAAAACCCAAATTTAAATGTCCACCCGCGAAAATGGCTTTTACCTCTCATTTTCACGGTGGTGACAGTAGCGACCATGTTAATGGTCGTGATCATCTACTGTATAAGGAAGAGGAGAACAACACCGGCAGCGGAGGTGCAGCTGGCGAAGGAAGTACTGGCGATGGAAGCTATGGTGGAGGAAGCTCCGGAGTCGGCTCCGACTTCCTCTAGTCGTCCGTGGATGGGGCTAGTTTGACGACACCAGTTATGGATGGCAGATAAGTTAGACAAAATTAATCTTCAAAATATTTTGTACTCTTACAAAAGAATTCCATGTTTTCTGGTATTAGTATAAATTTATCGTTTTTTTAAAAGTTTTAAATTTTTGTAGATGAATTTAATGAGACAAAAATTCGTTTTAAGTTTTAAAAGTTTTAAGTTTTTCACTCCTATATAAAAATAAAGACAATATACTTGTAGAGTCGTCTAAAATCTTATTCTTTAAAATATTTACACTATAATACTATTATTTATAGAAAAATATATAAAATAATAAAATATAATATTTATTATTTATTTATTCAAATATATACAAAATTAGCGTATCATAGAAAAATCTCATATAACAAAAGTTAGTCACAAGATTTATCTACATATATTCTAAAATAGTTTTAAAACCAAATTACTTATCTAAAGTCTTATTTCATTAAGAAAATATTTATTATAAAATTTGGGGTGTTACAATTCTCCTCTTGATTCGTATTTTGAAACGGAAGTGGACATTACAAATGCTTGAGATGAGAAATTCATGAATTTGTAGTCTAGAAATAGATGCAGATCATGAAACCAATCAAATTAGTTGCAAAGACAATAGTTAAAAAGAGAATTTTTGTATGGTAAAGCTTAATTCTAATCTTAAATCCACTAAGGAATTAGGGGTTACTTTGGAATTAAAGGTTATGTGACTAAGACATTAAGGCAAGAATAATAAAAAGAATTTGGTAATAATTCAATAAAAGAATTTAGTAACAAGGATCAAATTAGACACCAAGGTTGGATTCAAAGTGAAACTCATCCTTGACATTTTTCTTATTATAAAGGATTAATTTTATTATTGTTGTTAATTTTAAATATTATTTTAATCAACTTGGGAACTTTTTGTTCAATTTTAGTAATTAAATATAATTCTATAGTAAAATGCAATCCTTGAGTTCGACACTCGGTACTACTGTTTTAATTATTACATACAATGATTCCGTACACTTGCTAAAACGCTATCATGTTTTTGGCGTTGTTGTCGAGGATTGCCATATCACTATTGAATTTAATTTATTTACTTAATTGAAATTTTTTGCTCTGCAATAAAATTTTTGCTTTTATTTTATTTTTAATTTTAAAAAACAATTTGTTTTTCTTTTATTTTCTATTTTTATTTGTTGAGCGTGCTAATGACATGTGTTAGTGGTTTGTCTCTTCTTTGTTTGAGATAACTATTCGCTGTAGAGTATGGAAAATTATAATGACGATATTCTACTACAATTATATGAAGAGTGTGATACTTGTCTTATACCTGGTATATGTCGCATGATTGAGGGGCAAATCTTGAGAGATACATTTTTAAAATATCACCCTCAGATCCCTAGGTGTCACTTTTGCAGAGAAGGACATAGGAATGGAACTTGTTTTGATGACTTTGTTGAACTAATGGAATATGAAGATTTTTTTCGTCAAATATGAAGAAAACGACGAGTGTTATATTAAAAAGATCAACTGGGAACAAATTCTACCTCATAAAATTATATCCAAAGAATCATATGACAAAGACTTTCAAATTACTGACGTTTTGGTTGAATTCATGAAGAATAACATGGTTTCAATTGAAAGATTTGAAAGTCAATGTGCGAGGTTATTTGAGTAAGTGGTTAAGTTTGAGAAGATGGAGGAGAAGTTAAAATTGTAGATAATTTCATTGTTGTGGTAGAAGAAGATAAGCAAGACGAACGAGGAAAAGAAAAAAGAAAAAAGAAAAAAAAAAGAGATTGATGGAGTTCGAGATTCAATTTATGCCATGTTCATTAATGTCCAATTGAGAAGGACATTTATTTCTCAAGTTCATGGAATTTCTACCAAACAAAAAGAAGAAGAATGATGATGTGTTCTTCCTATCATATATGTCATCTTGACAATAGTTGAGGCATCAAGCTAATGACTTTAAAGAAGAGCTTCGTGGGAGGCAAACCACAAGTAGAGGTAACTTTTATTTTTGCAATCTTATTTTGTTATTTGAATTTTGCTTCTTTCTAATTGTGTGTAAATGTGCACTATGATGAAGAGTTTTTAAAAACTTGAAGCTATTCTTTAACTATTTGTTTCATATTTTGAAATTTAAACTCTATTTATTTGCTCATATCATTGCTCAATTTGACGAGTTTCATTAATACATGCATTGTTAATTACTCCTTGGTTGTCGAAGTCTCACTTCCAATTTTTTTATTTATTTAAAAACAACTGAATAAATCTTGTAGTGGTATGTTTGGCATCATTTAGAGTGTTCTTACTCTTTCTTATTATCCTAGCTGCGAGCTTTTGAGCCTATACACTTTAATTCTTTGTTGTGTGGTTATCCAAACATGTGTTATCCCTTCAGAAATTGCACTAATTATGACTTGCATCACTTGTAATTTATGCATACACTGAGACAATTTTCTTTGGTCGTTTGAGCCTTTCTAACTACCCTATAAAAATGTTATCCTTTGCTAGCCCCTTTGAGACTTGCCCTTTTAATTTGGTTACTAGCCACACTACAAGTCAAATACCTTGCTTTAATTAAATCCCTTACTTGGAGTTAGGTAGAATCAAAATATTGTCGTGATAAAGTTCTAAGTTGGGGGTTGCTCATGGGATAGCAACCTTTTAAGTTTGGGGTGGAGATTCTCACAAAAAGAAAAAAAAGAAAAAAAAAAGAAGAAAAAGAAAAAATCAAAATAAAAATAAAAAATAAAAGAAGGAAAAATAAAATCAGTTTGTGTACTTTGATAAATAATATCTTCTTGATTTTGTTGTCAATGTTTAAGAATCTCCACAATTAAAAAGGTGAAAAAAAAATAAAAAGTGGTAGAATAGTTTGGAAATGTACGTCTAACTCCAAGTAGTAAAGTTTACTATCCCAAAATGACCTACCTTTACCAAAGCCCTATTACAACCCGAAAGTCCTCCAAAAGTGTATGGCTTTGTTGCATTGTGATTGCTAACTATAATTTTTTTAAGTCTATGGTAGCATGATGCATGTTCTAGGATTTGAGTGATAACTTCATAACCCATGCTAAACACTTGAGAGAAATTTTGGTAAGATTGTGTGAAGAGAGAGTTGAACTTGATGAATGAATGCTAAAGTATACCAATTGTGTTGTTTTTTATAAGCAACCACGGAGCATGATGAATATTTTGTAGTAGTTGAAACTTTGAGAATTGAGTTTGATTTGATTTGAGAAATTGAGTCTAAATTTGATTTTAACAATACCAAATCTGAAATTAATTGTTACTTGGGAACAAGCAATAGATTAAGTTTGGGGTTGTGATGACTCTTCATGTTATGCATATTTTTCATTATTTTTAGTCTTATTGATCTTTTATTCATTAGTTAATTTAAGGAGTTATATGATAAAAAAAAATTATTTCAGTTCTTTGATTTAATGAAATGTTTATGTTCTTATTTCCTTGAAATGTTTATGTTCTTTGCGTTGTTACTTTGTTTTAATGCAGTGCAGATTTTTGGTGAGAAATCAACATAACCTAAGTGGTGAATTTCAGCCATATCTGAAGTTGTAGATTTCCAATTAGAGTCAAACCAAATGCAAATGCATGCTATAATCCGTAGCTACAACTTTCAGGCAGACACCAAAACCAAATTCAGACTCAAAAGAGGAGAAACATGCTAAATTTCAGACATAAGGTGTTATGCGCTTGAAGCGCGCTATAAGCGCGTCTGAAGCGCATATGACGCTGAAATCCACTACCAATATGCGCCTGAAGCGCACGAGGCGCTGCAAAACACATTAAAACTCGTTTTTCTCACTTTTAGGCATCTTTTTTTCTATTGAAAGTTGGGAAATTTGTGTCCTAGCAGAGAAACTTAAAGATGGTCGTTTCTAACATCATTGGAGCAGTTTTATCAGGAATCACTCATGAATCATTCTTTTAATTCTTCTTTAATCCCTATCTTTTGTATCTCTATCATGAGTAACTAAACCCTATTTTTTAGGAATGAATGTAACAAGATGAAACTCTTATTTTTCTGATTTGATTTCTAGTGATATGAATGAGTTTATTGAATTATGTTTCTCATCTTTATGCTTAATGCTTTTTATTGCATGATCAACATTTAAATGTTCTACGATTTGTATTTTGAAATGGAGGTGGACTTTACAAATGCTTGAATTCAATAATAATTCAATAAAGGAATTCAGAAACTAGGATCAAATTAGACACCAAGGTTGGATTCGAAGTGAAACTTATTCCTGACATTTTTATTATTATAAAGGATCAATTTTATTACTATTGTTAATTTTAAATATTATTTCAATCAAACTTTTTGTTCAATTTTAGTAATTAAATATAATTTGATAGTAAAATGCAATCCTTGAGTTCGACATTCAATACTACCATTTTAATTATTATTTGTAATAATTCAGTACACTTGCTGAAATAAATTTCTCATCTCAAGCATTTGTAAAGTCCACTTCCGTTTCGAAATAAGAATTGTAGAATATTTTAATGTTGATCAAGTAATAAAAATCATTAATCACAAAGATGAGAAAAATAATTCAATCAAATCATTCATATAAGTAGAAATCAAATCAAAAAAATAAGGGTTTCATCTTATTACACTCATCCCTAACGAATAGGGTTTAGTTACTCATGATAGAGATAAAAAAGATACATATTAGAGAAGAATTACAAGAAAGATTCATGAATTATTCTTGATAAAACTGCTCCAATGGTGTTAGAAACGGCAATCTTTGAGTTTCTCTATTAGGGCACAAGTTTAGTGTTTTTAAACATTCAGTAGCATGGCATGCGCCTTAGGCAAGAGATTTACACTTTAAGTGGACTCAACAAATTCAAAAGGGGGGAAATGTGCCCCAGGCGCAGTTGTTGCACTTCAAATGCAGAACTTCTTTTGGTTGTCATTTTTTGTATATGTATCCTTTTTGGATTCTGAATGGGGTTCCGATGTCTCTATGAACATTGTAGCCATGAATCTTAGCTTTAATTTGAACTTGGTTTGAATCCAATTGGGTATCTACAACTCCAAATATGGATGAAATACTCCATATATGGCATGTTGATTTCTCACCAAAATTCAGTACCACACTAAAACAAAGAAACAACGCAAAACTACAAAAAATCACTACTTAATTAAGGAAATAATAACATAAACATTTCATTAAATCAAAGAACTAAAATTAACAAAATATATCAAATAACTACTTAAATTAACTAATGTATAAAAGATAAATAAGACTAAAAACAATGTAAAATATGCATATGATGAAGAGTCATCAAATTACATGAATAAGACATTTAAACCCTACCTTGATAAATTGGTAGTGATATTTGTAGATGACATTCTTATATACTCAAGAACCCCCACATGAACATGTGGAACATCTTCAGACAGTCCTACAAAAACTCAAAGATATGCAACTATATGCTAAACCTAGTAAATGGGAGTTTTTGGTGTCATAAGCAAAAATTCAAGGCCTTGTGATCATTAAGGGAAAAGTGGCAGTGGATCCCTCTAAAGTAGAGACAGTTTTGGAATTGGAACAATGTAAGAATGTAACTCAAGTCGGGATCTTCTTAGCATTGGCAGGGTACAATAAGAGATTCATTAGAAAATTTTCCCAAAAAAGATTACCCTTTTGTGTGGGATCATGAGTGTGAGAAGAGTTTCCAAACATTTAAAACCAAACTGACCATTGCCTTTGTATTTACCATCCCAAATATAACTTTAGGATTTGAGCTATACTATGATGCATCCGTAAAAGGTCTAGGTTGTGTATTGATGCAAAACAATCAATTAGCGGCTTATGCTTCAAACCAATTGAAACCACCTGACATGAATTACCATACCCATGACCTGGAACTGGATGCCATAGAATTTTCCCTAACTATCGGAAGACATTATTTATATGGAATACATTTTGATGTCTTTAGTGATCATAAAAGTCTAAAGTAACTCATTGATCAGAGGGAACTTCTTGAAGGATTATGATTTTGAGCTAAGATACCACCCAGGAAAGGCCAATGTAGTAGATGATGCCTTCAGTAGGAAATCACTACATATATCACATATGATGATTCAAGAATTGATATTGCTAGAAAACTTAAGAGATTTAAATATAAAGATGACACCTCTTCAAGGGGGAATTCTTTTAAACTAGTTAGAAATAACTAGTGATTTAAGGGATAAAATTAGACAGTCCATATAACTAGATAGGTAGTTACAATCTAAGAATGATCAAGACAAACATTCAAGGGAAATGGATGGGAATTAAGAAAATGATATTAGAGGAAGCCCACAAGAGCCATTTGACTATTAACCCTAGAGCCACCAAGATGTATCAGGATCTTAAGAAGAATTATTGGTGGTCAGTCATGAAGAATGATGTGACTACCTTTGTTGCCCAATTCATGACTTGATAAAAGGTAAATTGGAACATTAGAGGCCAACAGATCTACTGCAGCCTCAAGACATACCTTAATAAAAATGGGATTCTATTTCCATGGATCTTGTAGTGGGACTACCTCATACCCAGTCAGGGTATGATTCCATTTGGGTAATTGTAGACAAGTTGACTAATTCAACCTAATTCTTATTTGTTATGACTTTTTACAACACCCCTAAGCTAGCCAAATTATTTATAAAGGAGATAGTTAGATTACATAGGGTACCTTAAAGCATAATATCATATAGGGACTCCAAATTTACCTCCATGTATTGGAAAAAGCCTTCAAAAAGTCTTTGGGGACTAGGTTACACCTCACTACTGCTTATCATCCCAAAAATGATGTCCAAACTTAAAGGACCATCTAGACTTTGAAAAATATGTTGAGGGCTTGCATGTTGGAGGATAGGGGAAGTTGGGACACATACTTGCCTATGGTAGAATTTGCATACAAAAATAGTTATCATGCTAGCATAGGCATGGGATCTTATGAGGCATTGTATAGAAGGAAATGTAAAACACTTATATGTTGGTCAGAGGTAGGGGACAAGGGGATTTTGAGGAGTAAGGTTATCCAAGAAACCACTAAGAGAGTGAAGATCATTAAGGACAATTTTAGGATAGCCCAAAGTAGGTAGAAAATTTAGGGAGACCATAGTAGGAGACCCATAGAGTTTTAGGAAGGTGACCATGTATTTTAAAGGGTTACCCCTACTGTTAGCATTGGAAGAATGCTTAAAGTTAAAAAGCTTAGCCTGCACTTTGTTTGACATTTCTAAATTATGCAGAGAATAGGTCCCTCTTCTTATAGGTTAGCTTTGCCACCATCTTTGTCCAATCTCCATGATGTTTTCCATGTTTCTCAATCAAAGAAACATATTCCAAACCCTCACCAAATCTAGCACCATTGTTCTCTCCAAGTTAAAACTAACCTCACATACAATCCAATGCTAGTTCAAATTGTTGATAGGAGCATCAAGGCATTGAGAAAAAAAAAACTAATTCCCCTAATGAAGGTTTCTTGGGAAGGATTATCTTCAGAGGAAGCAACTTGGGAGACAAAGGCTTATATGCATAGGGAGTATCCTTATCTCTTTCAATAGGTAAGTTCACAAATCTTGGCGATAAAATTTTATTAAGTGATCAAGAATGTAATAACCCATTTAATTAAAAACCTAGTAGAATAAATATTTTTAATTATAATAGGAGGGGACAAAATAAGTAAAAAAACTAATGTTGAAGGGTCAAAATGGGGAATTTCTTCCATTTTCCTCACTTTTATGCTTTTCTGGGAAATTATTGGAAAACACATATTTTTCTCTCATTCTCTTCTTCCGGTAACCAGCTTTGAAGAACACAACTCCTGCACTATTCACCATTTTCCCAAATTCTCTAACTCTTATTCTCTTCCAAAAGTTCCAAAAACACTAGCTCAATTTATTCTATCAAATATGTTCTAACCTCTTTCAAGCAAAGTTTCACTCCTCAACCCTAAAAAAACTATCAAATCATCTTCGGGTGAGGAAAAGCAGCAACAAGAGAAAATTGAAGCTGGAGAGGAAGAAAACTGAGAAGAAGACAACCACTCTAATTAACACAAAACCAACAGGAACTGTCTCATAAAATAGTGAGTTATGTAACATTAAATTCTTTTAGCATGAGGGTTTTGGGAATATATTCATTGAAATTATTTACTTCTTGTCAGAAACTGTTTTGGGGACATTATGGGTTAGAAGAACTGAGAACGTGAGGAAAATGGAATTTTTAGCATATAGGTACTTTGAAAGAGCACCCAAATGATTTTAAAATGTCACACATATTGTTTTTTTAGTGCAATGCTGAATTTTTGTGAGAAATCAACATGACCTATGTGGAGTAACTCAGTTATATCTGGAGTTGTAGATGTTTAATTGAAGTCAAGCTAAGTGCACCTGAAAGCTAAGATCCCTGGCTACAACATGTATGAAGACACCGTAGCCAAATTCAGACTCCAAAAGAGGAGACAATTGCACTAAACACCACATTGAAGATGAATAAGGTGTATGGGTCAAGTTGCAATATTCTAGATAATTGGTAATGGGTCTTACATATATCAACCAATTTATTAGAACAGTAGAGATGAATAAGAGAAAGAGAGAAGATGAGAGTATTGTATTGTATTGTATTCATCAAGGTGCATTCTTACAAGATCACATAAGTCCTATTTATAGTACACTATTCTTGTAACTTTCAAATATATTAAAAGTCTACAATTACAAGCACTAATATAATGGATTGAGTGGCCTTTATCATAGTGGAATAGGTGACCTTTAACTATGGAAGTTATAGGAGATACGAGGATGGAAATTCACCATATACTGTAATTATTCACAGCAGTTCCCTAGGATGTCCATTAAGGATACGCCTCATTAAAACTTTACTAAGAAAAAGACTACAACATCCTTTCTGTGGGGACTTCTTCTTTAAAAACCATTACTAGGAAAACCCAACGAGGCTAAACATAGCTACGAAAAAAACTATGCATATTATAATTTTCCCATTCATGCATGAAATCATCTATAAGACAACAAATATCAATCTTTTATAATAGATGTTTAAAACTTTCACTTGACAGAGACTTTTTCATAATATATTTCTTTCATATGAGCTATTATTGTACAAATATAAGTCTCTTATATGTGTTGAACCATATGCCTCAACCAAAACACATTTCAACTTCTCTCTATAATGGTAAAATTTTATTGCGAGAATTAGACAAATATATTGCATCTCTTAGATAACAAATTAAATATTTGATGATAAATTGACATCAAAATAATAAACCAGAATATGTATAATTAGGAAGATACATCATTTCCCTCAATTGAACTAAGATACGGTACTTCATGATCAATTAGTTCTCATTAGATTACACAACAAATGTTATTTGTCTATGTAGAACAATATTAGCACTTTTTCTATATAAGCTTCATGCTTACAAATATATTATTCTTCAAATACTCAATTTGTAATATTAAAACAAACCTTTTCCC
>JBBPBR010000001.1:21553448-21581219 GCA_037974775.1 Cicer pinnatifidum | reverse complement strand
CTAACTAACTAACTAACATTCTTTTTATTCCTTCTCACATATACATTCCCAAACCTATTTTTATTCGTATCAATACCCCCCCCTAAAAGAATGACCTTGTCCTCAAGGGGAAAAGTTGGAAATAGTTCCTGCAATTTAGCTGCACTCTCCCAAGTACTTTCACAAGTAGGTAGATTCTTCCAAAGGACCAAAACTTCCACTAATCCTTGCTGATCTTCACGCCAGTTTACTATATCCGCTGGTTCTACTTGGAGTTCATACTCTTCATTCAACATAGGAGGAAGAGGTTGGGGCTGCTGATGGGGCTGTAAGGCGTTTTTCAAAAGAGAGACATAGAAAACTGGGTGAATTTTAGAATGAGAAGGTAATAGTAGTTTATAGGCTACTGGACCGACTTTAGATAGCACCTGATAAGGACCATAGAACCTTGCAGCCAGTTTAGCATAGGGTCTTGAGGCTAAGGATTTGATTTTGTAAGGCTGTAATTTCAAATAGACCCAATCCCTTTCTGAAAATTCCACCAATCTCCTGTGCTTATTAGCTTGAACTCGCATCTGATCCTGGGCATGAAGTAAATTCTGCTAGAGTTCCTTCAAAATGTCATCTCTGGCTTGGACCAGTTGATTGACATCTTCAACTTTGGATGGAATCTCACACCCTTTTATCAACAATGGAGGATCTCTCCCATACACAACTCTAAACAGAGTCATTCCTGCTGAACTTTGGAAAGTAGTATTATACCAAAGTTCTGCCCAAGCAAGCCAGTCTAACCATTTCCGAGGTCTAGGTCCCACAAAACATCTCAAGTAAGTCTCAAAACTCCTATTAACAACTTCAGTCTGGCCATCAGTCTGAGGGTGATAAGAGGTGCTCATTTTTAATTGAGTTCCAGCCAATCTAAACAATTCTTTCCAAAATTGGCTTAAGAATATAGGATCCCTATCAGTGACAATTGTTGATGGGAACCCATGAAGTTTAACAACTTCTGTGATGAAGACAGCAGCCACTTCTTTAGCTGAGAAAGGATGGCCCAAAGCAATAAAATGAGAGTATTTAGAAAGCCTGTCAACCACTACTAAAACAATATCCTTTCCTTTGATCCGAGGAAGACCTCCAATGAAATCCATATAAATGTCCATCCAAATCTGAGTGGGAATTGGTAATGGCTGTAATAAACCCTCTGGAGCTAATGTGGAGTATTTATTCCTCTGGCATATATCACATGCTTCTACATACAGCTTGATATCTTTTTTCATGCCCTCCCAAAACAGAAAACTGGCAATTCTCTTGTAAGTTCTGAAAAAACCTGAATGTCCCCCCATTAGAGTATTATGGCACTCTGCTAAAATTATAGGGATTCTATTAGATGTTTTGGAAATGACCAATTTTCCTTTAAACAATAGTAATCCTCCCTTCAATTCGAAACTCGCATGTGAATTAGGATCAACCACTAAATCTTGCATCACTTTTTTCCATTTGGAATCCTGTTGAACATCCAATATCCAATCTTCAGTTTCTTCATTGGACAAAACTGAAATAGTTGAATACATACTCTTTCTCGAAAGAGCATCAGCAGCAGTATTCTCACTTCCAGGTTTATATTGGATTTCAAAATCCAACCCAATTAACTTGACAGCCCACTTAAATTGTTCATCCGTGAATAACCTTTGCTCTGTTAAGAATTTAAGACTTCTTTGATCAGTCTTAATAATGAAATGTCTGCCCAAAATGTAATGTCTCCACCTCTGGACTGCCTGCACTAAAGCCATTAATTCTCTTTCATAGACTGACTTTAACTGAGCTTTAAGAGATAACCCTTTACTCCAATATGCTAGTGGTCTTCCTTCTTGCATCAGAACAGCCCCTAAACCCTTGCTTGATGCATCAGTCTCAATGATAAACACCTTCTCAAAATCAGGGACTGCTAACATTGGTAAGTCAACCATGGCAGATTTGAGAGCTTGAAAAGCAGAAACAGCTTCTTCTGACCAATGGAAATTATCCTTCTTTAATAAATCAGTAAGAGGTTTTGCTAACTTTCCATAATCCCTCACAAACCTTCTGTAATATCCTATTAAGCCCAAGAACCCTCTTAGTCCTTTAATGTCAGTTGGAATTGGCCAATTTTGCATAGCTGCAACCTTAGATTTATCAGCTGAAACTCCTTCTCCTGAAATTATGTGGCCAAGGTATTCCAAACTCAATTGACCAAAACTACATTTTTTCTTATTGGCCTTGAGTGAATGTTGAGCTAACAATTCTAGTATTTGCTTTAGATGAGAAACATGTGAAGACAAATCGGGGCTGTATACCAATATGTCATCAAAAAAGACTAAAGCAAATTTCCTTAAAAATGGTTTCAATACCTCATTCATTAAGGCTTGAAATGTAGAAGGTGCATTTGATAGACCAAAAGGCATGACCAAGAACTCATAGAGGCCTTCATGAGTTCTAATTGCAGTTTTTTCCACATCTTCCTCTTTCATTCTGATTTGGTGATACCCAGCCTTTAGATCTAGCTTAGAAAACACACTAGCTCCATGCAATTCATCAAGAAGCTCTTCTATAATGGGAATAGGAAACTTGTTTGGAATTGTTATATTGTTTAAAGGCCTGTAGTCTACACAAAACCTCCATCCTCCATCCTTTTTCTTGACTAAAATCACAGGACTGGAATAAGGGCTAATACTAGGTCTAATGACCCCTGCTTGTAACATGTCGCCCACTAACTTTTCAATTTCTGACTTCTTATAATGTGGACATTTATAAGGTCTCAAATTGGGAACCTCAGCATTCTCCTTTAAGTGAATAGCATGATCATGCTTTCGCTTTGGAGGTAATCCTTGTGGGTCCTGAAACACCCCTTCAAACTCTTGCAACACTCCCAATAATTCCTTGGGTAACATAGGTCTTTCCTTGTTTGTATCCGGCTCTTCAATGCAATGCAGTAACAATCCATGCCCTTCTTGTTTCAGAACTTGCATAAATGCACCAAAGTGTAATTGAGTTTTTGCTAGAGAAGGATCTCCAACAATTTTGACCCATTGTTTGCCTCTCTTCACAGATAATTCAAGTTTCCCAAAATCAGCCTTCACTTCCCCCAAACTGGCTAGCCAATCCAGCCCCAAGACTATATCCACCCCTTTCAAGCTAAACAGATAAAAATCCTGTTCTACTTCCAGCTCCTGTATCGCAAGTTTTAGCTTCTTACACTTTCCTTGACATCTCACTTTATGACCATCTCCCACCTCTACCAAGTATGTGAGTGTTGGTTCCACCCTCTGCTGCAATTGAGAGACAATTTCTTGTGATATGAAATTGTGTGAGGCACCACAGTCAATTAAAATGATCATAGATTTCCCAGATAACTCCCCTGAAATTTTCCAGGATTTGGATGAAGTTAGGCCTGCCATGGATAGGTGAAGAGCATTAAATTGTTTTGAAACCAAGTCCTCTTTATCCTCCTCTTCAGTACTATCTTCTTCCTCCACTATTAACATTTTAAACTGCTTGTTCTTGCATCTATGCTCCCTGGAATAAGGCTCATCACACCTGAAACATAACCCCTTTTCTCTTTTTTCCCTCATTTCTTCTCCTGTTAAGTGTTTGAACTCTCCCCCTCTGCTCTTATTTCTTTCATTCATATTTACGGGTCCCGAGCTATTAACAACACTACCACCAGCAGGACTATCAACTTTTTTATCAGCAGTATTCTTAGAATCAACAGTTACCACCTTGCTGAAAGAATTATTTCTTGTAAAGCTAGTATGTCTAGAATAATCAGTGCTGCCCTTCTTATTCAAAATAATATTTTTCTATTCTATCATTAGGGCTTTTTGAATAACATTAGTAAGGCTTTTTAGTTCAAACAATCGTACCTCTACCTGAATTTCTTCCTTTAATCCATTCAGAAAAATGCCCTTAGCAAATTCTTGATCAATTTCTCTTAGAGCGCCAACATACTTCTCAAATTCCGCCACATACTCTTCCACTGTACCAACATATTTCAAAGCTAGCAACAATTCAAAAGGATTTTGAATCATTGATGGTTGAAATCTCCTTATGACAGCCACCTTGAAAGCATCCCATGAAGGATTTGGATTGCACCTCTCCCACCATTGAAACCAGCTTAAAGCTCTTCCTTCCAATGCTAACAGAATCGCCTGCATTTTCTCTTCTTCTTGGACCACTTGCAATGAAAAATAGCGATCTAGCTTGCGTGTCCAACCAAAAGCGTCCTCACCGGAAAAAATTGGGATTTCCAATTTCCGCCAACGATTTTGCCCTTTCTCCCTGATGCATTCACGATCTCCGATCTCACTGCCTCCATCACCATGATCGTCATCACATCGCACTCCTAATTTGCTTGCGATTGCAGCAAGCAATTCTTCGGTTTTCTTCGTCCTCGCTTCATTTAGGTCAAGCCTCGTGCGTATTTCTTCTCTCTCTAAATTCCAATCATCCGATGAACGAGCCATGTTTCTCATCCAAACCATACGCAATCGCAGCGGAAACAACCGATCACAAGACACCAGAATCGGTGTCTCTGATACCAGTGTTACAACGGGTAACTCAAGGAAGAGGAATTAGGGATAGAATAGAAGAATGCTATTCAGAATAAGAATGAATCTGAATTGAATGTATTATTTTGCAATGAAGAACACCTTACAAGCTTAGAGAAGAAAATTCCTAATTCCCTATGAATCAGTCCAACCAATTCTACTTCTTTCTAACCACCCTAACTTCTCCTAACAGATTGCTATTTATAGTAATCTGTTTTGGCTCCAATTTCTAACAGAAAGACAGCTAAGCTAAAAAGAAACTAACTAACTAACATTCTAACTAACTAATTAACTAACATTCTTTTTATTCCTTCTCACATATACATTCCCAAACCTATTTTTATTCGTATCAGAAACACATTGAATTGAGCAATGATATGAGCAAAGAAATAGAGTTTAAATTTCAAATTTTGAAACAAATAGTTTAAGACTAGTTTCAAGTTGTTAAAAATTCTTCATCATAGTGCACATTTACACACAATTAAAAAGAAACAAATTCAAAAAAAAAATTGCAAAAATAAAAATTACCTCTACCTATGGGTTTCCTCCCACTAAGCACTTCTTCATCATAGTGCCATCCGCTACATCAATCATAGCTCTCCCTGTTGCTAAGAATGGTCTCCCCAAGATTAAGGGGATATCATTGTCTTCCTCCATGTCTAGTACCACAAAATCCACTGGAAAATGAACTTATCTACTTTGACCAATACATCTTCCACCACCCCATATAGGTGTTTCATTGAGCAATCCACAAACTGTAACATCAGTTGTGTGTCTTTGACTCCAATGCCTAGCCTTTTATATATGGAAGGGGGCATAAGACTCACACTAGCCCCAAGATCACACAGGGCTTGAGCTTAAATGACAACTTCCTCTATAGAATAACACTGCACTCTTCGGTAAGCATCACTATTTCACTGCCAATTTTCCTTTTCTTTGATAGAATCTCCTTCATGAACATGGCATATGTCGGCATCTGCTCTAGTGCTTATGCAAAATGAATATTAATTTGAAATTTTTTTAAAACAACAAGAAACTTACCAAATTGTTTTTCAGATTCTTTCCTTTTTAATGTTTAATGGAATGGAAGTTGAATTTAGGGCTTTGGCATGGCTTCCTTTTTCTGCACCACAGGTTCTTCCTCCTTTTCACGACTAATGTCCTCCTCAACTAATGTCCGGGAGACCACTTCCTCCGAGTAGGTTAGAGCTGAAGCGCTCCCTCCCTTTTTGGCTTTAAGTGGTAATGGTTCACTTAACTTTTCACTCCTCGTTGTCACGGTATTGACATTATTTCGTGTATTCAGAACTGCGTCACTAGGAAAATTTCTAAGCGCTCTTTGTGCTAGTTGTTGAGCAAGTTCACCTAGTTGGGTCTCAAGATTCTTTATCGAGGTTGAGTGATTTTTCTGGATTACTCTTGACTCTTCAATGAAAGAACTTGTGCTTATTACTAAATTTTCAATAGCATTCTCCCAAGCAGCTTTTTGAGGTGGAGCTTGATTTGCTTGAGCTCCTTGTTAACCTTGAAATCCACTCTGCTGATCTTTCCATAAAAAATTTGGATGATTTCTCCAACTCGAATTGTAGTACTAGAGTAGGGATTATTCTGCTTCCCGTTGTTACCCACAAAATTCATCTCTTCTGGTGCTTTTGTATCATCTTCATCCGGCACTTCGCAAGCTCCATTTTTATGGACTCCCCCATAAAAGTCACAACTAGTATGTTTCATTAATTTGACTGAGGCCACTTGGGGTTGTATATTTAGAGATGCCATCCCTTTCTTTATCTCAGTAGCGATAAAATGCTCTATCTGTTTTGATAGTAGCTTTCCTTGAGTCAGCCTGGTATCCATAACATTCAATTCCAAGATACCACTTTTTGACCCACCACCTTATTAAGACAAACTCTCAATTTAAGGTTTGATGAAAATAAACAAAGGTTAATTAAGAACGTTAATTATGATTTTAAATGTTACGTAGTTTAACTTGTGGTTTTGAGTGTATTAAATTAAAGATAGGATTCAAACAAAGCAAATAAATCAGCATAAAAAAGCCAAAATCTGAACAGACAAAAACGGATAATGTTCTTAACAAAATCTAGAAAATGGAGAATGTTCTCTAGGACCAATAATGATCAAGTCGGCTTCAAGAACAATCAATCTCCGCTGATTGGAATAAGATATTGATTTTGAAATTAACACTAATATTATCAGTACTATTCACATAACAAATAGGATCAATTCCAGTCAAAAAAACAATTCGAATCACAAAAGAAAAAGATCATGAAACAAGCAAGATCAAACAAGACTAATCTTTCTCCAGACTGTCTGCCAAGAACGTTGAACGATCATGAGATATGTAAGACATCACAACACCCTCAAGAATGACCAGGAAAATGTCTAGAATGATCAAAATTAAATCTCCAGATCAATTATCAATCTCCAAAATGATTATTGAATCTCCAGAATGATCAGACATTCTCCAGACTGTTCAACAATCGTTCTACAACAAATTACCATCATTCTTCAGCTTGTTTTGCAAGAATCAAAACTGCATATTAAATTGATGATATCAATAGAAATATTAGAAGAATATTGGATCATTAAAACTCAAGAAAAGACTGCCAAGAACGAAGAAAATCAGTCCAATCAACATCACTCAAAATATTCAAAAGTTGGAACGTTTTTTAATCATATAAATTGGTCTTTGGTCAAGACTGAAAAGAGCACTACCAACAACTCTTTTTGACCATCATTAAATGTCCTAAAAGTCTATAAAAGGAATACCAATGCTCAAGGAAAAACGCATAAGTTCAACTACTAACAAATCTCATTAAATCATTCAAATTCACATACTTGAAATTCTCACTCTTTCAAAAAAACATCAATTTTGAGTTTATTTCAATCTTTTGTTATACTTTTACTAGATATTGTATAAAGAATCTAATCTCAAAGAAGAGTTGAGACATATCGGATTCTATCAAAACAATCTTATCATTATTGTGTAAGACTCAAACTACAAGAGTTGAGTATAATTTGAGTAGATTGTAAGAAATACTTTTAAGGTTAAAAGGTAAAGTGTAAACTCTTATCTAGAGACTGATAGGAGATTGTTTCGAAAGCCTTTTTGGGTGGAAAGGACTTGATGTGTAACATATCAAGGTTGATCTAGAAAAGTCGTGTAAACTAAGATTGTTCTCTGTTTTGAACATTTAGTGAAAATCTCACAATTGTGAGGACTGGACGTAACCCGAGTTGGGTGAACCAGGACATATCGTTGTGTGGAATTTCCTCTCTAATCTTATGTTTTTACAGGAAATTTTAAATAGGTACATTTAGAATTCAAACACACATTCCTTTTAAATCGACTTTTCTACTTCACACCTTTATCATACAACATCATTTGTTCATTGATGCCATGATCTCAATAATTTTTGGTGCTTCTGATGCGGTTTTGTAATTCAAAGAACCACCTGATGTAGCATGCAACATAATTCTAGTGCTATGCCTCAAACAATTACAAAATATTTGTATTTGAGCAGTGTCGTTATAAGCATGATTGAGACATCCTGCTAGTAAACTCTTGAACCTCTTGTAAGCGTCACAAAGAGATTCTCCTTCTTTTTGTTTGTAACCAGAAATCTCCTGCCTTTTTCTAACGAACATAGTTGGGGAAAGTATTGTTCCAAGAACTTTTCTTCAAGGTTATCCCAGTGGTGATGCTATTGGAGGGTAAAGAATTAAGCCGCTCCTTAGCATCATTTTTCAATGAAAATGGAAATAGTCTCAATCTATTGCCTTCTTCAGAGCAACCACCCATCTTCACTATTTCACATAGTTCAAAGAAGTTTGCGAGATGTCTATTGGTGTGTTTGTTATATTTATCGGAAAAATGAATCTCCTTCAACTCTCGGTACAGAGCGGAACTTATTTAGAAGTTGTTGACAATAACTAGTTTGGTTATGGATGGCCAACCGAACATGGTTTCTATCTCGATTCTCATAATCGTCGATGGTACGTTCAGGTGTTGGTGGATCGCCCATCTCCGCAAATATGAAGAAATACCTCAAATCCTCTTCTTCCACTACTAACTATCTTTGTCTCTCTCTCTCTCTCTATCTCTCTCTCTCTCTCTATCTCTCTCTCTCTCTCTCTCTCTATCTCTCTCTCTCTCTCTCTCTCCAAAAGAGTTGAGAAGGCATGCAACTTCCACAACCCAACTCGAATCAAAGGGATTTCTTCTTGGTAAACATTGAGTTCTTTTCGTAGAACAAATTTCACTTTTCACGTGGATTTTCTTGGCTCGACTTTAATTTCAATTACTGTTAGAAAGTATTTTCAAGGTTTGAAAAAATGGAGTTGAATTAGTGATATGGTAGTTAAATTTTCTTGTTTAACAAAAGGTGGTGAATTAGGTGTTAGTAAATTTTCTTGTTTTTAGTGATATGGTAGTTGAATTTTCTGAGTTTAACAAAAGGCTTAATAATAAACTGCAGTAAGTAAATGGACACTTTAAGATTTATCCTGGTTCCCCTTATAACCAAGGGTACGTCCAGTCCTCTTGCACACCACAAGAGATTAATCCAATACTTGTCAGAAAATGTACAACTCCCACCCTGGGATTCCTACTACAAACTTCTAACAATACTTCTAAGATAGCACACCACTATCTTAGATTAAGCTATCTTTTACAAATGATACAATAAGGTTTGAATAAGACTAAGATGAGGGTATATTGATAAACAATCCAATAGCAATTCAAGTACTTGAGAACCTTTTAGAATGATATGAAAATGGAATGCAAGTACTTAGTAAAAATCAGAATTTTGTTCAAAGTTGTTCAATGTATTGATTCAAGGATCGTGTGTCTTTGATCTGAAGTTATGGGGTATTTATACTCCATAAACATCCCTTCAAATTCGTGGCCATTGATCCAAAAGGTTTGATGAAAAATTACAATGTTCTAGAGCCATCCCAGATCTGAAAAATTGTCATGTTTCTAGTTGTATTCGAATACAGTATATGTGTATTCGAATACTCCTTTTGTAACGTTCAAAAATATTCAAATTTTGCATCTTGTATTCGAATACACATTGGTGTAGTCGAATACAGATTAGTGAAAATTAGCCACTGACTTAACTTGTATTCGACTACAGATGGGTGTAGTCGAATACACATAAAGGAATTTTGGCCACTGACTTAACTTGTATTCGACTACAGATGGGTGATGTTGAATACAACATTTAAATTTTTGCCTCTGACTTAAGTTGTATTCGAATACAATATGGTGTATTCGAATACAACATGGTGTATTCGAATACACTTATGTAATTAGTCAAAAATATGATTTTAAATGTTTTGTTAATGTTGTTTTGACTTTTGAAAATATTTTAAATGCATATGTAAATATGAATTGTTCTCATGTATTTGAACTATTGATTTGTATCATATACCTTTACATTTTATCATCTATTATTTGGATTTTGAAGCTTATTGTAAAGATATTGGTTCTTCTTTTTGATCTTGTTGCATTGTCCATAATCGATGGTCTTTGTCGTCATCAAAAACATGTAGTTTACATTATTCTACCTCTGATTTTGCTTTACTTTTTCTGCTTCTTCTTCTTTATTATGGATGCCTCTGATTCTTCTTTATTTTTGTTGCCTCTTAATCTGCTTTAATATGTTTGCGTCTAATTCTTCTTCAATATGATTGACTTTGATTCTTCTTTATTTTTGGCTATCTCTAATTATGATTTATTTTGACTGCCTCTGATTCTTCTTTATTTTGGCTACCTCTGATTCTTCTTCTTTTTGGATGCCTCTCGATCAAGTCTTCTCCTGACCATGTTGCCTTTGGTCCAAGTTTTTCTCTAACCAAGCTGCCTCTAGTCCAAGTTTTCCTCTGACTGAGCTGCCTCTAATCCAAGTCTTCCTCTAGTCCAAGTTTTCTCCTAGCCGAACTGTCTTTGGTCCAAGGTTTCCTTCGACAGGGCTATCTCTGGCCCAACCCTTCCTCTAATAAGACTACCTCTAATTCAAGACTATCTCTAATTAAATATTCACTTTAATTAAGACTTTCTCTGATGAATGACTTGAAGCTAATCTTATCTTCTATTTTACATATTGTTATGTTGAGGATTAAGTTAATTACGTGCATTTGAGGTGGTAATGAGATATGAATTGCATACATGAAGTTACAAATGCATTGCATTGTATTTCATTTTTTTGTGAGCCACTTACTTTCTTATTACCATTTCAAAAAATGTTTCATGTTTAGTGAAACACAGGATGCAATGAAAATTGCTTTTATTAAGTGTATGAAAATATATAAAATATATCAACAATAAAAATTAAATAAAAGGATTGAATAAGTTTTTAATTCCTATAAAATTTTAAAATTTTACTTTTAGTCTTCAAAAAGATATTCTTAACTTTTTAGTCATCAAAAATATTTTTATTCATTTTTCTTCTTTATTTTAAATTTTTTTTTATAACAAATTGATATTTTTAATCTCTAAAAAAAGTCTATTTAAAATCGAAGTACGAACATAAAGTGACTAAATTTTTTTATGGACTAAATTTAAAAAATAATAATTCTATAGAAATTAAAAATATATTTAATTCAAATTAAAATTATGTAAAAAATACAACAAATAAAATACATTTTAGTACAATAAAAAAGTTGGGTAGACAGACACATAAATGTCCGCATGAACACTGGTATCCATAATTATCATGTGATAAGAGATAACATAAAGGTTCCAAAATACACTTATTTTATAGTTCTAACATAATAACATTTTTTTTAAAGGTTCCAACATTGCTAACAACGATTCATAACATCCTCAATGCTCTCAAAGAAGAGAAAAATAATTGTCACCAAGTTAAAGAAAAGATGATGTTGATAATGAAGAATGTGTTGGACTCCAATGCCTCCATCCTGTTGATATTTGTGAAGTTCGAAGAGATGGAGTTTCTCTTGAGCTCATAAGTGTTACTCATATATGTTTTGTAATATTGGTTGTTTCCAGAAATCAAATCCTGACTCTAATTTTGGTTTTTTTTTTGTGAATACTTCATTGTTAGATTATTTTCTTTTGTTTGAATAAACAATTAGAGAAAGGAAGTTGTTTAAATTAGATCACCACAATACATTAATGTCATACATAAGAAGGGGGAACTTCACCTCCACAAAGACATATGCCAGCACAAAGACATAAGAAGGGGGAATTTCTATGGTTATTATTTTAGGGAATTTTGAAGAAAAAAAATTATGTCATATTGAATAACACATCCCTTTAGTTATTGAATTAAAATTCCCAAATATTTAGTATCAATATTAAACCTTAATAAAAAATTGTCTATGACTTATTTTTCTCATTGTCTCTAATAATAATCCTAGAAGTTCTCGCCATCAAATAAACTAGACCATAAAATCTATGATGATCATTCTAATTAAAGTGAGGAAGTAGTTTAAATTAGATCATTGGAATACATTGATGTTGCAATCTAATTTAAGTTACCAAATGTTGCAATATTTTTCAAAAGTTGTTTTATTTCACCATTTGGTATGAGTTTCTCTATAAATGGAGATACTTTAGAGACCAAAAGGACATGACAAATTTCATGTTACATGAGTCAAACTTTTGTCAAAAATATTTTTGAGTCATTTCTTCTTTTCTCTAGTGGACGAGAGTAAATTAAAGAACTTTATTATGTAAACTATCATTGATAGACAATCACATAATCAATTTATATGATATATTACCCAAGAACTTTATAATGATTGCTTCTTTTAAAGAAGATGAACAATCACATATTTATGATTAAGGTGAAAGGTACATAATCAATTTATATTAATATATGATATGTTTGATATTCATATATTAAGTTAAAAATAGTATATTTGTCAATATTGCATGTGTTGTTGTCGACTTGCTAGTTTTGAGAGTATTTGGGAAGAAGAAATTGACGTACATGTTGTAACAATTGCAAATAAATCTTGTTAAACATTCGACTACGAAATAAAGGAAGAAACTCTCATTCTTTGAATGACAATTAGATGTACTCTACATGAAAGGATGAAGTGTAGAGACGTGTTTAAATCGAGATTTTCTCTTTCCCTTAACTCATTTAACTTCTACAATTTCGTTCATTATCGATTTTGTTTAATTTGAAGTTTGGTGGTGAATTTACTATTTCTTTTTAAGATTGTATAAAGATTAAGCACCTAGAAGTTTATGTTTTGGATCAATATCTTGTTTTGATTTGTTGAGATAAAAACTTGTTTTGAAACTTTCTCAACATTAGTAATTTGATTCATTATTAAAAGTTTTGTTATTCTTTGTGTTTGTATCAATTGTGCAATCATTAAGTGTTTAGAATTATTCAGAAGTTAGATTGAAGATCAAGTGATTACGAAATTCTATCAAATACTCATTCTTGTGTAAATTTACCAACGTTTATTTGTGTTAATTGATAGTAATACCATTAATCTTTTAAAACTGATTTCCAATACTTTATTGTATGTGATTCTATCACATTTCCAAACTGTTTTTCATTGCGTGATTGATAAACTCTTAAAAGGGTGAACTCTACTCAATCCACCGCATCTAAAATTCATAGAGTAAACAATTTATTAACAAGTGGCATCAAGATTCTGATCTTTTTGTGTTACTAGTCTGACGACTCAAAGAGTTATCAAAATGGCTAGCATTGTAATTTTGAATCCAATGGAGAGTACCATAAAGCTCCTAGTTTTAAAGGAAATGACTATTCATATTGGAAGGAGAAAATGAAAATCTATATTGTTGCTTATGATTTGGATGTATGGAAACTATTGAAAACGGTCCTATATTCCAAAGATGGATTTAAATGGTAATGAAATTGAAAACCAAAAGAACAATGGAATAATTTGGACAAGAAAAATGTTCAATACAATTGGAAAGTCAAAAATATTATTTTGTCCGCTTTAGGACGAAAATAATTTCAAATGAATCTCAATTATAAAACAACTCAATAAATGTGAAACATTTTGAAAATAACACATAAGAGCTTAGGTGAAGAAAGTGTTTCTAAAGTTGATAGATTAACAAATTCATTTGAATTCCCTCGCATGAGAAATAGTGAAACCATTGATAAATAAATAAATAAAAAATAACAATTCACACAAATTATTAATAAACTTAATGAAACTTGGCAAAAAATAAAATTGTGGAATTCAAGCCTAAAATTTCAACAATGGATGAGTCTAAGGATTTTGCAACAATGAACTTGCCTACAATATTTGAAAAGTTAAAGAAAGTTGAACAAGAGCTCGTAGGTAAAATTTGCTCAATGAATGAAAGAGAAAAAGGAAAAGCAAAGTTAAGGTTGGCTCATCCCCAAATTGAAGAAGGATGAGAGATCCTCGAGTAGAAAGACGGATCAATATTATCCGAGTGATGAAAGTTCAAGTTGTAAATTAAATAAAAATGGTGAAGCAAATCTATGTCTCATAGCTATACACCATAGAAAATAGGTTAGTGATGATTAATTGTTTATATTATCTACTTATGAACAATTGAAAGATGCATTTAAAGAAATTTTGAGGCTAAAATTAATATGACTAAACTTTTGAATTATAGAAGAAGAATTATTGTAAACTGAAAAGTCAAACTACAGAATTATAGAAGAATTTACCTAAAATCTTAAACCTATCTTGTGGGCAATGGATGCAAAGCACGGTGAGACAACCGTGTGAGGAGGGGTTACATATATTTATAGGTGCTTTCGCATGACTAGTGCTAAGTGGATTGCATATAAGTGTTGTATTGTAGGAGTTTTTTGTTAAGTGAAATTGCTTTGTTAGTATTAGACTAGATGTCAGATGGTGGTCATTTTTATTTGGTGGACTCATTTTTGTAGTGATTAATTTTAAATTGTATGTTTGGATACTCGTGTTATAATGGTCAAGCTTAAATATAAGATTTTAAAACAAAAGTATCCTTTTTTTAAGACTCTTTAATTTTTCATCTATAATAATTATTTCTTTATTATCTTACTCTTAATTATATGATATTTTTTTATGTAATATGTAATAAATAGTATAATAAAATTATAAATTAATGATCTCTTTAAAGATAAATTAGTAAAATAATTCTATTTGTCAACAAATTTAATATTATAATCAACTTTTTAAATTTTTATGATATAGTCAATTGAATATTACTCCCCCGTTGTATGTGATGATTTGAAAAAAAAATTGTTTTTAGTACCTACAAGGTTTGAAATGCAACAACAATACCAACTTTTCTCCCCATTTTGACATGATCAAAAAGAAGAAAAAATAGAAAAAGAGACATACAAGTTGCGAGTATAATCACACACAAACAGCATATAAGGTAACAAGAAGAATATCATAAATGGAAATTAAGTCATAACATCATAAAAGTTAATACATAACAAGTCGTAATTAGAGCAATACAAAATACACCATAATCCAAATGACAAATGAGTTCAAATATTAAGGTAGTACATAATGCAAATAGTCAAATTAGTACAAATACAAGCCAAATAGCGATCTTAATCAAAAGCTGTCGGAATGTGAAAGTGATCAATTTTGTCCGATAAGTCACTAATGTCTTGAGAAAGAGTATTATGATTACGAGCAAGAGTAGTTTCTATGTTCTGGAAGCGAGTGTCAATAGAGGTTGTCAAATTGTCGAATTGAGTTTGAAAAAAGGTTTGGAAAGAATCAAGGCGAGTCATGATCATTTGATTGGAGATATAATCATCATCAAATGCAGTTTCCTCTTCATCATCATGAGCAGCAGCGTTTGAGGGTCCAGCATTGACATCCTGTGCAGCATCAGATGGTTGACCATGATCACCTTTATGCACAAAAGCTTCAAGTTCCTCATTCCATATTATCCGCATGCTAGGCAAGACACCTAAGTCTAACATATTTTCTTTGGTGGGTGTAAACATAACTTCATCAGAGAAGTCCACACCAAAGTGTTCCAAAATCCGGGAAACTTCATTTGCATAGGGTAAGCCAATCGCCTCGCGAGATCCAAACATAACAGATTTCACAAAAAAATGCCCAATTTAGTTGACGACCTTCAAACATGAAATTCATAATTTGTAGTTCAAACTCCGAAATTTGGGAGTAGTTCCCAGCCTTCGGAACCAGAATATAGCTAAGGAAATAATGCAGAAGGCGATAATCAACAGTAAGATTTCCCACTCCATACCGTTGCTGGGCATATTTGGAACCGGCCTAAGTTCTCTTTTGTTCCATTGTGTTTCTGTCAAACCGACAGAGAGAAACATACGCATCATATTTAGAAATATTGCCTCATTCACACAATTTGTTGGGACAAAACTTTTCACCATTAAAGGGGATATTCAAAATTTCTCCGATGGTTTTGGTATTTAACCGAATGGTTTTACCCTTAACTCTAGATACTAGCAGTTTTCCCTCTTGGGTAAGATTGCAATAAAAAACCCTAACCAAGTCTGGATAAATCGGACCTTTGTAACCTATAAACTCTTCAACATGTTGTGCTTTGAGTAACCTAGGAAAGTTAAAGTCAGAGAAAGAGTCTAAGGTACCATACTTTGGGATAATAAGTCGCTTGTCCGAGTAGAATGTGCGAAAATGATCAATTTCCTCCGGTGTGTGTAGAAGCCGGGATAGATTCATGATGTTAGGATTCCTGGTTCGTTTTCGTGAGGGACCTACTGCTGCATGTTTGGTGCGTGGTCCTCGTTTGCGAGCATCCATGGTGAGAAAGGAGATTTTTGGTGAAAATGGGTTTTTAGAGAAAATGGGAGATTTGTGAGAAATCTGAAGAATAATGACAAAAGAGAAGCAAAGAGTGATGGATTTTGCTAGGTTGGGTGAATGGGTAACTGAGGGAAAGGTGAATGGAGGAGTTTTTGAGAGAAGAGAGAAAGACCTAGGGTTGTGTATTCGAATACCAAATAAAAATAATCCTAAAACTGTGAATCAGCTTTTATATCTAGGCAAAAACGCGAAGGTGTATTCGACTACACCTTCTTGTATTCGAATACACGTTTTTCTGGGAATGTGTATTCGACTACACCAATGTGTATTCGACTACACACGCACAGTTTTGCTTAAAAATTGAATTTTTTATGCCAATCGCATCATGTAATCCACAAATTCATATATCAAAAATCAATAATCATCAAGAAATAAGAGACATGACAAACTATATATATCATACAATGTTTAAAGATCATTTTCATTCAAAATACCAAGTTCTCTTCGGATTTTATAAAATGAGTCTTTAGGTAATGGTTTTGTAAATATATCAGTCAATTGATTGTGTGTATCAACAAATGTTACCTCAACATTACCTTTAAGCACATGATCCCGTAGAAAGTGATGTCGGATATCGATGTGTTTAGTTCTAGAGTGCATGATTGGATTCTTCGAGATGTTTGTTGTGCTTGTGTTATCACATCTTAAGGGAATGCATCCGAGATCAACTCCATAGTCATGTAATTGCTGTTTGAGCCAGAGAATCTAGACACAACAGCTTCCTGCTGCAATGTATTCAGCTTCAGCAGTACTAAGTGCAACACAAGCTTGCTTTTTACAAGACCATCAAACTAGTGCATTTCCTAAGACATGACACGTGTTGCTGGTGCTTTTACGGTCTGTTTTGCATCCCGCATAATCCGAATCAGAGTATCCAACTAGGCTACATATGCTACCCTTGGGATACCATAGGCCTACATTTGTCGTTCCTTTCAGATACTTCATAATTCTTTTAACAGCTACTAGATGTGATTCTTTCGGATCTGCCTGAAATCTTGCACACACACAAACACTAAACATAATATCTGGTCAGTTGGCCGTTAGATATAATAATGATCCAATCATACCTCGATATTTGGATATGTCAATTGAAATTCCTGATGCATCTTTATCAACATATGTTTCGGAGCCCATTGGAGTTGTACTTTCTTTGCAATTTTCCATTTCAAATTTCTTTAGTAATTCTTTACAGTATTTTGCTTGATTGATGAAGATGTCATGCTCAAGTTGCTTGATATGAAGTCCAAGAAAATAGTTTAATTTTCCCATCATGGACATTTCGAATTCTCCTTGCATTATTGAAGAGAATTCTTCACATATGTCCTTGTTGGTTGATCCAAATATTATATCATCAACATAAATTTGAACCAGTAATGTGTGACCATTATCTCTTTTGACAAATAATGTTTTATCAACCTCCCCTTTGTCAAATCCTCGTTCACATAAAAAGGTGCTTAATCTGTCATACCAAGCTCTTGGAGCTTGTTTTAGATCATAAAGAGCCTTTTTCAATTTGTAAACGTGTGAGGGATTTTTGGAATCTTCAAACCCAGGGGGTTGTTTGACGTAGACTTCTTCATTTATGTATCCATTGAGAAAGGCACTCTTCACATCTATTTGATATAACTCAAAATTCATGGAACAAGCATATGCTAGTAATAGTCGTATTGCCTCTAATCTTGCTACCGAAGCAAATGTTTCGTCAAAATCTATCCCTTCCTCTTGATTGTATCCTGAGCGACCAATCTAGCTTTGTTGCGAACAACTATGCCATTCTCATCTAGTTTATTTTTAAACACCCATTTTGTACCAATGATGTGTTTATTTCCAGGATTAGGAACAAGTTCCCATACTTGGCTTCATTCAAATTGATTGAGTTCTTCTTACATAGCAAGTATCCATTGATCATCTTTAAGTGCTTCACCAATTTTTGAGGGTTCGATTTGAGAAACAAATGCCATGTTTAAGCAAGCATCTTGCAACTTTAATCTTGTTGTGACTCCTTTATTGATATCACCTATGATATTATCAATTGGATGATATCTATGGGTTCTCCATTCTTTAGGAAGATCATCACTTTGTCTTTCAATATTCACTTCACTTTCTTGATCTGGTTGATTAGTTTGAGGTTCTTGGCTTGAATCATTGCTTTCAAAAACATCATCATCACAAGAAATAATATTTTCCTCTTTTATGGGGTTAGTTTCATCAAAAGTTACATGCATTGATTCTTCAACTAATAAAGTTCTTTTATTGAAAATTCTAAATGCTTTACTAGATAAAGAGTAACCGAGAAATATACCTTCATCAGCTTTTTCATCAAATTTTCCAAGGTTGTCTTTACTGTTATTTAACACAAAACACTTACATCCAAAAATGTGGAAGTGAGAGATATTGGGTTTTCTACCTTTGTTAAGTTCATAAGGAGTTTTCTTAAGAATTGGCCTAATGATTACTCGGTTTGAAACATAGCATGCTGTGTTTACAGCACCTGCCCAAAAATATTTTGGTAGATTTGAGTCGCTTAGCATAGTTCTAGCGAGCTCTATCAAGGATATGTTCTTTCTCTCAACAACCCCATTTTGTTGTGGTGTCCTTGGTGCAGAAAAATTGTGGAAAATGTCATTTTCTTCACAAAATTCTTCAAATGAAGTATTTTGAAATTCTCTTCCATGATCACTTCTAATTGATACAATTTTGGCAGATTGTTCGTTTTGGACTAGCTTGGCATAGTTTTTAAATGCCTTAAAAGCTTCATTTTTACTTGCCAAAAATAAGGTCCAGGTGAACCTTGAGTAATCATTAACAATAACTAGTCCATATGAGTTTCCACCAAGACTTTTGGTTCTTGATGGACCAAACAAGTCCATATGTATCAATTGTAGTGGTCTAGAAGTTGAAATGACATTTTTAGGTTTGAAAGAACTTTTTGTTTGCTTGCCTTTTTACATGCGTCACACAATTTATCCTTTATAAATTTTATTTTTGGTAAGCCTACAACAAGATCATGCTTGACCAATTTGTTTAAATGATCCATGTGAATATGAGCAAATCTCTTATGCCATAGCCAAGCATCATTATTGTCGCTTACCAAAAGACATTTCATTTTTAAGGATAAATCGTCAAGATTAAGTATGAAAATGTTTTTGAAACGCTTACCGACAAACTGAGTTTCATTTGTAGCTTCATTTTGGATGATGCACTCAACTTTATTAAAAATTATCTTGTATCCTTTGTCGCAAAGCTGGCTAATGCTTATGAGATTGTGTTTTAGACCTTCAACATATAAGACATATTCAATTGATGGGGATGGTGATGTACCGACTTTTCCAAAGCCTAAAATTTTTCCTTTGTTGTTGTCTCCATATATTACATGTCCCTTTGATTCAAGTGTTAAGGCTGAAAATTTTGTTACATCACCTGTCATATGTTTGGAGCATCCACTATCTAAGTACCACATATTTGAAGTATCTTGCTTGCATACCTACAAAATTGAAATCAAACTTTATTAGGTACCCAATGTGCTTTGGGTCCTTGATGGTTAGTACATTTCTTTACCCATATGTAATGTCCACTTGGAACACTAATGTTTCTAATGTGACATACATTAGGTGTATGACCATGAAGACCACAATAAGAACAAGTAGGATTAAATCTACAATTAGTAGCATATCTATGAGATTTATTTTGAATAATTTTCTTATTAGAAAAATCATCCTTTTTCATAACTATAATCTTTTCTTGATTGGATTGATTACTTGCTTTAACAAAAACAGTTTTGTTCAAATTTGGTTTATCAAATTTTGAATATCCAAGACCACTTTTGTCGTTTGAGTATCTTTGCATATTTAAGACATTTTCCAATCCTAATTGTCCCTTTTCGTATCGTTCAATCACTCTATTTAATTGAACAATTTTGAAAGAGAGGGAATCACATTTATTGCATGTAAAATTCTGTTTTAGTTTTTCAGAATTTTTCTCCATAGTATCAACTTTTTCTTGTAAACTTGAAATTTGTTTCTTTTGTGTTGACACTAATTTACACAGATTTTTACATTCAATAAGTAATTCCTTTATTGCATTTTGAGCATCATTGTATTCTATAATTAATTCACTATTAGTTTTATTATAAAGAGGAGAGTCTATATTACTAACCTCTTCTTCATCATCTGATTGATGTGAGGCCATTAATGCAACATTGGCGCATTCTTCACTTTCTGTTTCTGAAGATGAACTTACTTCGTTGTATTCCCAAGCTATGTATGCCTTCTTGAAGTCTTTCTTTTTTATAGCATTCTTCTTAGCAAGGTTTGGACAATTTGCTTTAATATGTCCTTGTTTTCCACATTCAAAGCAAGTGTAGTTTTGATTTGATGTAGAATTATCTTTCTTCTTGAAGCTTTTCTTTTTGAATGTTCTATCATTTTTAAGAAACTTACCAAATTTCTTAACTAGAAAGATAATATTTTCATCTTCATCTGAATCGTCATCTTTAATTTGTTCTCTTGATTCGGTCTTTAGAGCAATATCTTTGGTCTTCTTTTCTTGACTTTCATTTTGTTCTAGCCTTCCAAGTTCGATTTCGTGCTCTTGAAGTTTTCCAAATAGTGCAGAAAGAGACATTTTGGATAGGCTTTTCTTTTCGGATATTGCTGTCACTTTTGGTTGACAGGCCCTTGTCAATGATCTTAGTACTTTTAGATTTAATTCATCATTGGTGAAGACTTTTCCAAGTGCTGTCAAGTGATTGGTTAAGTGGGAGAACCTTTTCTGCAAGTCTAGAATAGATTCTCCGGGCTGCATTCTAAATAACTCATATTCTTGTGATAGTGTGTTGAGTTTAGATCTTTTTACCTCAATGGTGCCTTCATGAGTTATTTCCAACGTATCCCATATTTCTTTTGCTATTTTGCAGTGAGATATCCCGAAAAATTCATCCATTCCTAGTGCAGATTGCAATATATTCTTAGCCTTCTTATCGAACAACACTTTTCTTTTATCATCATCTGTCCAAGAATCTTTTATCTTAATTTCTTCTTTATTATTGATGACAGTTTTTGAAATATGAGGCCCATTTTCAACTGCATCCCAAATGTCATCTCCTTGTGCTTCAAGGTACGCTTGCATACGTATTTTCCAAAAATCGTAGTGCTCTCCAACAAAACATGGTGGCTTGGTACTGCTACCACCATCTCTAAAAATAGGTTGTGTGGAAGCCATGAGTATTTGATTGAGGAGTAAGTTACTTTAACCTGCTCTGATGCCAATTGTAAGTACGCCTAAGAGGGGGGGGTGAATTCGGTGTTAGTAAATTTTCTTGTTTTAGTGAGATAGTAGTTGAATTTTCTGAGTTTTAATAAAGTGTCTATGAATAAGAAAGTGCAGTAAATAAATGAACACTTGATTTATCCTGGTTCCCCTTATAACCAAGGGTACGTCCAATCCTCTTGCACACCACAAGAGATTGATCCAATACTTGTCAGAAAACGTTACAAAGAGGTGTATTCGAATATACATATACTGTATTCGAATACACATTACACTTTTTTAGATCTAGGATGGCTCTAGAACATTGTAATTTTTCATCAAACCTCTTGGATCAATGGCCACGAATCTGAAGGGATGTTTATGGAGTATAAATACTCCATAACTTCATATCAATGATAACACAATCCTTGAATAAAAACATTAAACAACTTTGAATAAAATTATGTTTTTACTAAGTACTTGCATTCCATTTTCATATCATTCTAAAAGATTCTCAAGTACTTGAATTGCTATTGGATTGTATATCAATTTACCTCATCTTAGTCTTACTCAAACCTTATTGTATCAGTTGCAAAAGATAGCTTAATCTAAGATAGTGGTGTGTTATCTTAGAAGTGTTGTTAGAAGTTTGTAGCAAGAATCCCAGAGTGGGAGTTGTACATTTTCTGACAAGTATTGGATCAATCTCTTGTGGTGTGCAAGAGGACTGGACGTACCCTTGGTTATAAGGGGAACCAGGATAAATCTTAAGTGTTCATTTATTTAGTGCACTTTCTTATTCATAGACACTTTATTAAAACTCAGAAAATTCAACTATCATCTCACTAAAAAAAGAAAATTTATTAACACCGAATTCACACCCCCCCCCCCCCCCCCCCCCCCCCTCTTAGGCGTACTTCTCTACTTACAATATATAATGACAGAGGTGGTATTTGCCATGGGAATGTTTTTTAGATATTTTTCTCAAGTTTTTAAAGCTTATTTTTTTAGTAGTCGAGAAATCTTGAATTTCGCGTATGATATGCAAGTACGTCTCCCTATTTTTATAAATGATAATATGTTAGCATTTAGAATACCTTAGCACATCTCTTTGCTATGTTTTGGTTTATTACATAAATAAAAATGTTGACCTTTTAGAAAAAAATACTATCTTTATTACATAAGATTTTCTTGTAAAAAACTAATGTCCCTTTTCATAAGATATTTTTCTAATTACAAGATGTATTAATTATTTTTTTATAAAAATACCTCTAAATAAAGAAAATTGAAAGATCAGGTATTTATCTCTCTTAATAAATGAAAAATAATTTTCGATAAAGAATATACATCCTTGACGAGTTTAATATAAATATTATTTTTTTTAATTAGTGCATTGATTAAATGAGTGTTTTATATATAAACACTCAAATGTTTTTATATAAACACTGTCAAAAGAAACTATTAATATATAAACACTCTCAAATGGCGAAAATGCTCAAATTGTATGATTAATTGTATATAACTCAAAGAAACAATTACTCGCCAACATAAAAAATGGGTATTAGCCTCAGGTGACGCGACCACCAATTAACACGTGAGAGATCAAGTTTCATTTTTCCTCTTTCATTTAATACTACTATAACTCTGCCTAATCTGTTTTCTCACAACTATTAGCTTTTATAAATAAAAGAATGTCATTTAATAATTTCAGCAAAAAGAGGGTAATTGTTGAAGTGCTATGAAATGCTGAACTGCTATGAAATGAGGTGACTTCCTTGATTTATAATTAGTATATACGATGTTACTAACAATTTTAAAATGTCAGCAGCTGTAGTGCTAAATGTTGGTCTGTCACTATGGACAACAAGTTCAAAAGTTCCCAAATAATAAGAAACACTCCTATTTTAAAATAATAATAACATGCGAAGAAGAAAAATACAAATCTTGCATAAGCTCCAAGAGCCACCTAAAGATGAAATACACTTTTCGGGAAATCTGATCTTATGAAAGATGAAAAAGCACTGTCTATCCACTGTTTGGAGGAAGGCTTGTAGAGAAGGCTTTCTTCATGCCGCTTTTTGGTCATTGTAGAACATACAAGCTGACAACATCCTTTTTTTTTCTTTCCATTTTGTATATTTACGTCATTGTTCTGAATCATTAGTTTCTGAATCTGTAACCATAACAATCTCCGCATCCCTATTATCTTGTCTCACTTTAGTATACTTGTAATCCTTTGGAAGCACATTACAGTCGATGGTGTGCCATATCGGTCTCTCCTCTTGAAACAATCTAAAGAAAAATTAAAAACTTAAATGCATCGTAGGCACGCGAGTTCATATGTTATAACTTAGTAGACGTAAGTGGTTGACACAAAAACTTCACAGAGAGATGGAAAGAGAGGACTTACGGATGCTTGCATAGCGTAGGGACTTGAACTGTAAGTGCATACTTGCAAGTTGAAATCTCTGTGATTGAACTGATCATTGCCCTGGGTTCTGAGCATACAAACCTCACCTGTGATAAAAATATGAGATCAGTATGATGAGGGAAAGAATAAAACAGAACTAGATTTCTGCTATTTCATACCTCAGTCTCTCTTGGCTTATTTGTTAGATCACATGTGGTTCCATTAGTATATTGGTGAGCATGGTACCTGAATGAACATATAATATACTAATTAAGTACTTGTTCTCATCACAGCATATACCATGTGAAACCATTCCAGCTAACAGCCATTTGGGGAAGGTACCTTTGTGAGGCATCCTTTGAGCGAGGATCCTTCAATGTAGAAATGTCAGAAAGATTTTGGTTAATTGCAGCTGTTGCCTCCGGATCATACTCTCCCAAGACAAACTCTTGGACTACCTATAACGGAGAAAAATGTACATTTGATTGTTATTTATCATGTGTGAATATATGATTTTACAAGATTTTGAATATAATTAAACAACAGAAGAATTTAAATGAAAACTGCTAAAGTAATTGCAAGAGTAATGAACAACAAAATAAAAGGTGCTCCAAAAGTATGATTTATATCAACAATTGACTTCTACTGTTAATAATCATCACCAAAATGGTAAATGAACCGAAGGCCCAAACTCATGGAAGCTGTATAAGAGTTGGGTCTGGAAACAAAAATAGAGGTTTCCCAATGTGGACTGGACACCCAGCTGGAGCTCCAAGTCAGCTTTCAATATTTCCATACCTTTCTCGTGACTAGGCGACATGGACGCGCAGCAAGCCATCCATGATCACTAGCCATACCCCATGACTCAGCACTTACTGAATCAGTTGATACATTTAGATGAATTCAAGTTCCAAAGACCAAGAATCATAATCTTGCTCATTGCACACTACTCCTCAGTGGGGGCCTCTTTACCTGGACTCAGAGATGAGACATTTTGACAAAACACTTGATAATTTTTAGATAATGATGAGTCTGATGTAGTCCAAGAAAAACTAGAATCTGAACAACCGAAAAGACTAGATAGATACACTAGGAGTCAGGCAAGACTGAGATTTATTGATGGGTGTTGACTAGAACAACGTGGTTAACCTCCTGAGAGTTCAATCAGGGCACAGTAATTCATCCTAAAATGACTATTGTTCACGTAAAGTAAGCAAGAAAAAATAGCAAACATGGCAATACCTTCCAAGTTGACAATGGGGGCTCAACAAAAAAATCCGGCCAGCACTAGAACACTAAGTGAATCTCATTAGCAAGCAAGCACTCACTCCAAGAAACAATGAGAGATATGAAATGTAAAATACAAGAGGAACACTAACATGAACAATTGAGTGTTAAGAAGCCAGAACACCAAAGGTCTATCCAAGAAGGGAGAAAGTTCTATTCAGCTCAAGGGAAAAGAAAACAAGAAACTAAGGGAGAAGAAAAATGAACGAAATATGCCTGTTGAAATGATTCCCAGGTTGGAAGGCCAAAGGTTGGGGAATATAAAGATCAGATTCATTGACAGTTCAAATTGAAACAAGTGCCAATTAATGCAGGGGGCACTTTAGCAAGATTCATTATTTTACTGTAACACTGGAATATACTAAGAGGGTCTCATAATAACCACTCAGATGCAACTGGCAACTTCCATACTCAACCTACAACTGTTTCACCTACTAAACTCCGAACTTATGAGGCTAGTGTACTATACTGGCACAAACATCACTTTGAACTTGTCCAAATCAGCTCTCTGCATTTCTCTAACTAGCTGGTGACTTGGTGGCATGGACACTCAGCAAGCTATCCATAATCCCCAAACATACCGTCAACTCGGGGATTACAACTGAGGAGGCTGGCCAGTCCTCACACTTCACCATTACATGAGACAATGATGGATCACTTCTTCCCAAGATGTATTTATAGAACAAAACATTTGCACTCTAAAGAACAGATTTCCATGTTTTGTAAAGTCTATTGCCAATATTGTAAACATAGCCTTAAAGCTTTGTATGAACTGTAAGGACGAATTTGATTTTTTTTTATCAGGAACCCAAGAATCCTATTATGAGAAAGAAAGATACAAATTATCTTTATGGAGGAACCCAACTTGCTTTATGTTGGGGTTCACAAATTTACATAAATGCACTGTGTCTATAAGTAGGTAAAAAGGGAGAGTCCAAAGCCCGTAAGAAGATTGAGCCCAATATAAAGTTCAAACTTTTTAATAATATAACAAAAATGTTGGTGATCAAATTGTATACCGACCCAACTCCCAAGATGCACTAGCCACGCTATCATGCAGCATCGCGTGAATTGATTCAAACACTCATTTAGGAATGTAATTCTGCTCAAAATTCCATCACATTGGGCTACTAACCAAAGGATGAAGCAAATAGAATTTTATTAAAAGATAGTCAAGAGCCAAAACTGAATACAATCAAGGGAATACCTTGTCATCCTCCAAATGTAGTTGTCGCAACTTCTTTTGATAGCAAAACTCATAGGACCACCAACCTTCTTGCTGCACAAACACATTATCCAATGTAAGAAAATTATTTCCAATAAGACTCTTAAGAGACCAAACTAATCTATCTGTTTATAAAGTTAAACAAATAATTAAAGTATAACCATTCAAAGCAAATATAGAGATGCAAATACTAACTCTGATAAAGCATGGACCCTTCAATACTTCTAACAGTTCATCTGGTGTCTTCTGTTTAATCCTTTTCTCAGTTTCAACAATCATGCTGCTAACGTTGTGCTGCATAACAGGCTTTCCACTCTTTTCCTTTTCCACCTTAGGCAAGTAACACATAAATTTATGTCCATTTTTATCCGGTACGACTATAGATTCCTGGTCATCATCCTGTGAATTCAACATCGGAAGTTCTTATCAGAAACAGGATAAATATCTATCAAGTTTACACGACACCCAAAAGGAGGGGTGGGTGACATTCAGTTAGTTATATCGAAAAAAATTGTGTTACAGAGTTGTCAATCCTTTCCTTACTGTCAGCAAACATTAGTAAAACTGCCTAAATCCCCAATCTAATAAAACAGACCAAACCCATTCTTATTTCCAATCTCTATGATATCGTCAAAAAATAACACCATTTTTAAACTCATAGTTTTGATTCAGAACCAGCACGTACCAGGATGGACCTTGGCCCAGAGCCCATGTCATCCTGTGGCCTTCAAATTCAATTAGGCCCAAACACTAGTACTACTTCTAGAAGAAGACCATAGAAGCACAGCTGGACTCGACCTTATTCTTTACAACAAACTCTTTGTTATCATCTTATCAGTCATCAAGAGAATTTTCACCAAAATTAGATGATATCATCCAAGGAGTATCCACCAATCAGAACTTATCACAAGGGTCCCTTTCGGAACCAAAAATTACTTTAAATACGGGTTCAGCCTCCAGGTATGGTCACTTCACTTCATAACTCACTCTTAAACCCTACTTTTAACTCCACCTAACTTTGCCATCAGATTGCCTTCGCAGGTTAAACTCCTCTCATTGGAGAGGTCTACATCAACAAAGAATTTATCACTACCATCAAGGTGATAATCATTGTGTTTGTAAACAGCATAATTACACTATACTACACATCATTTGAACCATGCTAACATTCAATATTAGTCTAAAATGTAATTTAATTTAGCAAGTTA
>JBBPBR010000001.1:21539673-21553268 GCA_037974775.1 Cicer pinnatifidum | reverse complement strand
AAAAAAAAAAAAAAAAAAAAAAAAAAAAAAAAAAAAAAAAAAAAAAAAAAAAAAAAAAAAAGCACACACACAAACAATAACACATTGGAAAACTTACAGGGTGAAAAGGGGAATCTTCGGGGTGGAATTCAATCTTGTATTTCGGTTCACGAGAACTTCCACTACTGCCACCACCACCACCACCAAATATGCTACCTGTTCAAATTATTGACTATATTAAACTCACATAATAAAAACGAAAATAAATTACAGGAAAACCTTATGATATAATATTAATTAAAAAAATTGCATTAAGATAACAGAGAGAAATTGAAATAAGAGTACGGCTGAATTGAAAGCCCTAAGAAATCGAAGAGACATAAAAAGTAAGGAGAATAGATTAGTTACCGATATGAACAGGGAAGATGTGTTCCGCAAAGACGTAGCTGAAAGACAAGGCAATCAACAACAATAACAATGACCTCATTCTTTATATCTTTTTTTTTTTTTTTTTGTTTCTTCTTAAACCTCACACCTTCACAAAACTCGATTCTAATGAAGCTTCAGCTTCGTTCACGCGGCTGAAGAACAATAACTCATTCAGAGATCTCAGCTTCGGCGTCATATTTTCATTTTCTTTTTCTTTTCACACAAAAATAAGGTTCGACGTCATGTTACCAATCCCCTGTTGCCACGTCACTCAAAGCCTGCCCAATATTACTATTAATTAATTATTAATTATTTAATTTCGTAATAATCAACTTTTTTCGGTTGCTTTATAAATTATTTCCAACACAACAAATAAATCCAAATAAAAAATAAAATAAAACTGCATAAATTATAAAACTAAATTGAATTGTTTTTTTTACTAATATTTGTCAATTACCAAAGTTTTTATAAAGATATTTATAAATGGAATATTAAATTTTGGTGGTGTGGTTTTTAAACAACACTTATATATCATGAATTGCTATAGTGAATATCACGAATGTTTTTATTATATATATTTAATTTTAAAAGTAATTTAATAGTAAAAATTCATTTTATTTTTGAAAAATTCTTAATGATTCATTTTACTCCTTCAAATAAATAAAATGTTTTTTAGTTTTTAAGTAAAATAAATTGAATCAAATTAATTCTTATGTGAATCAGAGTTAAAAAAAATTAGATTTTTTTTTGTTAATTTGTCCGATTACTTATCAACTTGATTCTTTTACATATAATTTCTAACAAAAAAAAAAATGACAATTAGATATTTGATAATAAATAAAAATAGACAATTAAGTAATTGAGAACAATTAAGTCTATCAAAGAGAGCAACAGATTCAACTTCTTGGAATATGAGGTAATTAATTGTCTTACACATACTAATTTTTATGTTTATGTACTCTTTAGGTTTGCATCAGAACACTATGATCTTATTTTTACCCAACCAATGTCTTCTAATTTGTTGATCTGATTTGTCTTTGTCACTTAAACTTGAATAAAAATTTCACATAAAATAGCAAATAACAAGAACAAAAGAAAACCACAATATGACAGAGTAAGAACCAAAAATTATGTCACCGATAAACAAAATATCCATAAATCGTGAAGGCCAAATAAAAAATTCATATAAAATAGCAATAACAAAACAAAAATCGCACGAATAGTACATGAAATTGTACCTTAAAAAACACGAGTAGAAATGACAATAATGCAGCTTAAGAAACATGGGGGCGAAGAAAGAAAACGTGAGAATGAAAAAGAAAATGTAGTTTCTAAAACAAACGATACAAACGGCGGAAGTCACACTTTCATAATCGCATACCACTATGAAATAAAAAATGTTTCTAAATTGACTAAATCGTTTCGATTTATTTTTCTTAACGACTAAAATGTATTTTTAATTATTTTAGGAACTAAATTGGGTCTTTCAAAATTTCTCATGGACTAATTCGGTCCGATTTATTTTTTTTTTTATAGACTAAAAAGTATTTTTATTTATTTTTTTAATGACTAAATTTGGTCTCTCAAAAATTTTCAAAGACAAAAAAAAAATTTGGGTAATTAAAAACGGTTTACCGTCACCACTTTTTTCATTAAATTATTTTGCGTTGAATTTTATTTGAATTAATAGAATATGATGAAATTAAATGATATAAACATGATTTTATTGTTTGGATTAAAAAAAATTGGAACGGAGTGGTACATGGTAGAATTATTTCTATCTCATTGGATTAAAAGTGTATATGATGGAATCAAATCATTTAATTAAATTTATAATTACTTAATTAGGGGAACTGTTTAATTGAAGATAATGCATTTATATTTTAATTTATTGCTATTAATTAATTTGTTATATAATCCAAATATAAATTTATCATTTATATAAGTTTTAAATATCTTTTTGGCGCTTTAATTTATTTTAAAAGTTAGTTTGATCTCGTAACTTTAAAACCATGAAGTTAGCCCTTTAAATTATGTTAGTTAATGCACATTGCTCATTTTCGTCAATATGACACTAACGCAGTTAATTACCATCTTCATCATCTAAAAACCCTAACAACCACCAATTGCTTATAACCTTTGTCTAGTATAATCCCTTATTTAGATTCATTTGCTTCGAACAAACTAAATACATTTAGAAACGATAATTAATGCGTACAAAAAACTCACAACTCAATTAAAAAACATAAGCACACAATTTCATGAAAATACAAATTTGTTGGTGTGTTCTATAGTTGATGAAGGTGCACTACGCCAAAAAAGCGCTTTTACAGCGCTTTTTTTAAGCCTTCTACAGCGCTTTTTCAAAAAAAAAAGCGCTGTAGATTCGAGCGCTGTAAAAGCTACAACAGCGCTTTCAAAAAAGCGCTCTTAAAGGCACCATTTATAACGCGCGCTTATTATGCACCTTTTACAGCGCTTGTTACAACAAGCGCTGTAAAAGGCATACCACGGTTCATATATTTGGGTACCTTTTACAGCGCTTTTTTGTAACAAGCGCTGTAAAAGGCATACCCATAATACATATTTTGGGTACCTTTTACAGCGCTTTTTTGTAACAAGCGCTGTAAAAGGCATACCCATAATACATATTTGGGGTGCCTTTTACAGCGCTTTTTGTAACAAGCGCTGTAAAAGGCATACCCATAATACATATTTGGGGTGCCTTTTACAGCGCTTGTTACAAAAAGCGCTGTAAAAGGCATACCCATAATACATATTTGGGTGCCTTTTACAGCGCTTTTTGTAAAAAGCGCTGTTAAAGGTGTTATTTTTTTTTTTTTTTTTTTAACCCTGTATATATTTTAAAAGCGTTTTTTAGCTTTTTAGCTTTTTATGGCACTTTTTTTATAAAGCGCTGTCTTTTATCTTTTTATCCAAAATTAGTTTGAACCAGTTCACACAACACAACACATCCAGAATCACTAATATTAGAACCAGAACCAGAACCAGAACCAGAACCAGAACAATGATACAGAAACAGAATCAGTAACACAACCAGAACCAGAACAATGATACACAGTAATTTACAACATATTTGGTATGAATATACATTGAATCTAATTTACAACATATTTGGTATGAATATACATTGAATCTAATTTACAACATATTTATATGCAAGTTTATATACTGTCCTATGATCATATACATATAATAACTATGCACCATATAATATTCAGTCCCTTGCAGCATGCTATTTCCCAGAAAATCAAATAATTTTCATTTCAAGCACATACTCACACCATTCCTCCTTTAATTCCATCAGATCTTGCTCAGAATATGAAGGACTGGAATGTTCAAAGTACTGCAATATAAAAATTGAACATATTATATTAAGTTAGTTTCAAATATATAGATAATTTATATATGAAAATCATATAATCAAAATACCGTACCGTTTCTGGGATAATAGTTTTATTCTTGTCAACAATCTCCTTCATGAATCTCAATACATAGTACCCACAGTCGATATTGTTTGTTTGACGAGGGCACTTTATTGGGATCCATGTAATATTATTAGACTTTTGCTTCGACACTACCGCACCTCTTTGAGCTCGAAAAACTTTTAATGCACTATAAAATGAATAAATGTGATTATTTTAGCATGAACAAACACTTATTTATATATATGTGTAACAAAAATAAATGAATATTACTTACGTGTCGAACAAAGTCTTGATTTCAGAGTGATTGTTGTAATCGCCATGCAAGGGATCCAAATAGTATACAACTTCAGAGACGGCATTGATTGCAAATAGCACCCAATGTGCCCTACAACAACAAAAAATTGGTTACACAATTTGGTCTATACACAACTAATAAATTAAATTCTCATCAATTAAAAAAGATAAAATTACGTACCCTGAATTATATGGTGCTAAGAACAATTTATCCTTTGAAACATTTCCTAAAAACATATTTACAATGTATTTCTTTACATTGTCTTCATCCAGTTTCCACATGGACGTTTTATGCGGAGAGAAGAATGAGTATTTATTCGATAATTTCTTAGGGCACACGACCTTCTCATGCAAAAACCTTCAATGAAAATATTAAACTAGATTAATTACCAATACATTTAATTAATTACAAATAAATGCAATTAAAAGTATTTTTTACCTTATATACAAGCTCATTACAGTTGCACTGAGCTCCTTATGTTCGAGAAGCTCGTATACGTGCTCCTTGTCGAATAATTCCTCATACTCCTCTCCGAATATTTCTTTATTCATATGTATCATGTGGCAATCGTCGCTGCTGCATAGGTTCTTTTTTACAGCAATGTCAAGACACGCCCCGTATTTACCAAGGCGTGGCTGACTTATTTTAGGAGGAGCAGCAGCAGCGACTGATTTGCCACGATCCAATTTTTTTATTGCTGCAAATTTGGCAGCTTTATTGGCAGCTCTATTAACCTCCAATTTTTGAGGTTTGCTGCTTTTTTTTGGATGTACGGGTGGTTTATTTATTTGGACCTACAAAAATGAGGTTAAATGTTAGTTTATTGAATCTGAAAAAATTAACAAAGCTTATGCAATAAATGTGACAAACCTTATCGGGAGACGTCACTGATTTGTTTCTGGGAGGGCTCTTAATGAGGGCAACAAGGTTAGTGGGCCATGCCACGTAACTACCGATAGCTTCGCCCAATGACTGCATATCTCCGTCGTTGTCCGGTATCGGCAACGGTGTAGTTGGTTCGAAAGCAACAGTAGGCGATACCTTGACATGGCCCTTTGGGATCGGAGTGTTGTGCAATACTTCTCCCAAAGTATTGTACAATTTTGCTTTTCCCACCTTCCGATGAGTGGGCGAGGACAAGTATAGAAAACACGAAGTGACACCCTAAATCAATAGTTAAAACATAAGTACAGTTAATATATAATATTGTTTAATGCATAAGTAATTACATAAGCAAGTAAGTAATTAATTACCTCGGGAATATTTTTCAAACCGACGTTGCAACTCCCGCTTTCACTCTCCATTTGTAGTTCACCTTGGAGCTGAACCGGAAGTTGCTTGTCTTTGTTTGTATTCACCAATTGTGCCACTTGCTCAGATAGGATTCTGAGCTTCTCTAATACTTCCTCGTTGGAAGGTTTTTGGCGCTTCTCTTGAGGAAAAAAGCTTCTGGGAGTTACGCCAAATCCCTTCCCCCTAACTCGGCCGAAATATTCAGGAACATTAAAAACTTTGCCCAAAATATCCCGGCAACTATCCTTGTTGCCCTCTTCACATTCAGAACTTTGAGAGATGGTCTCCTAAAATACATGTAACATTAAAATAGTTAAGTTCATTATCATTTTTAAAATACAATATTAAAAAGTATTCAAGTGATAAATACAATATTGAAAAAATATTAAAGTCATAATATACTTACACAAAGTTCTATTACTTTTTGAACATTTTGGTTATCAACCACTCCATCTTTATTTACCCTAGCTTCCTTCCACAAGATGTGACGACCCAACGGTTGATTAGTTTGGGTCTCTTGTCGCTATTGGATAAAACAAAATATTAGTTAGAAACTATAGTTTATAATACAAATTCATTCATTATATAAAAGTGATGTTTAATTACTTACAAGCCCTTGATCAAGGCGTGCATATCCCATACGTGATTTTCTGTATGGGTGCGTCGGGTTTCTTACCCTTTCACGATTTGCCTTACTTATGTTCTATATAAAAAAATAGCAATTATGTAAAAATTTAAAATACGATGCGAATATAAATAATAAAACACAAAAAAGCTAATAAATTAATCACTTACGACAAACGCGGGGTCCGTACGTTTGGAAACAAACGCTTTCCATTCCTCATTTGATATATAATGTCGATATATCTTTGGAGGTTCAGCGCTTGTGTTTCCTTCTTTATCTTTAAGATAGAAGTTTGAGAGATGCGATCTAAATCCACGATGGATTTTGCCGGCAACTCTCAATACATAATTCTTTCGTCCTTCATCAAGGACAAAAGATGCCTGCAATGAAAAAAATTATAAGTAAAGTATTTCAATGAAAATATTTATAAATGACAAAAGATTGGATCAAAAAATTTACTTGAATATCATTCCAGATGATATCTTTGGCATCCTTCAATGCCTTTTCTCTCCAGTCGTCAATTGTTATTGGAATATTTTGACGCACAACAGCCCCAATGTAGCTCACAAACATTGCGCTGTGTGGGTCAACTGGCTGACCACTTTCATTCCATCCCACCTAATAAACTCATATAGAAAGTACATGCTATTAAAAAAACCTAAAAAAATACACAGCAAACAGAGTATAGTATAGTATTACCTCAAACTTGGTCCCATTGCTCCTAGCTTTAATGACTTTCTGCATGATAGTTGCACCACGTTTGACTTCATTTTCATAAGTCCTACTGGTGCCAACTTCTTCATTTTGACATTCTAAATCTCTGTTTGTATCCATTTAACTACAACAAGTTCAACATGCAGTTTAGTATAACTTCAACAAGCTCAACATGCATCATGCATTATTTTAAACAAGCTCAACATGTATCAGTATATATATTTTAAACAAGCTCAACATGCATTTTAATGATTACAAAAAATAAATAACATCAATACCTGAATAATGGTTCGAAGAAGGATGAAATGCAATGAAAAGAGCGAACAGAGAAATTTCACAGCAATAAATGTCACAGAAAAACGGTTTTGAAGAAATACGTAATGAGGGTTACGTATTTCAATGAAAATATAAGGTTCGAAATGATCTTGGATGGAAATAAGGTTCGAAATGAAGGCGATGATCGTGGAAATAAGGTTCGTAATGAACGAGATTATAGGGTTTGCAAAAGAAGAGAAGAACGATGAAGGTTGAGATGATAGTGTAGATTACGTAATAAAGAGGAAACTGAAGAGGTTACTGTTATATATATAACCCTTTTACAGCGCTTTTTTATAACCCTTTTACAGCGCTTTTATAAACAAGCGCTGTAAAAGGCTTAGCCTTTTATAGCGCTCTTTGGAAAAGCGCTGTAAAAGGCGTATTTATTTAAAAATTTAAATAAGGCCTTTTACAGCGCTTTTCCAAACAAGCGCTGTAAAAGGCCTCATTGTTTTAGTATGTTATATAATGTTTTTTTAATAGCCTTTTACAGCGCTTGTTCAAAGAAGCGCTGTAAAAGGACTTATTTAAATTTTTAAAAGACTCTTTTACAGCGCTTATCCCAAAAAGCGCTGTAAAAGACCTTATTATGTTATTTTTGTGTTTTGTTATGTTATTTTTTAAACAAGCTCTGCAAAACCCACAGTCCCACCAAAATATCTTCCTCTTCACCAAACATCAAAGTCCTTTTATGCATCTTTACATCAAAGCTAACTCTTTCAATCTTCACCAAACATCAAAGCTAACTCTTTCAATCTTCACCAAACATCAAAGTCCTTGTTATCTTTACATTCCCTTTCATTCTTAAATCGTAACTTGATCTTCAGGTTCATTGCCATGTTGCAAAAAATGGGTTTGTTAACAATGTGTCTGATGTTTATGTTAACAATGGATCTGATGTTTTTGTTAACAATGTGTTTTTGGGGATTCCCATGATGCGTAAAAGGTGTTTGAAGAAAATCCTGTTAGAGAAAGTCATGTTAGTTATCTTTTCATTATTATTTAAAAAGTCTTTTACAGCGCTTTTTGAAAAAAGCGCTGTAAAATGTCTCATTGTTTAATTTTTAAAAGGGCCTTTTACAGCGCTTTTTTTAAAAAGCGCTGTAAAAGACATGCACTTTTTTTACATGCATAGTTCTTAAGAATTGTAATTGTCCAAATTTACATAAACATGCAATAATCACTGGTTATGCTTGCCTTCTTAGACAACAATAAAACAAGAATAGAACCAGAATAATTCAGATTATATAATACCACAATAATTCAATAAAACCATAATAGAACCAGAATAGAATAATAATTCAGATTACAATAATAAAACCAGAATAGAACAAAAATTCAGATTACAAATAAAACCAGAATAGAACAATAATTCAGAATAGAACAATAATTCAGATTACAACAATAATTCAGATTACATGCATGGCTTATATAAAACAATTAAACATGTACATTAAGATGCCCTTCTTCTTTTCCTGGTGGGATTCACATTTGTTTGTCCATTTACAATACGAAACGATGGATTAATCCAAATTCCCTCATCATGATCATCTCTAAGATATAAACCATCATCAGTTGAATCAATTTCATGTGGTTGTTGTGATGTTGCAAATAAAAGATCATTACCAACATCTTCATCATTGTTGTTATCATCACTTATTTTATTGGTCGATAGGACAACAGACCATTTATCATCAGAAGGATCGGTGACATAAAACACTTGTTGAGCTTGCGACGCTAAAATAAAAGGCTCGTCTTTGTATCCCACCCTATTAAAATCAACAAGCAAGAATCCTGACTCATCAATTCGAACGCCATTATTATTATCGACCCACTTGCAACCAAATATGGGAACACGAAACATTGTGTAGTTTAACTCCCATATGCGCTCGATAACCCCAAAATATGATAGATTTGCATATATTGGGTTTTTGTCTTTTGCACTTGAGACATGCATCGCTTCAGCTACGAGAGTGACTCCACTTTTTTGCATAGTGGTCTGATCATCTTGTTCTTTGGTATAAAATGTGTAGCCGTTAATAACATAACCAGTGTAAGAAAAGACATGTAAGCTCGGACCATTTGCTAGCCACCTCAATCTCTGTGAAATTGATCCGGGGTCTATGTCAAATTTTGACTTTATGTGATTTTTTAACCATGGTATAAAACTTCGATTGTGCTCTCGAGTTATCCAATTTTGATTCCTATTCATGTTCAAACGAGATAACTGATCCATGTGTATTGTAACATACGGTTGAACCTCATCATCTTATGCAGAACATACAATTGTGCCTGCTCCAATTCTGTCCTTGATATAGTCAGTAGTCTCATTCCAATTATCCCTTCTCCTGATAGTCTTCCCGAATGACGAGACATGGGAAGCCCTATGGATTCAACATTGGACAGATATTCAGTACAAAATTCAGCAGCCTCTTCAACAATGTATCGTTCAGCAATACAACCTTCTGGTCGACTTCTACTTTTTACGTACCCTTTTAATATTTTCATATATCGTTCTATCGGATACATCCATCTCATATAAGCTGGCCCACAAAGTTGTGTCTCCTTAACCAGATGAACAGTAAGGTGAACCATTATATCAAAAAACGATGGTGGGAAATACATTTCAAGCTCACACAAAGTAACAACAATTTCCCTCTGCAATGTCGGTAATTTCTGAGGGTCGATCACATTACTACAAATTTCCCTGAAGAAGAAACATAATCTAGTTAATGCTAGTCGAACTTTTTCAGGTAAAATGGAACGTATACCTATTGGTAGCAAATGCTCCATTAGAATATGACAATCATGAGTCTTCAAACCTTTTAACTTGAGGTCTTTCATACAAACCAAATTTCTAATGTTCGAAGAGTATCCTTCTGGAACTTTAACTTCATGTAGAAATTTACATAAAACAATTTTTTCCTTTCTAGATAGAGTATGAGCGGCTGGAGGTAGATATGTGCGATTTCCTTTCTTTACTGGAGCCAATTCATTTCTTATTCCCATATCGACCAAGTCCAATCTTGCGTTGATGCCGTCTTTAGACTTTCCTGGAACATTGAGTAACGTACCAATAACACTATCAAATACATTTTTTTCAATATGCATCACATCGAGGAAATGTCTTATATACAATGACTTCCAATATGGTAATTCAAAGAAAATTGACTTTTTCTTCCACCCAGTTTTGACCAGCTCTCCCGCAAAAGGTTTGCCAAATTTATTGGTCAAACCTTGTACTTTTTCAAGTATTTGATATCCAGTCGGTGGTAAAGGAGCTTTACCTTCCTCTGATTTTCCATTAAATGTATTTCTCCACCAACGATACTGATGACTATAAGGTAAAAATCTACGATGTCCAAGAAACACATTCTTCTTACAATGTTTCAACCGCATCCAATTTGTACTCTCTTCACATACAGGACATGCACATTGACCTTTAATGCTATATCCTGATAAATTACCATATGCTGGAAAGTCATTAATTGTGCCGAACAACATAGCCCTCAAATTGAAATATTCTTTCTTATACCCATCATAAACTTCCACACCTGTCTCCCACATACGTTTTAAATCTTCTATTAGAGGAGTCAAGTATACGTCGATATCATTCCCCGGTTGTTTGGGTCCAGAAATTAACAGAGACAACATCATAAACTTACGCTTCATACATAACCATGGAGGTAGGTTATATATTACCAAAATCACAGGCCACGTGCTGTGTGAGATGCTTTGAAGACCATGTGGATTCATTCCATCAGTAGAAAGTGCAAGTCTTAGATTTCTTGACTCTATCCCGAATTCAGGATACTCGTGATCAATTTTTGCCCATTGTGGGGAATCTGCAGGGTGTCGAAACATTCCATCTCTAATTCTTTCATCTGCATGCCATGTCAAGTGTTTTGAATCTTCTTCACTGCGATACATGCGCCTAAATCTTGGTATTATAGAAAAATACCACACGACTTTTGCTGGAGTAGATTCTTTCTTCTTATATCGAGAGACATTGCATTTCGGACACGCCTTAAGTAGTTCATATTCATTTCGAAATAAAATGCAATCATTAGGACACGCATGAATCCTTTCGTAACTCATGCCAATAGAACACAAAATCCTTTTAGCCTCGTAGGTTCGACTGGGAAGTTCATTATCATCTGGCAACATATCTTTTATGAGTGTTAATAATTCTGTAAAGCTTTTATCAGACCATCCATTACTCGCTTTTAGGTTGTACAACTTTAATATCGCCGACAGTCTTGTGAATTTAGTACAACCATTATATAATTCTTTCTCTGCATCACTCAACAAACTTTCAAACATTTTAGGACAATCTCGAAGATCTTCTTCAACTGCTTTTGCGATCTCATCAACTCGATCCGGCTCATATGTATCTGTATCGAAGTCAGTTGAAGCATATGTCGAACTATTCTCAAAATTAATGTTTCCTTTTTTTTTCTCACCATGTCTTATCCAACATGTGTAGCTTTGATCAATTCCATTACATACTAGATGTCCTTCTAATTCATCTTCTCTAACACGTTTTCCAAAACAACATTTTAAACAAGGACAAACTACTCTATTTGGATCTTTTGCATTCTTCACTGCAAACTCAACAAACTCCTTCACTCCAATTTCATACTCTTTTGACAATCGATTGGCTGACATCCATTTCCTATCCATATTATACCACCTATATAAATGCAGTTACAAAACTAATAAGCTTTCAAAACAATATCAATCAATTATTTTAAAAACAGAACATATCATGTGGTATGAGTTTTTGACTAGTTGAAGAGATTTAACACAAATCAAGTGGTATGAATTTTTAATTTGATAAAAAAAATCTAGTTAAAAAAAAAAATACCTGAGACAACACGTAATAGGTAGATGGCGGCACAACACGTAATGGATATGAGGGTATGAGGGTTCCCAGAGTAGAGGTGATGAAAGATGTAGAGGATATGAGGGTTCCCAACGTATATAATTATTTGAAATTTATGTCTTTTACAGCGCTTGTCAATAAAAGCGCTGTAATAGGTAGTTAAATTCAATGAAAGCGCTTGTATTTTATAGCGCTTGTGAAAAAAGCGCTGTAAAAGGTGGTCCAATTATTTTAAAGCGCATGCCTTTTACAGCGCTTGTGAAAAAAGCGCTGTAAAAGCATACGCGAGAGCGCTTCATTTTACAGCGCTTTTTTGAAAAGCGCTGTAAAAGCCTTACAACATTATGCGCATACGTTATATGACCTACAACAGCGCTTGTTTTACAGCGCTTGTGAATAAAAGCGCTGTAAAAGGCTCCGTTATTTTTCAAATACATTTACAACAGCGCTTGTGTTTAGCAAGCGCTGTAAAAGGGGCGCTGTTAAATATCATTTTTGGCGTAGTGGTGGTGGTTGTTTGATAATAAAAAGACAAATTTATCTGGTAAAGTAAATCTAACTTAAAAACATCAATTTTGACAAGTAGGATGAAAAATACTATTCGATATTATGGAATATATAAGCCTGAGTTTTTTAAATTAAATATTTGGGTGTTTAGAATAAACTTATTTAATGGTTGATAAGTGTTTTTGAATTTGTTTGTGATTAAGAGTGAGAATAGCCACACTGAACTACGTTTTGATAGGTCTGACTCATGTCATATGCTTCTTTTTCAGGTTTAAGTCTCACATTGATAGAAGTCTGATATAGTCTGCTTAAAAATTTATTTCATCTTAACATTTTTAAATAAGTAATCAAACATATTTTAAAGTAGATTAAAGAGTTAATAAATCAATAAAATTAAATTCTATTTTGATATCTTTGACGTGAGATTTTGAAGAATATAACTTTATACACATTATACTTTAATTTTATTTTATAAGAGTATATTTAAATCTATTAAAAACTAAAGAAGATTAATATGTATAAATTACTAAAAGTTACGTATATAACAAAAAGATCAAAATTTAACATAATAATAAAAAATATTATTTATATTTATTTAAATAGATTGGTCTAAAAGACTTATTATGTGATATGCAGTCTGATCTTTTTAACTAAATAGATTTTTTTTAGAAATTTGTATATTGTCTATTAAAAAAAAAGTCTTATTTGACATGAGCTTGATATAGACTAGACCATAAGCTCTGTCAATCGATATGACATATTTTCACCCATATTTGTGATTGAAGTTGGATTTTTATTTGAGTTTTGGTTAGGGAGATCCAGAATATATGATTAATGGGACCATATTAATAATTTAGATTACATTGCACATAAAAAAGTAAAGCAATTAAATGGTTCATGAATTAAACCATATATTTAAAACAAACCAACTTACCAAACTTTATTCAAAAATTAGTTTAATAACTTTAAAATATTTTTAATCTCAATTAAGATTTTTTTTTCTTCAAAAATTTTTGAAAATTATTTTCTAAAAAAAAATATAGAAAAGATAAAAAAAATTAAAATCATTTTTTTAAAAAAGTTTTTAAGAAAAAAAATCAA
>JBBPBR010000001.1:21486743-21539662 GCA_037974775.1 Cicer pinnatifidum | reverse complement strand
TAATTAAAAACTTATTTAAAATATTGAAATGATTTATATTTATAAATCAATTTCAAACTCATTCATAATTGAATTGAACTTGTTTCAAAAGTAATTTTTAAAAATTGAACAAAATATGGTTCAATTGAGTTTAATTTTTGCATCCATCCATAACTTTAGTTGCTAGATTTTTTTAGAGGAAAGTGATAACTAATGGTGTTAGTGTCATTCTAACAAACAAAAAAAAACCAACTTGCATCAGCCGACATGAATTAATAGGCCAACTTAATTGATTTTATAATTATGGATCAAATTACTAAATTTTTAAATAAATTAAGAGAAAAAAAAATATATTTAAATTTTTATATAATATTTGTTTTAATCTATGAACCACAATTCCATACTTGTAAGCTGATGTATATTTTTAGGTTTAAATATATTTTTTGACATTCTAAAATGTTTTATTTTAATTTTAGTTTATGTAATTTCTTTATACTATTGAAAGTTTTAATAAATTTTGAAAAAGTTATTTATGAATTTTTTAATAAAAAAAATATAATTTTTTATAAAGTGATGCATGATAACTATGTAATTATTATTGAGTAGATAATTTTTAATATTTAAAATTAAAATTCATTTTATTAATTCATTTAATCATTCAATTAAAACTTAAAACTTATTAATTAATTAATAAACAAATTAAATAATAAAAATTCAACGATCTTATCTTTAAATCACAAATTTTTTTAATTATTATTATTGTTATCAGTTAATTAATTATAAAAAATTTATTTTCTTGATTCACTATGAATTCTGTTCAAATTCTTTTTTTATAAATTATTATTATTATTATTATTATTATTATTATTATTATTATTATTATTATTATTATTATTATTATTATTATTATTATTATTATTATTATTATTATTATTATATATTTATATATAATCTTAGGATTTAGTGCTATGAGTAATTTAGACCTTCACTATTGAATCAATCTATTTAGATGATGCTAGTATTTTTTAATTTTAAATTAATCATAGTGGATAGCATTTTCGTCTACTCCACTACTCTCGGAGAGTCCAAGCTAAATCAGTCAGATATGCATTCCGACCACTGGTGCCATCTCAATCCGACATTTGGAAACAGTCTGAAGATGTTTCTGTTGTTTGCAGCTGCTACAAAGTGAGAGCACATATGATATGGGTCAATGATGACGGCAGTTGGGAATGAACGGTGGTGGGGGACGCAACAACAGTGGTCGATTCCATGACGGAGGCGGTGGTGTGAGTCAAGACGGAGGTACAATGGAGGTTGACTTGGATGACAATGTTGCTGCATAAGTCTCGTGCAGGTTTACCATATTTTTTATCTTTGATGTTTTTATTTGATAAAAAATAAGGACATTGACTATGGTGTTTAGCCGTATTGCTTGTGTATTCTTATCTTAACTTGTTTAGAATGAGGACAATATAATACATTATTGTAGGTACAAATGGAGTCTGTTTGATGAGAAATGCATGGAAAGGGGAACAACATCCATCCTTCATTGATTTTATCTCAGCTTTTCTCTATGCAAATTCCTTCCGGCTTAATTTGGTGCCAATTTCTCCAGTAACTGCCTGTTATTGTGTTTTGTTCCCTATTCTTTTTTGTTCCTTACAAATGCTGGTTCATCTCTGAAATTTTGAGAATTTTCTTTGTAGGACTTTATTTTCAATTGTGGGGGTTTGTCTCTGGCCTTCATTTTTATGATAAACTGGGACTACAACAATGTGGCTTCAATCTTCAATAGGTTACTATGTGATTCGTAACAGCTACATAGTATATAAATCTAGCAAAAGAGTTTGTGCTTGATTTGGATTTTGTGGTGCAGAGTTCAGAAACTGAAGACTCAATTTTCACGTTTTTATGTTGTTATCACACTCCCAACAAAAGAAAAAATTGATTCATTTACTCAGTCATATTTCAAGTGAGTTTTGTTACTTATGTTGTGATTGATTAATGCTTACTATATGCATGACTTGAATAACAAAAGAACATGGGTCATGATTATGAATATACATGAAGATTTGGGATGGTGATTGGCAAGCCTACATTTGTGCCAGTTATGGACATAGAGATGGGGTTTGAAAAGATGGTAAAAAAAAAGCTTATTCTTCTGGGGGTACAACTTGAAACTTCTATCTAGCTTTAATGTATTGTTCCAATTTATAGTTCTTGTTCTCCAACTAATTGCAGTATACAAGCAGGAAAGTATTGAAGAAAAATTGAAAGCCGAGGTCAGCTCATCGATTTTGATATTACATTAAAATTTCATACTATGTAGCTGCCAGGAATCACATAATAATTGAAACTAGTACATTGATGTATGAACTTTGTTGTGGTTTTAAAGAGGAAGCAGTTGGTGCAAGGAATGGACCTTTACCTTAAAGTTGTTACATCCATTCCAGACATTGGTAAGCTCTAGATTATTGAATATGGATGTTTCTAAACTGTCTAAGGTATAAAAGTCATATGTAAGTTGTGCATAAGCATTCCTTTTGTATATTTATTGATAATAATTGCATTGGTATCAAAGTTTTGATACTGTGTAAAGCTTGTGCTACTATTCCTACTGATTGGGATAGACTACTACGTATGATAATAATTGTCACATGCAAAACCATGGTAGCCATGCATATAGGTTGAGTTATTTAATTTGTTATTCTGATCTCTCAATTCAGCTTAGTCAAGCTATTGGTTCTGTCCAAGCGATTGCGAAGGCATCAAAAGAGCAAATTATGGAGAACACTGATCTTTCCACTGACAAGGCAGAGATGGTTTCGAGGTTTCTTAGGGACCCAAAGTCTTACTTGCGTTCAAAGATCAATTGATCACAAAATAACAATGGGATCCATATTGTAGTTTTTCCTTTTGTTTTTTGCCTAAACAAAATAAGCAGCACTTTGCACTGTTTTAATGTGGGATTTATATTAATTTCGTTTTTTGGTTAGCTTATGTATAATATAGTTTTTTGAGATAAGACCCTCAAAATGATGGGATGAATTCTCATGTACAATTCTTGAATCTCAATTATTCATTTAATATGTTGAATGAGAGCGTTTAAAAATGAGGGAACGGAATTCAACGGTGGAGATTAAAAAATATTCTCATTTATAGTTTTCAACATGAGGGGATCGGCACCCCAAAATAATAGTGGTTTCATCCTATTAGATGTTCACTTGAAGTATAAAGTGAAGAAACACCTTTTACCTCTATTATAATTGAACAAACAATCATTTTATCTATTAAATGTATGAAGCATGGTTACTATAATTACTAAATGTATTGCCATTTTAAATACATTGTTGACAACAATGGCTAAATTTGGACCGGATGAGATAGATAAATTAGTCTTCCTACTAATATTTGATATCAAGATTTATTCATTGGATCACCACTATCAATTTTTTAATAAAGATCTTTTGGAATATCAGTTGGCCTACAACCCATCATTTTGGTTTCTTTTAGAAATCTAAACTTTATATTTCGGTTGTAACACAACAATCCCTTTCTTTGAGTGTTTCTCTTTTGTATGAGTAGTTGTTGTATGGAATGATGAAGAGTTCTCTTCCTTTGATGGAGGCTATGAAGCTTCATCCATGAGAAAAAGTATTAAGTGACCATTGGAGACTTGATTAAATGTTCATGATCATTAATATGATTTACAAATGTGTCATTCAGCTGTCCTTGTAATACATGAGCTTAGGAAGATGAGTTTCCAGTTCGTCCTCGAAACGGAGGTTTGATCTTTCCATAAGTTAGGACATTAGTTGTACTTTTGATTGTTTCATTTTCTAAGAGTTGTAGTGTCTTGTTTTTCTTGTCAAATACAACACTTTTTCGTACTTTTGGACATTCCCTATGTATAAGGATGAATGGAATCAAAAGTTCATCCTTTTATTGTTCATCCTCTGACGTGGATCATCTTCTCGTGAATTGTTTTATCCTTTTACTATAGTACTGTTTGTGTTTAGATACAGATTCATCTTTTTTTTTTCTTGTTGTAGGTTCATTTTTTTGTGTGGTCTTGTATATCCTTTATCTTAGAGGTTAAAGATTCATCCTCTACTTGTTTATCCTCTAGATTATAGGACTTGTCGGATTTGTGTCAAATATACTTCTTTTGATCAAGGTAATGAGGAACATGTTTTCTAACTTAGATACACTCAAGATCACAGATCCGCTGTCGCACACGGGTCAAATACAATTGATAAAATGTAAACAGAGGTAATAATTCGAACCGTTTCGCAGGACTTCTGATATAATAATAACCAAATTGAAAATTAAAATTAAGAAGGGGTTTTTTAGATTTTTGATTTAACAGATGAGCAAAATGATTAATCCATTTAGTGGAGTTTCAGACCTATCACCGATTCTATCAATGAGTTTAATTTCTAATTTATGATTATATTCTTATTTGACTATAAAATTGATCAAACAAGCATAATCAATCCTATGTGAATTTGGTTTCTTTGATTGGATTAAGCATCACAATCATCAAAATATTACAATTAATGATCAAACGTCGCAAAGTTATAATACAATTAAATTAGAAACTGAAACTAAATTCTGACAAATAAATTTAATCAATCCTATTGAAATTCAATTTAAGCAATCAAAATATCAGTATAATCAAATAAACAAGAATATAATCATGAATCAAAATTGACAGTGTAACTTGAATCTCAATGTATTGATGAAACTCTGAACTCGTGGATTAATCTTATAAAATTAGCATGCCATGAAATTAAAATAAAAACTGTTTATTTCTTGTAGCAATTTGAATCCTAATTTTTCCGTTCGTATTAAGAAACAAAATTGCCAATATATAGTACTTGATATTGGGCTTTAAGGTTTAGGGTTTAAAAACAAGTGACCCGCTAATTAAAATTATTACAAAAGTTCAGATTACAAAATCCACAATTTAGGCCCAGTAAAGTTCAGAATCGATATTTTTGTCCAACCCAAAAGTTGTAGCTCTATTTTTAGTTTTCCAACGCTTGCTCGTATGCGCCAATCCGATATCCATAACTTAAGTTATGGGCTACAGAGCGAGAAATAGTCAAAATACAAATAATAAAATTAAAATGCAAATGATAAAATTATAACTCAAATTCGACCTAAAGTTTAGAAACAAGTTAAAAATATTAATCTAAGTTATAAAGAGCTTTTAAAATACCAAACTAAAAAGCTAGAAACATGTGTCCAAATGCTATGATCAAATTCTCCCACACTTAAACTTTTACACTCCGAGCAAAACAATGCATGCGATTGCAAATATTCTTATGAATGCAAAGTGGTGAGACAAAAAACAAAAAAAAAAAATCTAGCTTAAGGCAATCATGAATAGTACTGTTATCACAACCAAGGCAAACAAGATGACAAATTAACTAAAGAATACATCATAAGTGATAGAGTCCTCCCAGGATATAAAATTCTCTCAAAGTTTTTACACTCAAAGTGTTTGGGCTACTGTTTAAACTCAAAGCACATCATGAAAGCTCACATGCACATAATGATCAAAATGTCTTTATTTAGGTTCTAACGTGGCCAAGATAAGGATGAGGTAATCCTAAGGAGACTAGTGCTGAAAATCAAAGAGGATAACGGAGTAATGATTAAGAGAGAAAAACAACATTTAGAAGTAACTCAACAAAACTCATTGACTTTTATTTTCACACTCTCTTTGCTCACAACACAACGATTTTTTCTTATATTTTTTTTATAACCCTCAAATTTAAACAAACAAGTTGAGCAACCCTACAGTTATTTAAGGAAAGATTCCTTTATCCTCAAGATTGGGTCAATTCATTGTTTTTCATTTTTAGACTTGTAATGAGCTATATAACAAAGAATGGGGTAATTAGGCTCAAAGGGGCTTAAACAAATGGATAATTGTAGGGTAGACTTATTAGGCTAGTAGCTTAATCATAAACAAATGCCTAGATCATTTCAATATGTGCATGTAGACAAGAGTCAAGTCAAGTTATGGCGTAACTAGCAATCGTGAGTGAGATAACTCCCAAGAAAAAAAAAAGATGGAAAAATGTATTCCATTCATAATAAGGCTCACAAAACTCACAAAGGTTAATGACTTATCACAAATGATACACAAATTAGCATTTTAATCCAATTTATTTTACCAAGAATGCAAAAATACTATCCAATCATATCAGTCCAGACAAACTCTCAACATTGACAACCATAAAATCTGATGAAAAAGCATGCAGTGCAATCTCCATTTTTATTATTATTACTTTTTTTTACACATTTTCCTCAATTAAATTACACATTATCCTCAATAAAAGTAACAAGTATAAAATAAGAGTAAAGAAAGGGAGCACCCTATTTAAACTTCAGCGTAGGTGGGCTTTTCCAAGAAGAGTTCTTCTATGGTAGCATCTTCAAGCACATAGCTCTCATGGAATAGCTTGAGGCGTTGTCCATTTACTTTGAACATTTTCTCGGTGTTTTCACTTTTTATTTCTACTGCCCCATGAGGAAAAATGTTAGTAACAACAAGAGGGCCAATCCACTTCGATTGAAGTTTCCCAACCATTATTTTCAAACGGGAGTTGAACAATAAACTTTTTGGCAAATGGAAATTTTCTTCCTAGAAATCATCTTATTAGGAAAGTACTTAGTTTTCTCCTTATACTCCTTATAGATGCGAGAGTTCTCATAAGCTTCAAGTCTAAGCTCTTTAAGTTGTTGCAATTAAAGCTTTCTCTCCAAACCTGTTTTCTCCATCTCAAGATTACCACTCTTGACCGCTCAATAAGTACGGTGCTCTATTTCCACTGGGAGGTGTCATGCTTTACCAAACACAAGTCGATAAAGGGACATCTCTATTGGTGTTTTGTAGGTTGTTCTATAAGTCCAAAGAGCTTCTTCAAGTCGGTAGCTCAAGTCTTTCCTGTTTGGCTGCACTAACTTTTCTAAGATCTATTTGATTTTCCTATTTGAGACTTCAGCTTGCTCATTAGTTTAGGGATGATAAGCTATAGAAACTCTGTGCACAACCCCATACTTCTGAAGCAAAGCGTCCATGGTGCGGTTGCAAAAATGAGTGCCTTGATCACTTATGATGGCCCGGGGTATTCCAAACCTGCAAAAAATATTTGATCTGATAAAACTTTAGAATCATTAGTCCTAGTGGATATTGCTTCCACCCACTTCGAAACATAATCAACAACTAGTAAAATATAGACATAACCAAAAGATACAGGAAAAGGACCCATAAAGTCAATGTCCCACACATCAAATACTTCACAATAAAGCATAGGTTGTTGAGGCATCTCACTCCTACGAGTAATTGTTGTTCCTGTTATTTGGCATTATTCACAAGTTTTGTCAATCTCAAAATCATCTTTAAACAAAGTGAGCCAAAAGAAACCTAAGCCTAAGATTTTCTTGATGTCCGTTGAGGACAAAAATGTCCTCTAGTTTGAGAGGCATGGCAAAAAAGAAGAATGGATTAAGCCTCATGGTGGGAAACACATTGCCTAATCACCTTGTCACCACAAAATTTCCACATATATGGATCATCCCACACATTGTATTTGGAATCACTTTTAAGTTTATGTATTTGTGTTCGGGATGCATTTGCAGGAAAGACTCCAACAACTAGATAATTAACTAAATCAGCAAACCAAGGAGTTACCTCACGCAACTGTAGTAGTTGCTCATCAGGGAAGTTATCTTGAATGGAGATGAGGCCCTCATCTATTTCTATTCTGCTCAAATGATTTGCCACCAAATTTTCAGCAACACTCTTATCTTTAATCTCTAAATCAAATTCTTGGAGTAACAACATTCACCCGATTAATCTCGGTTTTGCTTTTCGTTTCTTCAGCAAAAAATTCAAAGCTGCATGGTCATTAAAAACAACTACCTTCGAACCTAGAAAATATAATATAAACTTATCAAGTGCAAAAACAATAGCTAAAATTTGGTAGTATAATTAGCCTGTGCATAATCTAAAGTCCTAGAAGCATAATAAATAACATGGGCTACCTTACAAACCCTTTGTGCAAGGACTGCTCCCACTGCATAGTTAGATGCATCACACATAATTTCAAAAAGGAGGGTCCAATTGGGTGGCTGAATTATGGGAGTAGAGGTCAAAGTTGCCTTTAAGAAATCAAACGCCTTATTGCATTTGTCATCGAATGTGAAACTGACATCTTTTTGCAGCAAATTTGACAACGGAAGAGCTATCTTGCTGAAATCCTTAATAAAGCGCGTGTAAAAACTTGCATGGCCAAGAAAATAACGAATCTCACAGATGAAAGATGGGTAAGGCAAATTTGAAATCACATCAATCTTCGAAGGATCCACTTCTAATCCATTTTTAATGATCACATGTCCTAAAACTATGCCTTGTTCAACCATAAAATGACATTTTTCATAATTCAGCACAAGGTTAGTTTCAATACATATATAACTCTATCTAAATTGTTCAAGCATGCATCAAGTGAGGAACCATACACATTAAAATCATCCATGAAAAATTCAATACAATTTTTCTATCAAGTCAGAGAAAATACTAATCATGCAGCGTTGGAAAGTGCTAGGAGCATTGCATAAGCCAAAGGGCATCCTCCTGTAGGCAAATGTGTCGAAAGGACAAGTGGATGTGGTCTTTTCTTGGTCCTCTGGTGCAATATGGATATGAAAATAACCATAAAAAGTATCAAGAAAACAATAATGTGACTTACCAGCCAACCGTTCAAGCATCTGATCAATGAAGGGTAAAGGAAAATGATCATTTCTAGTTGCCTGGTTTAGTCTTTTGTAATCGATGCATACCATCCAGTTGTTTTGCACTCGTGTGGGGATAAGTACATTATTTTCATTTTTAACCACTGTGAGTCCAGTTTTCGTAGGGTCTACTTGTACCGGACTCACCCATTGACTATCATAGATGGGGTATATAATGCCTACCTGCAAGAGCTTTGTCACTTCCTTTTTTACAACATCCAGAATTAATGGGTTAAGTCGCCTTTAGGGCTGCCTGACTGATTTTACCTCGTCCTCCAATAGTATCCTATGCATACACATGGATGGGTTAATACCAGGAATATCAGCCAAGGTCCATCTGATTGCCTTCCTGTGTTTTCTCAAAATCTGCAACAACTTATCTTCCTATTCATCTTCAAGTTTGGCTAAATTAATCACAGGTAACTTGTCATTCCCTTCTAAATATGCATATTTCAAATTTCTAGGAAGTGGTTTAAGTTCAATGAAAGATACAACACCAGTGGCCGAAGCTAACTCTGCAAAATCAATTATGTTAGTAGAAATATTGATATTAGCACAATGATCAACCAGCAAGGCAACTTTGATCTCAACACACACATAGCACAATTGAGTATCTGTACATAATTCACAAGAATAAGTATCATCAAAACCAGACAATGAAGGAAAATCAGTACCAAACATATTGGGGTAAGTGTCATCAACCAAATCAGCAAGCTATTCAATTTGAAAATTAGAATGCTCTTTCATGGGGTGTTTCATAGCATCAAAGATGTTAAATTTTACAATGCTATCACCAAATTCCATGGATAGAGTTCCAGCATACACATCAATTTTTGTTCTAGTTGTTTTCAAGAATGGTCTGCCTAAGATGATAGGCGCCCTGTTGGACTTATTATCTCCCTCCATGTCCAGAATGTAAAAATTTGCAGGAAATATCAATTCATTAACTCGAACAAGTACATCTTCCACAAGTCCAGTGAGACGAGCATTGCTCCTGTTCGCCAACTAAACGGTAACACATGTACTCTATAAAGTTCCAAGAGCAAGAGAGTTAAAAATAGATGCAGGCATAATATTAATGGAAGCTCTTAAATCTAACATAGCATTTTTAAATTGACTATTGCCTATGGTACATGGAATGGAAAAAGTACATGGATCTTTCAATTTCTGAAGCATGGACTGAATGAGGGATGAAACATTTCGCCCCATGTGTACTCTTTTATTAACTTTTAACCTTCTCTTGTGTGTGCACAAATCTTTTAGAAATTTTACATATCTTGGAATCTGTTTAATTGCTTCAATGAGGGGAATGATCACTTCCACCTTCCTAAATGTATTCAGGATCTCGTTGTCCCTATTTGCCTCCTCCATTTTCTTAGTCTTCACTTCAACTTTGAGGAAAAGGAAGTGGTATGTTTTGCTCAACATCAACAGTTTTAGGTATCAAAATGTCCCCATCAACCTTGTTATTTCTCACTGCAGTTTCAGGTACCTTTGGTATTTCAACAGCTTCCCCATACCTCAATGTTCTTGCTCTAACATTGGGAGCATTTGGATTTACTACTAATTGTGCAGGTAATTGGTTTGACCCTTGAGTCTGCAATTGATTAATTGAAGTGGCTAGCTGCCCAATCTTTGTTTCCAAATTTTGAATGGTAGAATTTGTTCTTTGTTGAAATTGGAGATTATGGACAGCCATCTGTTTAATGAGGTCCTCTAATGAAGGTGCATTGTCTTGTTGTTGCCTATGTTGCTGTTGTGCAGATGAATTTCCCCATCTCATGTTGGGATGGTTTCTCCAACCAAGATTGTACCTGTTAGATGACAAATCATAGTTGGTTTGAGGATTGTATATATTTGTTGCATATGCTTGAGGAGCATCAGCAATTTGATCTTCTTGCAATGTAGGACATGAATCTGTAGGATGTTCTGGAGAAGTGCAAATACCATAGACCATTGTTTGGGTTTTACCTATTGCCAAATTTCTAACTAAAGATGAAAGCTCATCTAGTTTTCCTTCTAAATTCTTGTGGGAAGAAACTTGAATTTCATCTGCACCCCTTGCCAACACTGTTGAATTGCTTCTAGTTGTAAACTGTTGAGAATTAATGGACATGTTCTCAATCAAAGCCTTTATCACTTCTGGGGTCTTATCGACAAGTGCTCCCCCACTAGCAGCATCCAAAATGCTTTTATCCATAGGTAGCAAACCTTCATAAAAATATTGGACGAGCAATTGTTCAGAAATCTATTGATGAGGAAAGCTTGACACTAATTTATTAAATCTCTCCTAATACTCGTGTAATGATTCCCTGTCAATCTTCCTGATGCCACATGTTTCTGTTATGGTTGACGCAGCTCTTGAGTCAGGGAAGAATTTTTCTAGAAACAATATCTTGTGATCATTCAAACTTGTAATAGAACTTGGTTGAAGGTAGTATAACCAGACCTTGGCAGCATCTTGGAGTGAAAATGGGAAGGCTCTCAGCTTAACGTGGTCTTCTGTGACTCCTTGAGGCTTCATGGTAGAACACACAACATGGAATTCCTTCAAGGGTTTGTAGGGATGTCACCTGCAAAACCATTAAACTTTGGAAGCAAGTGTATTAAACTAGATTTAAGTTCAAATGGTACAGTAACTTCAGGATATGTGATACATAATGCATTATAATTGACATTAAGTGCAGCAAGTTGTCTTAAGGTTTTTTTATTTGCATCAGCCATATCTTGCAGCAAGTTGTCAATTTCAGTATCTGACTCTGACTCGTTAACACTAGCAACTCTATTAAGTCTACGACGTAAATGAAATGTCTTATCTATTTCAGGTTCAAGAGAATGCATATTTACAGAACTAGCCCTAGTCATGCATCATCATAACAATGCAATGTAGAATCACAATTATGAAAATTCCAACAATGTCCCTATTGCTAAAATTGATGTTAAAAAACAAAAACCTATCAAATAAAATCCAAAAATTATAAAAATACCACACAAAAATTCAAAAATCAAATAAAGGCAACACAAATTTTTTTGGAATTTTTGGAGAATATGAAAAATTCAAATATTGAAAAAAGGGTCTAAACGACAGGATTTTTTTCTAATTTTCTGGAGAAATTTCGGAGTAATCCGAGGCAGTCGCCTGAAAACAGGGTTAATATTGGTTAATATTGTTATCAGAGAGTCCCCGACAATGGCACAAATTTGATCCACTGTCGCACACGGGCAAATACAATTGATAAAATCTAAATAGAGGTAATAACTCGAAACGTTTCACAAGGACTTATGATATAATAATAACCGAATTAAAAGTTGAAATTAAAAAGGGTTTTTTAGATTTTGATTTAACAGATGAGAAAAACGATTAATCCACTTAGTCGAGTTTCAGACCTATCACAGATTCTATCAATGAGTTTAATTTCTAATTTTTGATTCTATTCTTATTTGACTATAGAATTGATCAAACAAGCGTAATCAATCCTATTTGAATTTGGTTTCTTTGATTGGATTAAGCATCACAATCATCAAAATATTATAACTAACGATCAAGCGTCGTAAAATTATAATTCAATTAAATTAGAAACCGAAACCAAATTATGTCACATAAATTTAATCAATCCTATTGAAATTCAATTTAACCAATCAAAATATCAATATAATCAAATAAACAAGAATAGAATCATGAATCAAAATTGACAGTGTAACTTGAATCTCAATGTGTTGATGAAACTCTGAACTCGTGGATTAATCTTATAAAATTAGTCTTCCATGAAATTAAAATAAAAACTGTTTATTTTTTGTAGCAATTTGAATCCTAATTTTTCCGTTCGTAGAAAAGAAACAAAATGGCTAATGTATAGTACTTGATATTGGGCTTGAAGGTTTAGGGTTTAAAAACAAGTGACCCGCTAATTAAAACTATTACAAAAGTTCATATTACGAAATCTGTAATTTAGGCCCAGTAAAGTTCGAAATTGGTCTTTTCTTCCATAAAAAAAAAGTTGTAGCTCTGATTTCTAGCTATCCAACGCCTGCTCGTATGCGTCAATCCAATATCTAGAGCTTAAGTTATGGTCTACAGAGCGAGAAAGAGTCAAAATATAAATAATAAAATTTAAATGCAAAAATAAAATTATAACTCAAATTCGACCCAAAGTTTAGAAACAACCTAAAAATATTAATCTAAGCTATAAAGTGCTTTTAAAATACCAAACTATAAAGCTAGAAACATGTGCCCAAATGCTATGATCAAGCACATATTAGACAATAAGCATAATCATAATCTTTAAAATAATTTTGTTATCGTTGAAACAATTGAGATAGATTATCTCTCAACCACTATGAAATTCCTCTTTAAGATCATGTTCATCATCAAATAGATGGAGACCATTAAGCTATTTCGCACTGTCAATCATGCTTTCTGATGTCAACTTCTGAAATTGACAATTAAATGATTAAAAATAACCAAATAGTTAAGATCTTGTGCTAATTTACTTATGGACAACATGTTAGATGGAAATTTTGGAATATGAAGAACATTGTGAAGGAAGACAGATATAGATATAGGGATAGAACCCACTTCAGCTATGGTCAGAAAAGGTACCATCAGACATATTAACCTTTTTATGGTATGCACAAGTACTATATGTGAGTGGTAAACAATTTTGAGCAATCAATCATATGATCACTAACTCTAGAATTGTTGATCCATGGAGTTTTAGAATTAGGTTTGGAACTCAAAAGAGAAGAAGAGAAATATATATATATACTTTTTTGAGCTAAAGATGCTGAAGAAGTAACTAACATAGAGGTCAACAGTTTATACATGTGCTCTAGTTGTTCCTTAGAGAAATGAGATACCTCGGATTTGACTTTATCCTCCATATTTTCTCCATTTGCAGCTTGGAATGCCCTACCCTCTCCATTTGACTTTTTCTTCCAGTGGGGTGGTTTTCCAACAAGTTTCGTTAGTGTACCATGGTTTTCTATGATTATCACACCAAGGTCGTTTTTGTTTTTTTCTCCATCTAGCTCGTATCCCTTTGTAGCTATTACAGAACTCTCAGTTTGTTGCACCTCTGTACTATTAGAGTTTTGCAACAAAAAATTTCTTCTAGAATCATTCATTCTTAATTCATAAAATATTTTCCTTAATGAAGGCAAATGTTTTCTTCCTAGAATTCAATTATGAACTTTATCAAGTTCTTGATTAAGTTCTGCTAAAAACAAATAAACTCTATCATTTTTATTCTTTTTTCTTAACATTGTTCAAGCTTCAGCCAGAGGACAACTATGAGATTAAAGAATGTTGTGACCTTCATATCTCCTTGTTTGGGCTACCACAAACGAGTCTTAATTTCATAAATTTGTGAGATGTTCTCTAAATAAAAATAACAATCACGTACATATTTCTACACCTCTTTTGAAATGAAAATGAATAGGTATGACTTCCTTAGGAAATTCCATTGACCTGATCATCCACCCAATGAATAGAGAGTTTTATGCCTTCCATATTTGGTAGGTTGGATCTATCTTATCTGGTTAAGGAGTGTCTCCAGTCAAGTATCTAACTTTCTCTTGCCATCAAGAACTAACTTCACAGTCTAGACCCATTCAACATAGTTTCTACCATTCATCTTTTGGATTAAAAGTTGTAAACTAGAGTTTATAGACAGTGGATGATTTATGGTAAGGGTTAACACAATTTTCATAAATTAAAAGATGTGTGTCTTTTGGACAGTGGATGATTGATAACTTTCAACACACATCTCAAGTGGAATAGGAAATTAAAGATGTCTTAATGGACAGTGAATGATTGATAGCTACCAACACACATCTCTAGTGTCTCTTTTGGATTAAATGATGTGGAATAGGATTTCTTGTCATATTTATCATCATTCACTATGTTGGATTGTTTGAAATATTTTTGGGGAAAATTCTTCTTTTTGTTGTGCCACATCTTTCGAATATTTCTAAAGCAATCTCCTCTTCCTCTGAGTTCAAATTCTGATCCTCTAAATCACTATCCTATGATTTTAATGTTGCCTTTAGAACCTTTTTCTGCTTAGATTTCAAGGCCAAAGTCTTGTTGTTCTTCTTGGGCTCATCTTCTTCAAGCTCACTTTCATGTTATCTAAGAGAGCTTATTAATTCTTCTAGCTTTAGAGTATTCAGATCCTTTGCTTCCTGAATGGCAGTGATCTTAGGTCTTCACTTTCTTGTCAGACTCCTAAGAATTTTCTTCACATGATCAGCAATAGTATAACTCTTCTCAAGTACCTTTAATCCAAATACCAGGGTCTGGAATCTAGAAAACATTGTTTCAATGTCTTCATCTTATTCTATCTTGAACAACTCATACTTTTTGACTAGGAGGTTGGCATTTGCTTCTTGAACTTGCTTGCTTCCTTCATAGGTCAGAATCAGACTATCATAAATACTATTTGTTGTCTCATTGTTAGTGCACTTGTCAAACTCCTTGAAGGCAGAGGTGGTATGTTGATATTTCCTCCAACAGCTTCTTCACTGAATCTAGGCATATTGAACCCTTAGATCTTTTCTCAAACACTGTAAAGTGCTCAGCTTTGAGACCAAGCCCTGATGCCAATTGAAGGTGCAAACACGAGAAGGGGGTTGAATTGTGTTTGCCGAAGTTGATGATGATTTGATAATTTATAAATAAATAAATAAATAAACTAGTTTGGTTTTGGTGACTTACTTGTAGTAGAAGCAATTGGATTCATAAGAAGCAAACAATGAAAGTATACATAATTTGACACATAGTTTTATCATAGTTCACCACTTACTTGGTTGCATCCAGCTCTTCATTTAGAAGGCTTTAATCCACTAATTCAAATACCTTGAATTACAAAGCACATGACTCTCCAAGCCAGTATTCCCAAATAGCCCGACAACCCCAGAATTTTGAGGAATTAACCACATTGACCCTACAAGCCAAGTCTTCCCAAATAGCCTGACAACCCCAAACTTTTGAGGAACTAACCACCTTGACCCTATAAGTCAAATCTTATCCTAACAACCTGACAACCCCATATTGAAGAAGGAACTAAACCCCCATTAGGTTGGATACAAAAGATTGGAACTTGAATAGTTGTTTCTAACAAAGCTGATAAAAATAATAATTCTCACACTCTAAGAAAAGAACACTTCTAAGAACTCTAAGATGAATCGAGAACTTTGAGCTTGGGTTCTTCTACTATTTTTTTTTTTTTTATTTTTGATACTTTTCTCCTTCAGCCTTTAGTATCTATTTATAGTGAAAATTTGGGCTTAAATTTAGTCCTTGTTAAATTCTGAATTGTATCTAGTTCAGATTAACTTTGTAAATTCTTCGAATAAACTCTCCTTCAATTTATGATTAAATCTTCTTCCAATCTTCATTAAATGTTGATAAAATATTTTTCAAATCTTCATTAAATATTGATCAAATATTCTTCAAATCTTCATTAAATGTTGATCAAATATTCTTAAATCTTCATTAAATGTTGATCAAATATTCTTCAAATTTTCATTAAATATTGACCTAATATTCTTCAAATCTTCGTTAAATGTTGATCAAATATTTTTCAAATTTTTATTAAATGTTGATCAAATATTCTTTAAATCTTCATTAAATGTTGATCAAATATTCTTCAAATCTTCATTAAATATTGATCAAATATTCTTCAAATCTTCATTAAATGTTGATCAAATATTTTTCAAATATTCATTAAATGTTGATCAAATATTCTTCAAATCTTAACCATATCTTCTTTTCAACTTGGTCAAATATTTTTTTCAATTATAAATATGAATCAAATCTTATTTTAGATTTTAATCAATTATAAATTTTAATCAAATCTTATTTTAGATTTTAATCAATTATAAATTTGAATCAAATCTTATTTTAGATTTTTTTCAATTATAAATTTGAATCAAATCTTATTTTAGATTTTCTTCAATTACATGAATCTTCTTTCATACTTTTCAAGTCAGATATATTGTGTTCATAAAATACTTTTGTTAATATCAAAACTCTAAATATAAAACCGACTTGGTTCCAACATTGTAGTAGTGGAGGAATCATTATCTTTAGTTGCTTTTGAAGACATGGTGAGTTGTCACAGTATCATAGACGAAGCTCTAATACCATGTGTTTTAGGGTGCAACTAGGTTAAAACAAGATAATTTGACAAATAAAAACACATTGGAAGACTAAATTGATTGCTTAATAACATAATTTGAGAAGTAGAATGACTAATGAAAGATAACTTGTTGATGTGTTTGAAATTTTAAAACTTTCAAGAATTATAGTGAGAAGGCTTCACACGTTCGGTGACTAAAATAATTATCTACTCAAATATAATTAGAAGTATATTTCAAGTTATCATACTAAATTTAGCTTTCATCATTGTCAAGAAACTTCATGTTCAAAAGCTTCTCAATTTTCTAATCAACCTTCTTAGGTCCAACGTTTTACAGTAAATTTTAAAGAGGCGCCAATTCTAACTCCACATTTCTTGCATCTTAAGACACTTGGAGAAAATGAGATAATGTCTTGTTAACAAGTGACACATTTATCTTTACTTCATGGCTTCGTCACAAGCAAACGAAATTCATTGATAATTCTCTTTCAATGACCTTTCCCTTATAGATTCAAGATGTCACTGGTGTGTGTATCCATGATGCTCACGGAGTGTTCATGATGACTAGAATGCTCTTCATATCTCAACGTTTGCCTAGAGCTAAGGGAGACTTTCAAGTTGTAACTTTTCTTGTGGTAGTTATCATAACCAGAGAGATGCATGTCATTATTGAGATAAACAAACTATAAGGTGATTGTGGATATTATTAACGATTCTTGTGAAAACATTTCCTTTTTTTTTTTAAAGACATTTTTGAGTTAGGCATAATCATAGGAGAGCCGGATTTTATCTAGATTTCATGATAGTTGCTTGTTTGGGGCCTCCTTCGCAACTAAAAACATAGAAACACAGCCACATACTATCTAAAACATTTTTCTTGGTTAAATTTCATATAAAATCCACCAAATTTATGTAGACCCCACATCATTTAGTGACTTCAATAGAAAAGAGTGTGTTGAGAAATATGTTTTAGAGTGCTTGTTAACATTTTAAAAAAAAAGTTTAATTTCAATTTTATTTCTTCTATTTTTATTAATTCTTATACTTGATTCTTCTATCTTAAAACCCAATAGTTTTGGTCATTCCTTCAAATTTTTTAAATTACATGGTATACAATTTCATTATATAGAACCATTTCGATGAAATAATTATTTATATACTATTAATTAAATTACAAAAATGAATCATTTCTAAAGTTTCTATAATGTTTATAATATTTTATTGCAATTTTATAAGTATTGATCATTCAATATCATTGTATATGTCATGTTTAAAATATATCACGATATTTTTTAGTTGAAAAATTTAAGAAAGTGACTAAAAGTGTTGAATTTTAAAATAAAAGGACTAATTCTAAGAATAGGTAAAAATATGAAGATCAAATCTGCAATTAAGTCAAAAAAATATAAACAAACCTTGGGGACAGTTATTAAGATACATGTAAGTTAAGTAGCTCACAAGTTAAGTAGCTCAGAATCTAACTTGAATCGTCCCTTTCTAGGCTAATACCCAAACAGTTTATCCTTTTCTACTTTGTATTGACTCCAGATTTTAACGAATTTCAATAACTTCGTGCTGTAACAAAATAAAATAGAATAACCCAAAAAAAACCAAGGAGGCTGCTGCACGACTGCATAATATTCTGTTGCACGGTTCAATATATTTATACTGCCTTTCAATAAATGGTTACTTTTTAGAATAACTTATCTATTACTTGGCAATAATTTACAAAAACAAATATGTTGAAAAGGAAATATGAACTTTACCAAACATCCATGAAAAATAATAAATCACATGGAGTGAAGTAGTGAATTATGTGATCAAAGTCCAAATGCTATTCTTTGTACAAAATCCGGACGTCTCTTGCTAGGCATTCTAACTAGCCCAGTGATCTGCAGCTCTGTAACTCCCCTGCAAAATCGTGCTCTATGACAAACCAAAGTTAAGGATTGTGACAGAGATAAACAAAATGCATTCCAATCACTGCAAATTGGGAGATGGAAATGTGAAGTATGAAAATACAAAATACAATAGGCATGCCAGATTCTGCATACAAGCTAAAATTATTTAAAGATCACAAGACTCAAATCTGAACAATCGACAAATACCAAAGTTGGACTACAATTTACAATCATTTGAAGACCAACAACTCTGTAGAGTAGGTTCCTAATACTTTTTTTATAGGCAAATGTTGGAAATTAACCCCTCAAACCTAATTTAAACGTAATAAATTGAACTTTATCCAAAAAAATAAACTTGCAACAAAAATGGCTACATGATTTAAGCATAATAGTCACCAATAATATTTGAAGAAAAGTTATGTGAAAGAACTACTACACACTTCATAAAGTTCAAAAATCACATTTTTGAAGTTCAAGGATCAAAGGCTTGAAGGAGGTCACTTGAACTTTTCCAAAATGAAAAACATAAGTCATGCATCCATAATTTTATTGGCAACTTTAACAAGATGGAACGCTGAGTTGCAAGATATACCTATGACACTCAAGTTGAAATGTAACATTATTTTAGATGACCTTGTGTCATGTAATTCAAAAGATGTTCCACTATTTATTCTCAAGTTAAATTGCATGCAGTTAAGCAAATAGTAAAACGACACAAGGTTAGTGACATAATAACTTTAGAACTGCTAATTTCGGACATCTAGTAATGCACTTGAAGCATTATACCCCATGCTATCATGTTATTGTGAAATGAAAAATATAAAGGATACTGAATTGCAGCTTCGTTTTGGTCTCCAGATCCACTCATGTCTTTTCTCTTCTTGGGTAGGGGGGTCTGTTTTGATTTTTGTTTCCTTTTATTTGTAAGTTCAAGAACAATTGTTCTAAATGACTGGAACCAGTCATGAAGATTGATAAGATCTCCATGCTCTTGAGCCAGCGAATACCTGTAAAAAAATGTCAACTTAAATCTTGTGCGATGCTTTAACATGTCAGAGGAGATAATACTAGAAAGTTTCATATGAGATGCAATCGGTTCAAGGTTATCTAAAAAAATCAACCTCATACGTATTCATAGTGCCAGTATGCCAGAGCCAAAAAAGAAAATTTTAGCAGAATAACATCATAACCTTCAGTACAATCAGGTATTCTGTCTTGCCCACCTTCGACCTCTACAAATATCTCTTGATGAGTTTTGAGACATTTATGGAATGATAAAGCGAAGCTGAGTAATTTAAAGAGTTAATGGCACTAGCTTCATTTTAGTTTGGCTCCCTATATATGTATTTATTTATACTAATAAATTTATGACAAGTAAAATTCTAGTAACAACAAGCCCAACCAAACAATAGTTCACTCATAGAAAACATTGAAATAACTATTTGAGCTAAAAGGAAAACATTATCAAAAAGTTGAAAAGCACTATACTTACATAATTGAGGAATCATGCCTGGATGGCAAAAGAGCATTGCTACTCTTGTTACAGCAACTGCAACGTAAAATATTATGGAACTCCAAAAGATCAACTTGAATCCTTCTCCTTGGATCTCCGATCAAAACCTATATACACAAGAAGTTAATTAAAACTGCAGAAGAACAAAAAGGATTCTGAAGAACTAATATAGTGTGTTAAACTTTATATAACCCAGTTGCATTATAAAGCCCATACATAATAAGGGGCCTATCGGAATGGCTGCTAATGAGCATGGAAGTTAATTTTTTCTGTAAATATCATATAAAGTTACTTAAACATGCAAATTAAATTCTTCGGAAAACAAATTAAATTTTCTCAGTTACTTATATATCTGATAATGTCACAGAGAGTTATCCTGTTTCCCATAATAGAACAGTGTTATCAAAAACGTCATTATGAAGAAAATGCATTATTTGGGATATCTTGCAAATACATACACTCATTCAGGTTCTAAGATTTATTTTCTTATTTTGTCTAGGTTATTGCCAACTTCCAAGTTTAACAAAGATTCCCTCCTGAACAAACAAATTAAGCAAATATACCCTACACCAAGTTGCAAGCATAAAAGCTATCAATCAGTAGTCATGATACAAGAGAGCGGGCGTAACGAACTGTAGCCATTCATAAGTTAGTCAGAGGTACGATCTGGCAGTGTTGAAAAGTAATTTTCAGGTTGCAAGATAAATCCCATCTGTACTTAAGTCAGTGAAGTGAAAGGCATGTCCATACAATGGAGAAAACATCTCTTGATCTCTTACCAATTGAAGCTTCTCAACATTCTTGAAGCAGAAAATTTCATGGAAAGGCATTCCTTCAATGGGCCTCAAATAATTTCTGTTCCATGAAAAAGAATGATCAATAACAGTACTCAATAACCAGTATTGAGAAATTGGCAGATTAAATACATAACAATAAAGAGCGTTTTTCTAATTTTACTAATATGCAAAACAATAAAGAAAAGAAGACAGCACTCCAAGGTCTGAAGGAAAGGAAGAGAAGTTTTAGGAAACATTTGGGAGGAAGTGAAGAGAATATATTTGAGAGAAGACTAATATTTATTATTGAGGGAATGCTTTGCTTTTTTAGCTTGATTTACAAAATGAGAGCCTTTCCCACTTTATAGGCTGCACAGGAGAGTTTTACACACTGTTTACATTTAATATACTCTTATTAATAAAATGTTGTGGAGTAGTTAAGTGGATTGAAATAGAATAAATAAGGGTAAATTAGTGGTAAAAAATATTTAATGCTTCATTGGTAATTTAAAAGACAAATAATATGAGTCAATTAAATATTCCAAATGAGACACATAAAATGAGATGAGAGGAGTACTACATCTTCTAGCATCTAACCCAATCTACTAATAGTGCAATGAACCAAATCAAGTTTACATTCCAAAGAGCTCTTAATATTTCCTCCATAAATGATGTAAACAAAAATAAACCAGTCATTTTAGCTGAATGCATGAAAATATTGCACAGCCCAATTAGTATTCTTATTCATATAGATCGTACCACCAAAATTCATATCAATTGAAGATCGGATAATAATTTGTCAATATTACTTTTGATAGCGTAGTTTTTAAATGGTAAGAAATTAAACAGTACCCAAAAATAAATTGATCAAAATGAATATTGCTGTTTGAAATCAAAACAAATAGTGCTTGAAGAGAAGGAACTTCATTGATGAAAATCACCATCCACTAGAAGATATATAGTTGTGTTTGATTGTTGACTACCCATGCTAAACACCAAAGGCTTGATGATTATAAATATCACCAAGTTGAGATACAGGCATCAAATTTAAAACGTTAAATATAAAGGTCAGTGAGAAAGTTGAGGACACATCAACAACTCTGACTTGAATAAGGAATTTATCAAACTACTGTCCTGTATTAATTAAATTTGTTTAAGGAAAACAAAGAAAAATGGATGTGAAAAATGTGAAGTGTAAGGCTCTGTTTGGTAAAAATTAAACTATAAGTTAGCTGATAGCTGACTGATAGCTAAAAAGTTTAACTGATAGCTGATGACTTAAAGCTGAAAAGCTAATTAATTGAAATTAAAGTGTTTTGATAAATTTAGCTTTTAACAATATAAAATGACATAAAAATACATAATTATATTTCTCTCATTTATGAATTTTGTGGAAGAAACAAAAAAAAAATGCAACAAAACTCTGAAATAAAAAAATAAGAACCATGAAATTCATTTATTTATTTTTTTGTACATTATTTACTTTTTTTTTTATTACAATGCAAACATAAATTAGAAGAGTTCTCTAAAAGTTTAGCAAGTTCCATGTGTATAAATAGTAATCGTAAAAACAATGCAACTCATTTTCTATTTACAATTTGACATAAAAAAATGAATTTAACTTTATCGCAATGATAAATTAAAAGATGAAGAAGTAATAATAAATATGGCAATGCATACCTTAATGAATTTGTGTTTGGTAAATTTCTTATAAGAAGAATAACATGAAAGTTCATTTTTTTTATTATTTTGACAAGGAACTAAATAAAATGAATCTAGATCTATTCACCCATAGAAAGAGTGGTGGGTGATTGAGGTAGTTATTTTGTATTACATAAGAATAAAAAATAATAAAAATAAAATAATGTTATAAATGGAAGAAAATGTAAAAATCTATAAGTTATAAGCTCAAACGCTACTTGAAATAGCGAATAAACAAGTTGAGCTGACCGTTTTTCGTTTCCATCTGCTTATAAGGTCAAAACTTAAACCCTTCCCCCTTAAGCCTAGTATGGCAATAATATAGATTGATTCAATATAGAAAATTGCTAATATCTGGTCGTCCATCATTAATCAGCAGAAACATAAAAAATAAAAAACATGGTAACACTATTAAACAATACCTTACTAAATCCTCAAGAAATGTGATAGCTTGCAAGTTTGACATTCTTGAGTCCTTGTCAATGTCTACTGAAACCCTGGATACACTTCTCCTGAAAATATAAATAATTAGACGTAATTCAACAGCGAAAATCTAGAAAGCCAATCATTAAGAAAACACTAAGAGAAGAATTCATTAGTAGAAAGGAAGACAATACAACATCTCATAGGAACTTTCCCATCTCGGTGTTATCAATACCAGATAGTTGAGCAGCAACTGACCTCAAAAATGCTTAGTGACATTGCAGGAAGCGAGATGACCACTCGAATATTGATGTAGTTTAGATAATTTTTACTAAATACATAAAAACTCAATACTGGCTATGATGGACCAGTGAGAGGGTGAAATATGATAGCATTGACAAAATAGAGTGAGGAGGAAAAGCCCATACGGTGTTAAGATGTTCGTTAGTTGCAAAATTCCTTAACACTGGTCTGACACATGCATAACAAAAATAACCCTCATGAGACACAATATGAACCCAGAAAAAATGCAAGTATATTCCATAAATGATAAAGCATCTCTGAAGCATGATTTCTCCAAAATTCATGTTGTACCCATGCCCAATAAATAGAGATTAGTGTTTTAGTCTTTTTATCTATTTATCCCTATAAGTAGGGATTAGTGTTTTAGTCTTTTTATTACGCTAGTATCAAATCATTATCAATCATATTACACCATAATCATATTTCTTCTCAATCTTCTTATTTTATCCAAAACTCATAATTTCAACAAAATTGTTTAAATTTAGCAAACTGACACAATTTACTTGAAATAGAACTAATGTGATGGATGCTGCTGAGACATACTGAACTATTTTAGTACAAACTTGATGGTATACTGAAAGTTCATGACAAATACGGAGGAATAGGAGAGTTAAGGTTTCAGTTTCCTATGTTGGAAAACAATGGCGACCGATTAAAAAATAGATGCCAAATACAATGTTTCAGGACAAAATCGAAACAAGAAAATGTCTTTTTCGGCATAATAGGCTTAGGAAGAAAGAAGATTACCCTATGTCGTGTTCAAGATATTATGTGTTTTAGCAAAGATTTAGAATGGTACATGCAAATGAAGTATTTTACCAGTTTACTCACTCATTAGTAAAACAATAAAAATTTTACTATATTAATAGGATGCTTTGTTTATGTTTCAGACATCAACTATACGTCCATTTCTCTTTATGTTGTATTATAATTCACCTACTCTTTTACCAGAAAAAAAGTATTTTAGAAAATTTAATTTGTTTCAAATTATGCCATTTTGAAAAACTAAAGAGGCATTAATTATTTATTTTCTAACTTTATTCTTATCTTTTGACGAATACATCTCCTAGGCCAAGGAGTCACTCCATTTGCATGACTTATTTTTGCCACCCTTAGCAAAGAAGAAAGTTCCTGAACCCCATGACCAGTTAATATCTACAATTAAACTGATCTCTCAGGAAATAACACGGAACTAGAGATTTAGAATATTACTTGGTATCCATGGAACTCCTGTGTGCACTCTGTTCATCTTGACATCTTACTGAAGATTGCAATATTTTCAGTTTCTCGTGAATCTGCAAGAAATCGTTATTTTTTAATTGTTAGCTTTGATCAGGATTCAAGTCGGAAAGTGTTAAAAATATATTATGATCTTTGTATTTATCGCAAAAGTTATTTATAGGCATATCACATTGTATCATATCATGAGAATAGGAAAAATATTTATTTTGTATATATTGTCTTAAGCCTATATAAAATTGACTTTGTTGTGTAGTTGATACACATGAATTTCAATTGATACTAGAGTGTGTTGAAAAGAGTGTCTAACCTTGAAATAAACATTGGTGCTTACCGTGTAGCTAGGATGGAAATGTTTTATGCCTAGCCTAAGACCTAGAATCTTAGAATTTACAAGAATTTTAAAAAAATCCAACAAACCAGAACTAATCCCAAATCCAAGTACTTATTGCTTACAAATCCTCCCACGATCTAATATCAGATCCATGAGTGAACCAAATGGGATAATGGAAGCATATTTTTAAGATATTTATTTCCAATGAGTAGCCACGCACATCAGGCTAGCATCACCCATTCTATTTAGAACAACACCCTTTAAAGCAAAACCCTATGCCAATGACATAATTACCAACTTCCCATAGAATCGGTGATGCCTTTCTCTATTGCATTCCATACTATATATTAGTATCAGATTATCAGTGATTATAGGTAATTACAACTCATAACGCCAAATATTTTACTGCCTAATTTATCTAACCTATTCTAAGTAAATTATTTACAATAAAGACAGAAATCAATTCCTGATTAACTGGAGATGTTGTTTTAACCGGAGTATTCCTTGTTGATCACTACCAGTTATAACAATGTCATCCACGTAAACAATAAGATAGATGCACCCTTGAGCTGAGTGATGATAAAATACAGAGTGATCGGCTTCACTACGGATCATACCAAATTCTTGTACTACCGAGCTGAATCTGCCAAACCAAGCTCTAGGAGACTGTTTAAGACCATAAAGGGACCTGTGTAGCCGACAAACTATGTTGGAAGACTCCTTCTGAGCAACAAACCTTGGTGGTTGCTCCATATACACTTCCTCTTCAAGATCGCCATGCAAAAAGGCATTTTTAATGTCAAGCTGATGGAGGGGTCAATGTCGAATTGCTGCAATGGAGAAAAATAGTCTGACAGATGCCATTTTGACAACCGATAAGAATGTATCACTGTAATCCAACCCAAAAATCTAAGTATATCCCTTGGCTACCAAACGAGCCTTAAATCGATCAATCTTACCATCAGGACCAACCTTCACTGTATAAAGCCAACGACACCCGACTAACGACTTCCCATGAGGTAAAGGTACCAATTCCCAAGCACCACTGCTTTGTAGAGCACACATCTCATCAAGCATTGCTTGCCTCCACTCAAGGTGGGATAATGCTTCACCTGTAGTTTTAGGAATAGAAATAGAAGACAAGGAGGACAAACAAGTGTAATGTAAAGGAGAAAGAAGATGATAACACAAATCAATATAATGAGGAGATGGATTACAGGTGGTGCGAATATCCTTACGAAGAGCAATGGGAAGGTCAGGCTTAGGTGGCAGGATCGGATCCGGAGGTGGCGTCGGAGGAGAGTCTGTAATGGGAGTAGGAACAGGCACAACAAAGGATAAGCGACGACGATGATATGTTTGTAGTGGTCGTGGAGGTTGGGGATTATGAGTGGGTGGGTGGGAGAGGGATAACTACTTGAGGAGGTTCGGGATTAATGTCCTGATAGGGCTCAGTAGCTATATGGGTAGGTTTAAAATATTGTACAGACTCGAAAAAGGTAACATCGGCTGATGTAACGTAGCGGTGTAGTGTGGGAGAATAACAACGGTAGCCTTTTTGGGACCGATGATAACCGAGAAAGACACACTTGAGTGACCGAGCTGACAATTTGTCCAAACCAAGGGATAAATTGTGAACAAAACACGTGGACCCAAAGACACGAGGTAGTAGTGGGTGAAGAGGGGTATGGGAAAAGAGGGCCGAATGGATGGAGGATATTGCCATCAAGGACAGAAGATGGCATACGGTTAATAAGGTAGCACGCTGTTAATACTGCACCCCCCCAAAAACGGAATGGAACATTGCCATGGAGAAGTAAGGTTCGTGTGGTTTCAATGAAATGCCGATTTTTGCGTTCGGCTACCCCGTTTTGCTGAGGTGTATGAGGACATGATGTTTGGTGTAAAATACCGTTGGAAACCATAAAATTTTGAAATTGATGAGACAAATATTCTCGAGCATTATCACTTCTTAAGGTACGAATGAAAACTCCAATTTGGGTTTTAATTTCTTTATAAAATTGCTCAAAGATGGAAAACAATTCAGTTCTATTTTTCATTAAAAATAACCACGTACAATGAGAATAATCATCAATAAAAGTAACAAAATACTTAGACTCTAAAGTAGACACAGTACGACAGGGACCCCAAACATCAGAGTGAACTAAAGCAAAGGGAGAGGATACTCTTTTATTGACTCGATCGGGAAAATTACTACGGGTGTGTTTCCCTAACTGACACGACTCACAATGTAAAGTAGATAACTTAGACAAACTAGGCACCAGTTTTTGTAGTTTGGTAAGACTTGGGTGTCCTAGCTGAGCATGGATAGTATGGGGGGACTATGTGGCAGAGCACGTCTTGGATGTTGTAGAAAGGTAATAGAGGCCTTGTAACTCACATCCGACGCCAATCGTCCGTCCCAAATTCCGGTCCTGCAAGGTAACATTATCATTAGTGAAAGTAATAATACAATTATGAGACCGAGTCAGTCGACGAACTGAAAGTAAATTAAATGGGCATCCAAGTACATAGAGAATAGATGCAACTTAAATAGAAGGGAGAATGTGGACAGTGCCAACTCCTTGAGACCGGGTTTGAGTACCATTGGCAGAAGTTATAGTAGGTAAAAAACCAGATGTAGAGAGTGAAGAAAAGAGACCTTTATTACCAGTAACATGATCAGGCGCACCAGAATCAAGAACCCAAGGGCCGAGGGAAGATGAATGAGAGAGGTAAACAGATGAGTTACCAGTGTGTGCAACCGAAGTAGAACTAGAGTTCGGATGACTCTGAACCCATCGGAGAAAATCTTCATAGTTTGTCGGAGAGCCTTGTGGAGATGGTGTAGTCTGAATAGTGGCAGAAGGATCAAGCTGGGTTGCATTTATCGAAGGCAAAGGCTTGCCATGCAACTTCCAATAGCGATCAATAGTGTGTCCAAGCCGATGACAATGCTCACATTTGGGAGGAGGCTTAGAGCTGGATGGTCCTCCACGAGAACGTTGTTGATTATGTCCCTGAGATGCAAGGGCAGCAGTGTCACCCGGAACTGAAGTAATAGACTGCTCAACTGGATGTTTTGTTGGTACTCGAAGGAGGATCGCTGAAGTAGTAGACATATCCGGAACAGTAAAAGACCCCAAAATTTGATTACGAGTTGCAGAGTACTCATGGGGTAAGCCATAGAGTGCAAGAAGCATGAAGAAGGTGTTGCGTTGATCCAACCCCTTCTTCTGTTCAACTGGATTACTTGCAGCAGGAGGGAGAAGCTCATTAAAGTCATGAAGTGCACTATGAACGGTGCCAAGATATGCAGAAACAGAGCCATCGAGTGACTTCGGAGTAATGATGTTCAACAAGCGGTGACAAACTCCATAGACACGTGTGTCGTTAGTATAGAGTGCCTTTGCTTGACTCCAAACCGATTCACACGTGAGATGCGGACGGAAAATCGGTTTAACATCTGGATGAAGTGTAGATTGAATGACACTACACAACTGAGCATCAATCTGACTCCATTTGGATGTTTCAGTCACACTCACCTTTTCAGAGTTTTGGGTGAGGTGATCCTCGTAACCTTGACCACGTAGCCATAGTTTGATGTCGACAGCCCAACTATCATAATTTGATCCATTCAATTTTTCAACTGAGAGAGGAGAAGTGATGTAGTTAGTGAAGATGCTCTTTGTTTCAGACTGAGATGCCATGGTCAGCAAAGATTGTCAGAAAACGTGTCGGAACCGGGAAAATAGGGGTTGTTTGAACTGGAAGTCGTATATCCGTAACTCGAAACTGAAAACTGGGGGCATATATGGAAGCAGGAGATCGAGGCGAGTGCGGTGGAAGAAGAGGCACCGTGAACGGCTGTCGGACGCGCCGTCACGCGCGGTGGCAGTGGGCGGCGCGTGGATCTCACGCGTAGGAATGTAGGCGGCGCGTGAGGGCGCGTGACAAGGTTTCTGAAGGCGCGGCGGAAGGGTTTGGCCGATCTAGGGTGTACGGCGCTGATGGAGTGATCGTTCGTCGAAAAACCTTGTCAGAAACAGTGGCGGCAGCGACGGTAGAGTGTGAACGGCTGAATAAAAATTGAGGAATCAGCGTATCAACGGCAAAGGGGGGCAAACCGGAGTTGAGAACACGGTTTGCCGAAGAATATTCACCGGAGACAGTGGGTCGACCGGGTAGTTGCCGATTAGGATTGTCTCTCAGTTGGCTCTGATACCATATTGAATATAAAGAGTATTGAGAGACATATGGAATAACCCGTGTGTTTCAACTACACAGCGAAATCTCTTTATATAGGCACAGGGTATTAAATAACCCTAATTTACAGTAATGCTAACGGGCCAAAATACTTACATACTTACAGCCCATATAATTATTTACATTCTAATATAATATTTAACATATTAGTATCAGATTATCAATGATTATAGGTAATTAAAACTCATAACGGCAAATATTTTACTGCCTAATTTATCTAACCTATTCTAAGTAAATTATTTACAATAAAGACCGAAATCAATTCCTGATTAACAAACTCTATACCCAATTACCAATCTGTGCAGTGATTTTGAACAGTAGATTCTCCAATCATGGAGCTCCTTTTCATGCCTGTAGAAATCTCGCAAGAAACCCATCTCTAACCCCAAAAGATGTAGATTACCAAAATGTAACCTCCAATTAAGTTTAATTTCAATGGTAACTAGATGCAGTGCCAGTAACCATATAGACCCCAGTGCAGCCTTCTTAAACCATATTACCCACTTGTCTGTACAATCATTCCTCAACTGAGTATGTTAAATTATTGACCAGAAATCCACAAATTGTAGTCCTCACCCAAAAAAATATATCCCTCCATGCAAAAACAGATCAATTTAAGTACAAAACACTATATCTCGATTCTGATGTAATTCACTGATTTACTGCAATAATTGGCCCCACATAACTAGTTTTATTAAGGAGCATATAGGAAACAGCTTAATTAGAAACTTATTCAATAAGCACTTATTATATAAAAACTTATGTATAAGCTATTTCCAAAACTGAAGAGGGAACGAGGGTAAACTCTAAATAAACTCTTATAAGTTGTTTTCACAAGTCATCTTGAAGAACTTATTGAAATAAGTTTTACATAGCTTATGTGATATATGAAGTTATTTTAACAAGTTATTCTAAACATGTAAGTCAGAAGTGTTTATGTCATAAGATAAGCTCAGACTCTTCCAAATGTCTCTAAGATGGTTTAGCTGACACTACCAACTCAACCAAATCTACTTCTAGTTTATAAGTTAACTTATCACAGTTACAGACAACCATTCCAGATAGCAATCCACTTGCAGCAGACTAAGGTCAATGGGCATAATAAGCTTGCTGACCTTGTGTTGGCAGGCTCTAAAAAGAGCACACATGACTTTATCATCTAAGGTACCAACATTGAACAATTGGATCCATATTACCCAAAACATGGTATCAACAAGAAAAAATAAATTAAACTGAAAAATTAAAATTTCAAGCATACAAATATTCAAGTGTAAACTTGCCTCTGAAATATCTGCAGTAAGTTTATCCCAACTCTCAATCAATTGCTCTAGCTTTCCTGAAGGGAGATCCCTGTATAATTTAGAATCAGAAGTCTATAGATATCTGAACTAAATGAAATTAGGTTCATGTGAAATGTCTAAATCAATAAAGTATAGACATATCCGTAACAGAGACATACTAGAAAAATTGATGGTAAAGTTTACCAAGAAATGTGTGAATGGACAAATAAAGGAACAAAAATTGCAACTTGATGTCAATGACTATCAATTGGGTTTCAGGGAATACATTAGAATATTTGGTTTGTCGCATTATTTGGTATCCTACTCCTTTTCCTCTAGATTGTTATAGTTATTCATTTTCTTTTCAACTTCTAGATACAGACAGACACTGGAATACTCTTCCAGTAATATAAGGAGGTAGCTTGTAGCTGTATGCTTTACATGCAATTTTTTTTTTTACTTTTATGGCTTCTCTATCTATCCTCCATCCTGTTCTGCTTAAGATTTTAATCCAAATAATAAACTTTTATGAGATCTTAAACTTAGTCGTTTAACTATGCCAACTTTTTCAGCTCTTAAACACAAATAATCTTTTTGATGATATTAGTATTATTCCTCAATAGTTAAATTTCATGACAATATTCTTTTGATATATGAAGACTAAATTTTGTTCTCCTATGCATAATTCACCATGCATCCCACAGGTCTCTGAATTAGTTTTCTCTTAAGAATGGATATGGTTCTGCATCAACAAGATTCTCTTGGTAAGTAAAAAACAAAGCACGTATCGTATTCCTAGCTACCTCACTCTGCGTACTATCTGGCAAATAAAACCTCCACTTTGCATGACGGAATATTGCTGAGAGGAATCATTTATTGCGGACAACCCATGGTCTTTATCATCCCTTGTATGACAAACAGAATCCCTTGATGGATACAAAACATGATTAAGTGCTTCGCAAAACAAATCCAGCAGCTGCACTCTGCTATATTTTCCAGCCTCGTATAGGCACTGGACAAAAGGAAAATTCAGTATCTTGAACTCCAACTCAGCCACATTGACAACTAATTGCCCGACAATTTCATTAGGAAAATATCATTTTGATTGGAAGATGAATTTCACCAGAAATGCAGATAATAAAATGGGGATAATCAACAAAAATTATCATCAAAGCAAACAGAGAGTCAAAGACATGGAACCTCAAACATACAAAATAAAATCAAAATTGGCACAGGAGTATTATAAGATATCTGTTTCATAACATTATAAAATAACTAAGGCACATATACTGATAAATGACAATGATGCCTTGAAGATAAAATAATCACCACATTTTGGTTGTTTTTAATCTGGGATACTTTATTCTTGGATAACCAGCTGCTAGAATGTTCTGATACCGGACCAGACTCAGGGTTAACCCCACATAAAGCCTAGTACGTTCTTTCAATTTGTCCTAACCATCAAGAAAATCTAGCATTAAAGATCAAATAACCTCCACATTTTGGGTAAGTTTTATTTTGGGATGACTATACTTTTCAATACCCTTTACTCAAAGCTGTTCGGATGTTTTGTGGACCAGACTCGGGGTTATCCCCAGCTAAGCTGTATTTGATTCTTTCGTCGATTTGTGCTAACCCATCAAATCCCAAACATTAGGTGATTGCTCATCCAACCCCTCATGTTTGCTCATTTATCTGGCTTTTTAACAGATTCTAGCTTCCGGTGGTATAAAATTGAGCAAAATACACTACTGGATCCTAGCTTTCAGTAGTGTATTTGGGGGTGGGTGAGCAATCTTCCAAACATTAATCACGCAAGTCAGGGCACCCGAACAGGCATTAATCTATCCTAAAACAGTCATCCTATTGCTCCGCTCACCATAGATAAACCCGATGAGCCTTCAATCTGTCGTTATCTATAAAAAAAACTAAAAATCTAGTGTAAATTCACACGCAGGATAAGAAAAGGTGGAGATGCATATCCTAAAAAATCCCACACAGCAGGTGAAATAATACCACTTCCCAACGAAGTCATGCACACTATTGTTTGTAGAGGATCAATGGGCACTTGAGCAGCAACCACTTTCAATAACCACTCTTCAAAGTCTAGGCAACCTCGACATAGGAAAATTATGTTATTTCACTCGTAAGAAGGATGTGACCCTCATCATCAGGTGGCATGTGCCCCTTTTAAGTTTTCTTGCATCATTTTAGATGTTAAATGTCATACACGACTCAGAGTAAGATCAATCCCTAGGTTTGTATTACAGTTGACTATGTCAGTTCCTTGTATCAGCTTTGATGCCCATATTATATAATGCATTGAAAAGATACTTTGGTTTGTTTAAACATTCAACAATTAATAAAAGAAGTGGAATTTGACCAATCAGAACAGAAGATGAGTGTACAACTATTTAAAAGCAATTCCTAAATCTTACGAGAACCACAGTGCTCCATAGTTTCTGCACTGTCGCCAATTCTGACAAACCCTCAGCCATGCTCTTCTTTGTCTGATCAACCATTTTATTCCTAGATTAATTATACCAAAAGGTGGACTTGTTATCTTCATTAAGAAAAATGTAAATTAGAACCTAAAAATCTGTAAAGTCTAATACCTTGCATACAATGGAAGTTCATCCATGTATTTCAGCATAGTCTCAGGTGATAATCCAGATGTGCCCTCCTGAGAAACCATTTTTAACCAACCATTGAAATAATAATAAAAACAATAATAAGATGATAAGAATTTTTAAAATATTGAGCAAGAAATGTCAAAATTTTAGTTACAAGAGCACAGATCAAACACTACACCAACTTAAGAATACTAGACTAGCTTGGGCTAAATGAACCTAAAATACAAACACTAGACACCTACATAAGTATGAAGTAGATCATATCTGCAGAGCAAACTCAGGAAAGTGATTCAAATGTTGTAAGAGTTTAAGACAGACCTGGTCATCAGCTAGAATTCTCCCTTGTATGAGACTCAGAGGCTCCATAGAGAAATGTAATAAGCATGCTACCTGAAAGATATAGTCAGAAAATAGAGCACATATAATATCCTGCCTTGTCTATGTAATTCATAATAGCAATACAGAGAACAGTCGGTAACCCAAAAATTGCATCATTAACCTTCAAAGCTCTTATAAAAGATGTAACTGTCCCATCCTGATTGATGAAGTAGTTTCTCAATAATTGGGCCACTTTATGACCAATATTAAATGTGGTGCAATGTTTTACAAGAACAGCCTCAACAATTGCATCCATTCTTTCAGCCGGTGTTACAAGCATAAATGTAGAAGGGCATAAACACTCGAGAGCATGTGATGGAAAAATATTTCTAGGGGCATCCACTGTCGTTGCAACTCCAAATACTAAGATGATTGGCACCTTGACAACCCATTCACTAGTAGAAAAAATGGAAGAAGATTAAAGTCAATTCATATAATCACCATTATATTATAGATTAAAATAAATAAATAAATAAACAAATAATTACAATCTAAAATTGTCAGCAAGAATATACAATATACATATGCACTGTAAGGAGTCGTTGCTTTTTGACAAAACACTACGGTGTCATAGAACTCATGTAACTAACACTACCTACTATAGAAAAAGATTTTGGCGGTTGACATAGAACATGGTGAGACTCCACCATAATTAACCAAACCTTTAGAAACCAAAAATATTCATGAAGCACAAATACAAATGAGGTTAAAAATATACATGCAAACACACTTACAAAAGATGCTTACATACCTCAACATTAGGATAAAATCAGTTAAGACTGATCCACAACACCTTTCCAAATCATTGATGATCAATACTAGTGGTTTATTGTAGTTGCCTTGTTCTCTATACCACGATGCTAAGGTCGATATATCAGCTGGCTGCTCAACAACAGTTTAGAGAAAATGAAAAAGTAAAGGAGACAGTGACAATAGATAAAATTAAATTTATTATACATAATAAGTTCATCGATGCACCCACGTCAAAAGCACTCCCTAGAAACCCTCGCAGTAAAGCTTTCAAGCAACCAGCAATTCCATTTTTTAACGAAAACTCCATTGATGAAAGCATAGCCACATGACATCCATTGGATTTCAAGAAAAGACCAAGCTCTTCAAATGTCAATATGTCATCAACGAACTCTATGTTTCCTGCCAACCATAGTTCAATCTCATGATTTTCTATAGAGATATAAATGGTTATTTCATTCCTCATATGAGGGTACATGACCAAAAGACCTTGGGTTGCATGTTTGTAGAACTTGTTCTATCAATGCATTCGTAGGATTTACTGAAAATGTGAAAACACTTACTGCTAATAACAAATGCACTGTTCAACTTCCCAGGAGTAGTATTATTTAGAAGAGGAAAAGACCGAGTTGCTTCAGCAATGCTAGGTTCTCCGATCAATGTCGTAGTCTTGAAGCACTCAACAACCCATTGTTGTATATTACTGAATACACTATCATTGAGATCTCTCAAGACATCCTGCAATTGAATGAAGCCTACTCAATAATTTTCTTACCAAGTCACTCTAGGAAAAAGAATGAAAATAAACTCTAGTTCTTATATGAACATGGGACAAAACCAATGTCAGTGAATTACAAGACTTGGGGCAAGATAAATAGAGGACCTTAATGGTTGATTCAATCTTTGTCCAAACAATCTCAAAAGTTTCAATTTGTAGTTTCTGATCCAAATGGCCATCACAATCATCAGCTGTACTTAATTTCAGTTTCTTTGCACTCCGAGAAGGAGAAAGCTCATTTCTCTTGCGACATTTTCCCTGCCCTACTGATGTTCTATCTTTTCTCCGAGGTGAAGCTTTATGGAGAACAAAGAATGGCTACCAAAAGAAAAAAAAGAAAAACAAATGAGGATTGAATCAGCACTCCACCCGTAGTAGCAAGGAGGTAAAATCAAACAAAACGATATTGTTCTATATTGACTTGTTACGAGGCACAAAGGGAATCATTATCGAGAAAATACTATGATTGCATTTGTGGAGCTTCCTCGTGCGATTGAAATTAGTCAAATTACTGATAAATACTTGGTAATAAAACTACAATTTCAACTTAACTAAAAAAAAACCTAAAAATCAAGTGAATATGATAGTGTGGAGTATTATGAGAGATATTTAGTGAGGATGTAATAATGAGATCAGATCAGAGTTATAGAAAAAGGTAAAAAAAAAAAATAGGGGAAAAAAGAACCTGAATATCATTCTCTGTGGCTGAAGGAGGCTGCGAACCAGTATTGCTCGGAGAAGAAGGAGCCATTAGAATCTGCTATGGAGAGAGAGAGAGAGAGGAGTAGGAGAGAAAACGCAGATGCTCACCAGACAGAGAACTGAATTGTTCGCACCGAGAGAGAGAGAGAGAACAATACGATTTTAGGTTGCCTCTGTTATGGCGGGAAATCAAAAAGGTCCGAAGATGAAAATGGACAGTCTAACTGATACTCGACCTTTCGCTGATTTGTAACCGTCAAATAAATCAAGACACGGAGATGATGGCACGTCGCAACCTTTTAGGGTTTGAAAAACCAACTGAAGCAAAACTCACTTAAACAACCACATATGTCACCACCACAAAGAAATTCTTTTACTTTCTTTATTTTGAAATTTTGAACTCTTTTGAAACTTCTTAAATTAAAAATAGTCAAGATAACTTAGAAGGAAAATCTGAATGAAAGTATAAGTCATGTTATTCTGCAACTCTAATCATTAGAAGTACAAGTGATCATTTAAGAATCAAATCATAACTAAAAGATACCACTTTGTTTAGTTTCCTCCTATCAATTGAGCCTACCTTTGTTGATGAAGTTTGGCAGATGATGGATGAATTATTGCAATGCAAGAAGAGTTAAATGAATAAAAGAGGAATGATGTTTGTGATCTAGTACATAGCCCAAAGAAGAACATTATTGAAACCAAGTGGGTTTTTAGAAACAAGTTAAATGAAAAAGGTGGAGTGGTCACAAGGCAAGATTTATCGCACAAATAAAAAGGTGAATTGATTAGAAACAATGGCAAGGATAAAAGTTAGAAGTTATTTGTATCACACTTTCTTTTGCAGCAAATAATAATATTATATTATTTCAAATGAATATTAAAAGTGTTTTTCTAAATGGTTATATAAGTGAAGAATTGTATATTAAACAACTCTCAAGTTTTAAAAGTTGTGAATTTCCAAATCACGCTTTTAAACTTATAAAACTTATGTATAGTCTAAAACAAACACATATGGCATAGTATGATAGACTTAATAATTTATTGCTTAAAAATAACTTTAAAAAGGGACAAGTAGATAATAAACACTTTAGAAAATCAATAGGAGATGACATTCTTATTATTCAAATTTATGTTGATAACATTATTTTTTGTATCTATTAATGACACTATTTGCCAAAAAAAATTAAATTGATGCAACTTGAATTTCAAATAAGTATGATGGGAGAACTTAAGTTATTCTTAGGAATATAAATATAGCAAAGTCAAAAAGGTATATACATTCATCAAACTAAATATACAAAAGAGTTTCTCAAGTAGTTTAAGATGAGTAATTGCAAATCTATGGCGACACATATGCATCCTACGTGTTCACTTGAAAAGTTGACCAGAAAATCTATAGATGATGTCGCGGCCTAAAATTTCTAGTGTTTCTCGAATTCAATTGAGTCGCCACCAAAATTTATTTTAAAATAAGGAAAATATGGTCTTTAAAACGAAATTTTGAGTTTGGGAGTTGATTATGCGTAGAGAAGGTATTAGAACCCTACGACTTCTGTTAAAAATACGATAATTAATTGTGCAAAATTAATATCAACTTAAATATTTTTATTTTTACTTATTATTAAATATGAATATCAATTGTTTGTTTTTTAAACCTAATTTTGAAATAAAAGTATGGTTAAAAAAAATATTTTTATCAATATGCTTGACAAGAGTATGATAATGCTCCTGCATATGTCTTAGTGCAATGGAAAAATCAAAGCTGCTTAGTTCTTGTTGGCGAATGTGAATGTGTTGATTGTTTTTTAAAGAAAGTGTATTTTGTTCTTGATAAAAAAAATGTTATTTTAACCAAATACTAAGTTTGTTTGATTGAAATAATTATTTTGGAATATGAGTTTTAAGACTATCAAGTTGTACAATTTGTGTCTCAAAAATTCAAATATTAAAAAGATGACACATATAAATTAATCAAATTTTAAAAGTTGATTTTGAGTTAATTTAAAAAGAAGCGCGTGTTAGAACTATCAAGTTGTCACAACTTGCGTCCTAAAAGATTAAAAATATGTCACATCTAATTAATAAAATTAAACTAAATTTTATATATTTATTAATTTATTTGTGCAGACGAGTTTTAGAACTATCAAGTTGTCACAACTTGCGTCCTAACAACTTAAAAATTAACAAATGTCACATCTAATTAACCCTTCAATATTTAATCATAATTTTATCTTTATTTTCTTTTTAAGAATTAAAAAATTGATGTTAAATATTATATAAGTTTAAATGATTCTGGTAAACAAAATTAGTAATAAATACAAAAACAAAATAGCAAAAAGAGAAATATATGGACTTGTAACTTATATTAAATAGACAAAACCACATTTTAATAATAGAACCAAAAATACTTATTACCAGTGTGACCCGCTTTTAAAATATTTTGTAATTTAATAAGTGAAGAAATAAAATTCATTTTAATATTAAATAGCACAACAACAACAACAAAACTATTATAATATAAAATAAATGATATTTATGATACTTAATTAGGGTGAGATAGTTAGCGTAAAGATAGAGAACCAATAGAGAAGAAAAACTCATCTATCACATATCTATACTAAGCAAATTTATATTAAATAACATCATCAGTTAGCTTAATTGTATAAACTGTGCCAATCAAATAGGTAACGATGATATTAAAATTGTATTAATTCAAATGGTAAAATTAATATCATCGTTAGACTAAATAAAAAATAAAATAAAAATAAATAAATGGACGACTTATAGGAAAGCACAAAGCAAGAAAGCAGCGCACGAGGAAGCAGTACAATCAACTTTTTTCAACATTTCTTTATTTTTTTTGTTTTATTTTTATGTTTTTTTTTATTTTATATTTTTGGTGTTAAATATAATGTAATGAAATTAATATAAACTCATAGTAAGATATGATTTAACAAAATGACAATATTTAGACTTAATAATAACAAATATATATATATATATATATATATATATATATATATATATATATTTGAAATTATCTTTATTTGGTCGGACAAAATTGACTTACTACATATGAATTATAAGATCCCTACTTTACCTTACCATTTATAGATCTGACATCATGTTTAGTGTATGTGCAAGATTTCAAGCTAACCTTAGGTACATTTAAATGTTAAGAGAATCTTTAGATACCTAAAAAGTACTACCAACATCACCTTATTCTACACGAAATATTATGAGTACAAACTTAGTAGGTATTGTGATTCTAATTATGTTGGAGACAAACAGAGAGAAAAAGCACAAGTATAAATTGTACATTTCTATGTGACAATTTAATCTCTTGGTCAAGCAAGAGAGAAAGCACTATTGTCAAGTCAACAATAGAAGTTGAGTACATTTCAACACCTGGTTGTAGCTCTCACCTACTTTAGATGAAACATCAACTAGAAGACTAGAAAATCCTAGAAACCAACATTATGATTTATTGTGACAACCCTTTTGCCATTGCCTAACCAAAAACTTTATACTTCGTTCTAGAGCTAAACACATAGAAATCAAACACCATTTCACAAGAGACTTTGTTTATAAAGGTATATTTAATATCCAATTTGTAGACAATGAACATCAATAGATTGACATATTCACCAAACCACTAGCGGAAGATAGGTTTGACTTCATTAAGAAAAATCTAACCCTTATTTTTTTAGCTAACTGATGATGTGCCAATCTGACAGTAGTTTAGTTTCATACTTAGGATAAATTTTATGTTTATGTCATGTGACAAAATAGATAAAAGGCAATTTTCACTTCTATGTCTCTTTGTCATATGACAAAATAGGGAGAAAGAAGTTTGATAATGTGGGGAGAAAAAATACTTAAACTTAGGGGGTGTCAAAGTATTTAAAAGAAAAATTGTTATAAAAAAGGGGAGAATATTGGAACCAAGTTGGTTTAATATTTATAGTTTTGATACTAACAAAAGTATTTTATTATAACAACACATTTGACTTCATAGAGTATGAAATATGATTCGTGTTTGTGAAGACAATCTAAAATAAAATTTAATTCATATTTATAATTGAAGAAAATCTTCGATCAATATTTATAACAAGAATATATGAATTATTTACAAAAAAATTTGATCAAGATTTATCATAAGAAGATATAAATTATTTACAAGAACATTTGATCAAGATTTATCTACTAGAAGAATTGAATTATTTAGAAGAAATGTTGATAAAAGTCTACAAGAAGATATGAATAATTTACAATAAGATATAATCAATAATTGTTTACAAGAAAAAACATTCACAAGAAGATAAATTTATCATTTGCAAGGATGTGATTTAGAATTTTGACAAATGACAAAATATTGAATTGGACTTCGTCATATTCCTACTTGTAAAAATTTAAGAATCGGTCCAACACTATGTTCCAACCTAGATCAAAGCAAGCAATAGGAAGAAAGTTTCATCTGAAGAATTTGTCGGGAGAGAAAGAAGTTTGAAAATGTGGGGAGAACAAATTTAGACTTAAGGGGTGTCAAAGTATTTAAAAGAAAAGTTGTTATAAAAAATAAAGTTTTGTCATCATTGTTACGTCCGTGTTTTTCTAAGGGAAAAAAAAAAAAGAAAAAAATATAATAATAATATTAATTAATTAATAATAATAATAATAATAATAAATAAAAACCAACTCAACCCTACCCACTATCACTCTCACTCTCACTCTCTTTCCAACTCACTCCCTCAATTTTTCTCCAAATTTTTCTCTCTCCCTCTCCCTCTCCCTCTCGGCACACACCCCATCCCCCATTTTTGTTGCTTTTTCTTTCTTTTCCTTCCTTCCCTCTTACTTCCTCTCACTCTATTTCTCAAACCCTCAATCCTTAACAGGGATTTAACATTCCCACAGACATAATTTCTCAAACTCTTACAAATTCTTTTGGTTGGGATTTTTGGGATAGGATTTATGTTCTAAGGAAGGAAAAGGGTACCCATCTCTCGAGAGCTGTTGATTGAGACTCATTGAGGTAAATGCACAACTCTAATCCTAGTATGAATTCATAGAAAAATGTAGATTTGAGTAAAAATCTTATTTTGTGCTTAGGGTATATTTAAGTGATTTTTAGGCTTTCCTAGAGCTAGTTAAACTTTAGAATCATTTTTCTAAAGTCATGGAAATATTCTTGATGCTCAGATTTGTCCGCTGAGATCCTGCCGGCTACTTTGAGAGTTGTTGGGGAGCAAAGTTAGACGATTCTCCATAGCTGTGAGTTGACGACGATCATCGTCATATATTTTTTATACTGCTATTATTATTATTATTTTACTTGTTTTCTATATTAAAGCATTTATTGAAAAATTTGGGAAACACAACATTTGAATTTTATCTCGATTTCGTCAATTATTTAATTTAACGGTCGTTGTTATACAATATGTTACTATTTTGATTTACGTATGAGCTATAATATTTAAATCTTGAATTGTTATGCGATTGAATATGTTTTTCATGAATTACAATGAAAGGATTTTTAATATGTGTTTTGGGAAATCAGTGTGATAATTATTAAATCGTTAACTGCGTTAGGTGCACATAGTTACCTCGTTGTGATTAGGGAGGATTACCCGTTAGATGGAGCCACCCCTATGAGAAATATTGTCTGCAGGAGGAAAGGGCTATCAACGAGATGTAAGCTCCCTAGTTGATACGTGATGATGCGTTGCAGGAATTGAGAGGAGAGGGCCATCCGTTAGATGGAGCCGCCCCTAAGGGAAAGACCACCCTTAGGAGGAAAGGGCTATCAATGAGATAAAGCCGCCTCTTGATTCTAAAAATTTGTATTGTTACTTGTTTGATTGTTATGATGATTTTAAGGTTGTTCATTTGGAATTCGTTTCGTTATTCACTGGATTTTTAATATTTTTGTCAAACGATTAAACAGTTATTGGTGCCTTTTGTGTTTCCCTTCTAATTGATGGTGGTTGTTGTCTCCTCACTAAGTCTTTGTGACTTACCCTTTATGTTGCTTATTTTTTTTAGATTCGCAAGCAGCTGAGTAGGAATCTATTATTTGATTCAAGTCTCAACACACTTCTTTTTTTTGTTTTTGGTAGGCCTCTTTGATCGAGGACAATTTTTTTGTAACAGTTGTTGAGTCTATGTAAATTGCAACTATTTTGGAGTTTAGAAAGTCTGTTTAGTTTTTGGGAAGTGTATTAAGAAATTTGATTATGTTATTTGAATTGTGACTGAATTGAGAATTTGACAGGGATTTCATAAATTTGGAAATGTTGAATTTACAGAGGATACTCTGTCGAAATTTCGAGTAAAAAGTATATATATATATATTTTTTGAAATGGTAGTTAATTGATAGGCTTGCCAGGCTAGGAGTATAGCTTGTGTGCCGGTCACAACATTTAAATTTCGGGTCGTGACAAAGTTGGTATCAGAGCTCGGTCGTAGGTCCTAATAGCTGCAAACATAAGGTGATAATAGATTCTTGTTAGTAAATTGTGTACCCGGGCACAACTTACTTATAAGGGCTATTAGCACTTTATGAGAGTCTTATTTGTTGTCTAAATCTGTGTTTAAATTCATCATCACTACCTCTCCACAATTTCTTGTCGTCTTATTCAATTTTTGGATTATTATTCTTTGAATAGGTGAGAATGCCACCCAATACTAGGAATCCTACTTGAAGGGAAATTGTTGATGAATCAATTTCCCAAGCTCGAGGTGCTCGTCAACGAGGTCGTGTTTCAGTTCGTGCTCGAAATAGGCGTAGAGCTAATGTTGGCGGACGTGGCTTGAATGCTGATGTTGAGGTACCTAGGAGGAGGCGCGGAAATCCAGCCATGGAAGAGTTTGTTGTTGGTTTGCAGGGATTACAACAGGTTGTGCAACAACTTGTTGGGGTTGTCGTCGGACAACAACATGAGGGTGATCAAAGACATGAAAATTTCAATGGTCAACAAGAGGTTAGACAAGTCGAACATCAGACGACTACTGCAATGAGGGGTATTGAGGTCACTTTACCAGACTTCATGAAGCTTAAACCCCCTACTTTTTCTTGGTCTAGTGCAACTGAGGATCCACAATAATTCATTGACAGTCTAGAGCGGCTTTGGAGAGCATTGGGTTGTTCTGAGGTAAGAGCATTAGAATTGACATTATTTCAGCTAATAGGTGTGGCACGTGATTGGTTTGATATAGTGTCACGTGGAAGACAAGTGGGGTCACTTCCGTTAGCATGGAGAGAGTTCTCTCAATTGTTCATGACTCGTTTTCTTCCGGAGAGTGTTAGAGATGGGTTAGCTCATGAGTTTGAGCGATTGGAGCAAACAGAGGGTATGACCGTTTCAGAGTACAGTGCTCGTTTTACACAACTCTCTAGACATGCTCCTTATCCTATCACTGAAGAGATGCGTGTTAAGAGGTTCATTAGAGGATTGAAGGATTATTTATTTAGATCGGTGGTTGGATCTAATTGTTCTACTTTTGCTGAGGTTTTGAGTTTGGCCCTTCAGATCGAGCAACAACAGAAGGAAAAAGGATGCAATAGGCAAGATTCACGGAAGAAACAAAGGGTTAAAGGATCTTACAGTAGCTATTCGAATCATGGTGGTGGGTCTATGTTTGGTTATCAGGGGCAACAAAGACTCATGTCTCAAAGGGGTGGTCATAGTGGGCAGTCTTTTGGGACAGTGCAGATTCGTAGATCAGATTCTGGAGCAGCATCACAATCCACTTTCCCTCAGAGACATTCTGGTGTTTCAGCTATACGATGTTCTACTTGTGGTAGGTTTCACTTCGGGAATTGTTCTAGAGATGGTAATGCTAAGGTGTGCTACCAATGTGGTCAAATAGGTCACATTAGGAGGGATTGTCCTATAGACACGACACATCCATCCTCTAGTTATGCATCAGCACCAACGACTTTGGCATCTCCTCAGACTCATTCTGCATCTGTGCGTTAGAGTGGAAATTCTTATGTTAGAGGTTTAGGAACATTTCAGCAACGAGGTAGAGGATTTGGTGGTAGAGGTCAGGTACCAGCAGGAAGAGGTCAGGCTCGAGTGTTTGCTTTGACTCGTCAGGATGCTCAGACATCCAATGCATTAGTTACAGGTATACTTTCTATTTGTGCTAGAGATGCTCATGTTTTGTTTGATCCTAGAGCTACACATTCTTTTGTATCTGCATGGTTTGCTACTCGACTTGGTAAATGTTCATCTTCTTTACAAGAGCCTTTAGTTGTAGCTACACCTGTTGGAGGAAATTTGCTTGCTAAGTCGGTGTATCGTTCTTGTGATATAACTATTGATGGCAAGATGTTGCCGGTAGATTTGGTAGTTATTGACTTGATAGATTTTGATGTGATTTTGGGTATGGATTGGTTGGCTTTGCATCATGCCACTTTGGATTGTTATAACAAAGTGGTGAAATTTAAGATACCAGGACAATCAGTCTTCTCGTTTTAAGGAGCACATTGTAGGGTACCACATAATCAAATCTCAGCCTTGACTGCTAGCAAGTTAATGAGAAGAGGTTGTCAAGCGTACTTAGCCATGGTAAGGGATACACAAGTGGCTGAAGAGAAATTGGAAAAAATTCCAATAGCATGTGAATTTTCAAATGTTTTTCCTGAAGAACTTCCCGGGTTACCACCTGATAGGGAGATTGAATTCTCTATAGACTTAGTTCCTAACACTCATCCTATATCTATACCTCCTTATCGTATGGCACCAGCAGAACTTAAAGAGTTAAGAGAACAACTTCAAGATCTTCTTGATAAGGGTTTTATTCGTCCAAGTTCTTCTCTGTGGGGAGCACCAGTCTTGTTTGTAAAGAAGAAAGACGGATCCATGCGGCTATGTGTAGACTACCGACAATTGAATAAAGTAACTGTGAAGAATAAATATCTGTTACCCCGCATTGATGAGTTATTTGACCAACTTCATGGAGCTCAATGTTTTTCTAAAATTGATTTGCGGTCGGGGTATCACTAGTTGAAGATTAAGAGGGATGACATAACGAAGACAGTTTTCCGCACGCGTTATGGGCATTATGAATTTCTGGTTATGTAATTTGGGCTTACTAATGCCCCAACAACTTTTATGGATTTGATGAATCGTGTTTTTAAACCATTCTTGGATCAATTCGTGATTGTGTTTATTGATGATATCCTTGTTTATTCCAAGAGTAAAGAAGAACACGAGCAACATTTAAGGTTGGTTTTGCAAACCTTGAGAGATAAACAATTATATGCAAAATTCTCAAAATGTCAGTTTTGGCTGGATAGTGTGGCATTTTTAGGTCATGTTGTGTCTAATAATGGAATAAGTGTTGATCCAAGTAAGGTGGAAGCAGTCCAGAATTGGCCCAGACCTACCACAGTGAAGGAGATTCGGAGTTTTCTTGGTTTGGCCGGTTATTATCGATGTTTTGTGAAAGATTTTTCAAAGATTGCGTCTTCGTTGACTAGATTGACGCAGAAGAAAGTTGAGTTCTGATGGACTGATGCATGTGAGGAAAGCTTTCAAAAATTGAAGGAGTACTTAACGTCAGCACCTATTTTGGCATTACCTATAGGTGGTGAAAGTTATGCAGTTTATTGTGATGCTTCTAGAGTTGGCCTCGGTTGTGTACTTATGCAACAAGGAAAGGTTATTGCCTATGCATCTAGACAACTCAAGAGGCATGAAGTGAACTATCCCACACATGATTTGGAAATGGCTGCAGTTATTTTTTCTCTTAAGATTTGGAGACACTATTTATATGGTGAGACTTGTGAGATTTATACCGATCATAAAAGTCTTAAGTATATCTTTCAGCAGCGAGACTTAAATTTAAGACAAAGAAGGTGGATGGAACTCTTGAAGGATTATGATTGCACGATCTTATACCACCCAGGGAAGACAAATGTTGTTGCAGATGCTTTGAGTAGGAAATCCATGGGCACTCTCTCTCATATAGCAGAAGTAAATAGACCAATAGTTAAAGAATTTCAAGAAGTTGTTGAAAGTGGAATTCAATTTGAACTTGGTCATTCGAGATTATTTTTAGCCCACGTACAAATTCATCCAACCATAGTTGATGATATCAAAGAAGCTCAAAGTCAAGACCCATACTTGGTTAATATGGTAAATAATGTTCAGAATGGTAAAATTTCAGACTTTTCAGTTGATTCTGATGGTGTGCTGAGGTTGAAGTCTCGGTTGTGTGTTCCAAATGTTGGCGACTTTAGGAGGAAAATTTTAGAGGAGGCTCATCATTCTTCTTACACTATTCACCCAGGTTCTAATAAGATGTATCAAGACTTGAGAGAATTGTATTGGTGGGAAGGGATGAAGAGAGACGTAGCATATTTTGTCTCTAGGTGCTTAATGTGTCAACAAGTAAAAGCTGAGCACCAAAAGCCTGCGGGGTTACCTGTTGAAATACCTGAGTGGAAGTGGGAAGGCATCGCTATGGATTTTGTCATAGGATTACCACGAACCCAAAAGGGTTATGACTCAGTGTGGGTGATTATAGATCAGTTGACCAAATGTGCACACTTTTTGCCTATGAAGACTACTTATACTGCATCTCAATATGATAAACTTTATTTAGATAAAATTGTCTCTTTACATGGGGTACCGGTGTCTATCATTTCTAATCGTGGGGCTCAATTTACTGCTCAATTTTGGAAGTCGTTCCAAACTTCATTAGGAACTCGTTTGAAGGTTAGCACAACTTTTCATCCCCAGACAGATGGTCAATCTGAAAGGACGATACAAATATTGGAAGATATGCTTTGTGCTTGTGTTCTGGACCTTGGAGGTAGTTGGGATCAGCATTTACCCTTGATGGAATTTGCATACAATAATAGTTATCAATCTAGTATTCAGATGGCTCCGCTCGAGGCTTTGTACGGAAGACGGTGTAGGTCTCCGATAGGGTGGTTTGAAGTTGGTGAAGCTAAATTAGTCGGTCCATAATTGGTTCAAGATGCCATTGAAAAAGTTAAATTCATTCGGGATCGCTTAGTGATAGCTCAGAGTAGACAAAAATCTTATTCTGATAAGAGGCGTCGTCCCTTAGAGTTTTCAGTGGGAGAACATGTATTTCTACGACTCTCACCAATGAAAGGAGTTTTACGATTTGGTAAGAAGGGGAAGCTAAGTCCAAGATTCATTGGACCATTTGAAATTTTAGAAAGGGTCGGACCAGTAGCGTATCGCTTGGCACTTCCACCAGATCTTCCGGGAGTTCATCCAGTTTTTCATATTTCGATGCTTCAGAAGTATCTTCATGACCCTTCTCATGTGATTAATCATGAAGACGTACAATTAGATGAGAGTCTATCGTACGTTGAACATCCAGTAACTATATTAGATTGCCAAGTGAGACGTTTACTCTCAAAAGATATTGTTTCAGTAAAAGTCCTTTGGCGTGGTCCATCCGGTGAAGAAACTACTTGGGAACCCGAAGAAGTCATTCGTGTAAAGTACCCACACTTATGTTGAAATTCGAGGTTAGCAATGTTTATTAATTAAATAAAAATTCAAATAAATTCGAGGACGAATTTTTATAAGGGGAGGAGATTGTTACGTCCGTGTTTTTCCAAGGGAAAAAAAAAAGAAAAAAATATAATAATAATAATTAATTAATAATAATCATAATAAATAAAAACCAACTCAACCCCACCAACTATCACTCTCACTCTCACTCTCACTCTTTTCCAACTCACTCCCTCAATTTTTCTCCAAATTTTTCTCTCTCCCTCTCCCTCTCCCTCTCGGCACACACCCCCTCCCCCATTTTTGTTGCTTTTTCTTTCTTTTCCTTCCTTCCCTCTTACTTCCTCTCACTCTATTTCTCAAACCCTCAATCCTTAACAGGGATTTAACATTCCCACATACATAATTTCTCAAACTCTTACAAATTCTTTTGGTTGGGATTTTTGGGTTAGGGTTTGTGTTCTAAGGAAGGAAAAGGGTACCCATCTCTTGAGAGCTGTTGATTGAGACTCATTGAGGTAAATGCACAACTCTAATCCTAGTATGAATTCATAGAAAAATGTAGATTTGAGTAAAAATTTTATTTTGTGCTTAGGGTATATTTAAATGATTTTTAGGCTTTTCTAGATCTAGTTAAACTTTAGAATCATTTTTCTAAAGTCTTGGAAATATTCTTGATGCTCAGATTTGTCCGCTGAGATCCTGTCGGCTACTTTGAGAGTTGTTGGGGAGCAAAGTTAGACGATTCTCCATAGCTGTGAGTTGACGACGATCATCGTCATATATTTTTTATACTGTTATTATTATTATTTTACTTGTTTTTATATATTAAAGCATTTATTGAAAAATTTGGGAAACACAACATTTGAATTTTATCTCGATTTCGTCAATTATTTAATTTAACGGTCGTTGTTATACAATATGTTACTATTTTGATTTACGTATGAGCTACAATATTTAAATCTTGAATTGTTATGCGATTGAATATGTTTTAGATGAATTACAATGAAAGGATTTTTAATACGTGTTTTGGGAAATCGGTGTGATAATTATTAAATCGTTAAATGCGTTAGGTGCACCTAGTTACCTCGTTGTGATTAGGGAGGGTTACCCATTAGATGGAGCCGCCCCTATGAGAAATATTGTCTGTAGGAGGAAAGAGCTATCAACGAGATGTAAGCTCCCTAGTTGATACATGATGATGCGTTGCGGGAATTGAGAGGAGAGGGCCATCCGTTAGATGGAGCCGCCCCTAAGGGAAAGGCCACCCTTAGGAGGAAAGGGCTATCAATGAGATAAAGCCGTCTCTTGATTCTAAAAATTTGTATTGTTACTTGTTTGATTGTTATGATGATTTTAAGGTTGTTCATTTGGAATTCGTTTCGTTATTCACTGGATTTTTAATATTTTTGTCAAGCGATTAAACAGTTATTCGTGCCTTTTGTGTTTCCCTTCTAATTGATGGTGGTTGTTGTCTCCTCACTAAGTCTTTGTGACTTACCCTTTATGTTGCTTATTTTTTTCAGATTCGCAAGCAGCTGAGTAGGAATCTATTATTTGATTCAAGTCTCAACATACTTTTTTTTGGTAGGCCTCTTTGATCGAGGACCATTTTTTTTGTAACAGTTGTTGAGTCTATGTAAATTGCAGCTATTTTGGAGTTTAGAAAATTTGTTTAGTTTTTGGGAAGTGTATTAAGAAATTTGATTATGTTATTTGAATTGTGACTGAATTGAGAATTTGACAAGGATTTCATAAATTTAGAAATGTTGAATTTATAGAGGATACTCTGTCGAAATTTCGAGTAAAAAGTATATATATATTTTTTGAAATGGTAGTTAATTGATAGGCTTGCCAGGCTAGGAGTATAGCTTGTGCGCCGGTCACGACATTTAAATTTCGGGTCGTGACAATCATCATAAAGGGGAAGATTATTGGAACCAAATTAGTTTAATAATTAGAGTTTTGATATTAACGAAAGTATTTTATTACAGCAATATATTTGACTTCACATAGTATAAAAAAGATTAATGTTTTTTAAGACAATCTAAAATAAGATTTAATTCATATTTATAACTGAAGAAAACTTTTTATCAAGATTTATCACAAGAAAATATAAATTATTTACAAGAAAATTTGATCAAAATTTATCTATAAGAAGATTTGATCAAGATTTATGACACGAAGATATAAATTATTTAAAAGAATATTTAATCAAGATTTATCTATAAGAAAATATGAATTATTTACAAAAAAAATTGATCAGAATCAACAAGAAGATATGATCAAAAATTGTTTACATGAAAAATCATTCACAAGAAGATACATTTATTATTTGCAAAGATATGATTCAGATTTTGACAAAGGGCAAAATATTGAATTGGACTTAGTCATATTCCTACTTGTGAAAATTCAAGAACTGGTCCAACACTATGTTCCCACCCAGATCAAGAAAAGCAATAGGAAAAAAGTTTAATCTGAAGAATTTGCCAAAGTAATCTTAACAAAATACAAACAATATCAATATGAAGAATTTACAAAAAATAAATTGAAAAAAATACAACCAAATCAATCTGAAGAATTTACAAACTAAATCTGCACAAAATATGAACATAATAAATCTAGAAGAACTACTCAGATTGAATTCAGAAATAAAGAATTGGTTAAAGAACATATTATCAAAAAAACATCTTGTTCAAAATTATTTTTGAATAAGATCATTATTGACCAAGCTATGGATAAAGATACAATTCAGAATTAAACAATCATTACATTGAAGTTATAGTTTTATCTATAAATAGATACTCAAGGTTGAAGAAGAAGATCATCAAAATATTAGAAGAACTCAAGCTCACAATTTTAAATTCATTTTAGAGTTCAAATAGAGAAACACTTTTTTGAATGAGAAATATTTTCTAAGTAATTTTCTTATAGTGTGATAGTCATTGTTATAATAAACTTGTTATAAGCAACTACTTCAGTGTCAAACCTTTGTATTCAAACCCGATAATGGTATTAGTGTGGCTTCAACAATCTAGGATTGTCAAATTGTACGGTGAAGACTTGACTGTTAGAGTCAATGTGTGTGTGTTCCTCAAAAGTCTAGGGTTTTCAGGTTGTTTAAAAAGATTGATATGGAGGGTTAGATGCTTTTTAATTCAAGTTGTTGAATTAATGGATTAAATCATTATCAGTGAAAGGACTAGATGTAATCAAGTTAGTGGTGAACTAGGATAAATTACTTGTGTCATTTTATTCCTGCACCTCTTAATTTTGTTATTGCTTTCTACTCAAAGTAAATCATCAAATTTGAACCAGTTTAATCAAATAGTGAAAAAATTATCAACTAAGTCAAACAAATTCTAACCCCTTTGTCGTATTTGCACCGTCATCTAGTAGTGTCAAGTTATTGATTGAACCAACCTAACCAATTTTTATTGTGCTTCAATTGTCTTATATAAATAGTTCCTTTATACACTTTCTAAAGTTTAATGTTTTTGCAAAATACTATGAAAAAGTTTTAGACTCTATCCAACCCCCTTCTATAGTAAAAAAAAAAAAAACAATTTCACTAACAAGTGATATCAAAAGTTTGATCTCTTAGATTTTTGTGTTGCGAGTTTGGAGGAGAGGTGAAGATTTTGGAAAAAGGGAATAAATGAAGAACTTAGAGAGGAGATGGTTTAAATGGACTTATTTTGAGGAGGATTTTGGAAGACTTTAACAAATTTTTTAAATCATTTATATATTTTTATAATACTCAATAAATTAACAATATATTAATTATAAGCATTTAAAAAAATCAGTCTCTTAAAAAATACAATTTATTTTTCCTATTTCTCTATTTTCTTCTCCCTCCATTGCTCTTCCACCTCCTTATCTCCCCTCCCCTTGAAACTCCTAAACAAAGTGTCAGGGTTGAAAGTTTATTGACTTGAGAGTTTGTACGATGAACCTTTGTCATTATAACCTTCAAATTATTCGTCCAAATTTTAAGTTCAAATATTAGTATTTCGTACACCATTTAACAAAATCATCCACATTAAAATTTGCATTTAAATTGTAACATCGCTTATTTATAATTTTTTTCATCTATTTTTATCAATTCACGAAATTTGTCATCTATTTTAATTATCAACAATTTTAGTCATTCTATCAGATTTTTTAACTAGAAAATAACAATTTGACTTATTTTAAATAACGTGGAATACAATTTCATGATATAGAACTATCTAGATATATAATTATTCATATGTCAATAATTAAATTACAAATATAAAAAAATTTAAAAGTTAAAAATTAATTTTTATAATATTTTATTTCAATTTTATGACTGTTAATCATTTTATATTATTGTATAATATTATACGTTATTTAAAATGTTTTATCGTTATTTTTTAACTAAAAAAACTATTAAAAAATATTAAATTATTGATTTTTAAAATAAATTAATTAATTTTGTAAATTAATCAGAACATACGATAAAAATACAATTAAACACAAAAAAAAATAATTTACATTTACATGATTGCTTGTGTGAGAGATGGAGAACGAGTTTTACTAGATGACGTAATCACGATCTAGTTTTGTATGTAACATTGATGATAATTATTAATTAATGATAATGAAAACAAAATATGCTTTATTAAAAAATGGAAGGAGGAAAAATACAATGATGCACTTTGTGAAACACCAACTGCCATGGATGACCTCTAGTACTGTCCAAAATAAATAAATAAATAAATTAACAAACTTTGTGTATGGTTCTAGTTGAGTTCGACATGTGTACGCCACTTCCCAACGAGGGTGTCCAGAAGCATAAGATATTGTTACTTACTAAGATCCATAGCGTGGGACCCATTAATTTTATAATCGCGATCTTTTTATTAACATAACACCATAAATTTTTTAAAAATGATTACGTAGATGATTTATATAAGATATAATATTTTTATTTAGTAATTAATTTTGAATAAAACATTATTGATATGTCGTTTTTGAAATTTTGAGTGTTATGTATGATTGGTGAGTTTTTTATGTCTAATTTTTTTTTCTCAAGATATATATACATATATATATATATATATATATAATAAAATGTAGATTTATTTTTATCATAAAAGGTAAAGATTATAAAAATATTTGAAAAACTTATATCAAACTAAAATCAAAATTTAATTATAATAAAATTAGATATACATTTATCTATTTATCCGAATATGTAATAGTAACATCCAACACTGTCAACAATGTTCATTCAATATTAACACTATCAACATTATATAGTTTATTTTACGATATTGTAGATTGTAAATAAGATTTTAATAATTTTAATTTTGAAAAATCTCCTTTCAACAAATGCAACATTAATAGAAATAGTTAATATTATTCTATAAAATATGCAAATGTTAGGAAAACAATTTCATATTTAAAATAACTGAATATTAAAAAACTTGATTTTGATTCAATTGTTAAAATAAAATTTAACTATCAAGATCAT
>JBBPBR010000001.1:21444328-21485066 GCA_037974775.1 Cicer pinnatifidum | reverse complement strand
ATGTGGCTGAGTGGATTGAACTTTGATTGTTGTGGACTAGGAGGGTTGGTTTTTTTCAATAGTTTCTTTACTTTTTGATTGTTGGGTTCAAAATGGGGAGGAAAAAGAAGCAAGTAGGAGAAACAAGTGAAGAGAATGGGAATCATAGCAATGTCGAGGATAAAAGCCCGAATGCGTATGATAATGATACTTTGGTGTTTATATCCATGGCTCAAGAGTTGAAGGAAGAAGGTAACAAAATGTTCCAAAAGAGGGATGTTCAAGGAGCATTGGTGAAGTATGAGAAAGCTCTCAAATTGCTTCCAAGAAATCATATAGATGTTTCGTATTTGCGGAGTAACATGGCTGCGTGCTATATGCAGATGGGACTTGGTGAGTATCCTAAGGCAATTAATGAATGCAATTTGGCTCTTGAAGTTACTCCGAAATATAGTAAAGCTTTGTTGAAAAGATCAAGGTGTTATGAGGCTTTGAATAGATTGGATTTAGCATTGAGAGATGTTAGTAGTGTCTTGAAGACGGAGCCGAATAATATCATGGCGTTGGAGATCTCAGATAAGGTGAAACATGCGCTTGAAGATAAAGGGTTAAGAGTGAACGATGAGCAAATCGAGTTGCCTCCAGATTATGTTGAACCTCCTTATGCCTTGCCTTCTGAAAAGGTAGTGAAAGAAAAGAAACACAAGAAGAAGAGCAAAAAAGATAAGGTAAAGGCTACCAATGAAGTTGTAGAAAATCAAGTTGAGGAGAAACAAGAAGAGAAGAAAGATGAGGACAATATTGTGGCAAATAAAGCTGAGGATGAGCAGAAAGAGAAAAAGGCTAATAAATCTAAAAAGAAGGCGGCGAAGGAAGAAATTGATAAGCAGAAAGATGATGTTAAGGAGGTCAATGAAGAAAAAAGTAAGGGTAGAAGTGAAGATGTACTTAAGAAAACAGCAAAACTTATTTTTGGCGATGATATAAGATGGGCTCAATTGCCGATTAATTGCAGCCTCTTTCAGCTAAGAGAAGTTATTTGCGACCGGTTCCCAAGCCTAGGAGCACTTCTTGTCAAATATAGAGATCAAGAAGGTGATTTGGTCACAATCACTTCTGATGAAGAATTAAAGTTGGCTGAAACAGGATCACAACAAGGTTCTATTCGACTTTATATAGTAGAAGCTAATCCTAATCACGATCCATTCTACGAGAAACTTCATGTGAAGGATGTGGAAAAGGTTGACATTGATAATGCTCCTAAGAATGGTTGTGCGGTGAAATCAAACAAAATCATTAGCTCATCTTGTGTTGAGGATTGGATAATTCAGTTTGCACAATTGTTCAAGAATCACGTTGGATTCGAGTCCGACCGGTATTTAGATTTTCATGAACTTGGGATGAAGCTCTATTCAGAGGCGGTGGAGGAGATGGTTACAAGTGAAGAAGCACAAGGACTATTTGACATGGCGGGAGGTAAGTTCCAAGAGATGACAGCTCTAGCATTGTTCAACTGGGGAAATGTGCATATGTCAAGGGCAAGGAAGAAAGTTTATTTAACCGAAGATTCTTCTAAAGAGCATATCATTGAACAAATCAAAAGTTCATATGAATGGGCGCAGAAAGAGTACGCACAAGCTGGAGAAAAATACGAAGCAGCCATCAAAATTAAGTCAGATTTTTATGAAGGCTTCCTTGCTCTAGGTCAGCAGCGGTTCGAACAAGCTAAACTTTCTTGGTATTATGCACTCAGTTGTAATATAGATTTAGCAACATCGCCGTCTACAGAGATTCTACAGCTTTACAACAGTGCTGAGGAGAATATGGAGAAAGGAATGCTGATATGGGAAGAATCACAAGAGCAGCAGTTGAGAGACATTAGTTTACATACACATAATTTCAGGTTGGGCGGGCTACTAAAAAACATTTCATCAGATGAAACTGCTACAATGGCGGCAAACATGAGGTCTCATATAAATCTCTTGTGGGGCACCATGCTATACGAACGTTCAATTGTGGAATTCAGATTAGGGTTACCTGTATGGCATGAATCTTTGGAAGTTGCAGTTGAGAAGTTTGAAAATGCAGGAGCTTCTCCAACAGATATAGCTGTAATGTTGAAAAATCACTGTTCAAATAACACTGCTGTAGATGGTACGTTTTCTTTTTTAGCTAGAATGTTTTTAGATTAATCAATATGTATTCATATATACTAACAGTTCTTCGAACAGGTCTAGGTTTCAAAATTGATGAAATAGTACAGGCATGGAATGAGATGTACGAAGCTAAAAAGTTGCAGAAAGGAGTTTTGTCGTTTCGTTTGGAACCCTTGTTCAGAAGAAGAGTATCGAAAATTTACCACGCCTTTGAGCTTGTGTGAGTTGCATCTTTTTCTGCAAATTGTTGAAGATTAACAGAACTGACACTCACATCGGTTGCTTCTGTGCCTGAAATGCTATTATCATGATAAGGTAACTGAGAGTCTATGGCATATATATTGATAACGTTCATGTTATTCCTTTTCTTTAAGTCGATTTTAACTACCTGCATTTATTTTTTCTACATAATTTGTTCTCTGATACGTAATATTCTGTAGAATGAAAATCTATGAGTGCATCTTGCAAACAGTGAAGCACATAGACTTTTAGGATTGGGCGTGTCTGCATGTCTGACACACGTCAATGTACGACACTCTTACGATACGTGTCTGACAACTCATACATGCGTCCCAAAAACACTTTTTTTTTTGCTTCCGTGCAACTCAAACACATCTACAGTAATAATAGACACCCACAAACAATTAGAACAAAAAAAGCTTTTAAAAGTAACATTAGTAGTAGATGGTGATCATAAGGAGGTCTGTCTAGTTGACACTTAAACAGTAAAATGCGGATGAAGTGCATAGGAAGGCATAGTTAATGAGACACTTGAGTTGAGAAAGATTCCGATGTAGGAGAATCTAGGAGTCTGTTTACTTCGTGAAAACATTTTTTGTTTTTTTAACGTATTTTCATGTTAACTTACTATTAAGATGATGTGAAACACCTGAAGTGAACCATTGTGATGGAGAGAAAATAAAATGCCATGTTAGGGACGATGCATTCTTGGAAATAATGAAAACAATTATTCTTTCTATTTTCATTGTTTTAAAAATGCAGACAATTGTTCATTCAAGAGTTTCTTATTTTCTTTTTAGCCAGTAAAAATATTAACACAAATTTTAAAATAGAAAAATAGAAAATGTTTTCAGAAAGTAAACAGACTCTATGTTTCTCAAACTCCCGTGTGAGACGTGTTTTCTATTTTCAATATTTTCCGTATCTATGTAAATTCTTGTATCAATATACTACTATTGAGCTATAGAGTGGGGTTTAAATTGAATAAATTTTTTGTCAAAATATGTTTCTGTTTAATATCCCTCAAGTATAGGGATTCAATTGAATAGAAGTACTCGTAGGGATTTAGTTATACATGAGTACTAGTAGGGAATTTAGTTATATATGAGTACTAATATGATTTGGTTGTTTAGTAATCTAGTATATATATATATATATATATATATATATATATATATATATATATATATATATATATATATATCTGATGTATTGCCAACATATTTCAATTCAATAAATATAATTTTACTCTAATTCTTGAGATGGTATCCGAGCTCTCAATCTTTGAGAGCCTTGCTTCCGCATAAACCCTAGCCGCCTTTATTGCGGTAAACTTGAGCCACCGTTATTGTGGCCCTTTGCTGCAATCATTGTACTCTGTTTGTGATCCATAAAGTCTGTTTGTTGCCTTTTTTCTGAAACCAGCCGTCACTGCCGTAAACACAACTTTCAACTTCTCTCACCACTGTTGAACACTATACACTGACCGTACCACACCACCGCCCTCCATTCAGCCGTTCGCCGCTATTTTTCGTAGATTATAAATAAGAGAAACTTGCTGTTTTTTGTTTTTCATCCATGGCGGGAGAAGGAGTAGTGATCATAATGAAATCGAGAATGAAACAGGAAATAAAAAATTCCAAGCCGAATTGCAAAACCTCTCATCCGTTCACAAGTTGAATGGGAAGAACTATTTGAAGTGGTCTCAAATTGTGGGCACTTTTTTGAAAGGTAGAGGGATGGCAGAACACTTAACAGATAAACCCCCCAAAGAAACAGATCCCATATTTAAGAGGTGGGATAAAGAGGATTCTATGATCATGGCATGGTTATGGGATGCAATGACCTCAGAAATCAGTGACACTTGCATGTTTCTCAGCACTGCGAATAAGATTTGGAAGGCATTAGAAGAGACTTATTCCAAAGCCAAAGATGCTGCCTAAATATACGACGTGAAGGTGAAAACTGTGGCTGCTAAACAGGGAAACAAGACTGTTACTGATTATGCAAATCATCTCAAAGCTTTGTGGATGGAGTTGGATCATTACAGAGTTATAAAAGCCAAGTGTTTAGCAGATGCAACATTACTCAAGGAGTATATTGAACAGGATAGAGTCTATGATTTCTTGGTGGGACTCAACTCTGATTTTGATCAAGTTAGAGTGCAAATCCTTGTTAAGGAGAAAGTACCAGGAATTAATGAAGTAGTGGCTATAGTGAGAAATGAAGAAAGTAGAAAGGGACTAATGCTAACAGTCCCACCTGTAGAAAGCTCAACAATGATGGCTGACCAAAAGAAAGAAGGAAGAGCCTATGTGGAGAAGAAAGGTGAAGGAGTGTGGTGTACATATTGCAACAAGCCTCACCACACTCGCGAAGAATGCTGGAAATTGAATGGGAAGCCACCTAGTAAAGAGTGGGGCTCTCAAAACCGAGACAAGGAGTGGGAAAAAAAGGGAGGTCAAGCACACATAACTACATGTACTAGTGAAGAAAGTCAAGAAGGTATGACACAACTGAACCAAGATGAGGTAGAAAAGTTGAGATCTTTGCTAACTAGTTTGGAGAAACCCACAAGTACTTGCTCTTTGGCACATCAGGACAAGCACTCGGGGAGGACGATTGGACATGCTAGAGAATGGAATGACCTTTATTGTTTGGATAACCAAGACTCAGCTCCGAAGTTATTCAACAACAATAACTCCTTTTTTTCAGAATCAATAAAAACCATTAGGGATAAGGTTCTTTTGTACCATTGTCGCCTTCATTGCAGTTTCCTTTTTCTTGAAACCTTAGCCACCTTCATTGTGGCTCTCTTTCGTACCATTGTCACCTTCATTGTGGTTTCTATTTTCTTGAAATCTTAGCCACCTTCATTGTGGTCCTTTTTGCCGCCTTCATTGCAGTTTCGCCTTCGGTTTCTATTTTTCTAAAACCTTAGCCACCTTCATTGTGGCCCTTTTTGCTGCCTTCATTGCAGCAACTTGTGATTTCTTTTTGGCCTACTGCTGCCATAGTACGTTCAATACTTACGTCGTTACTGTTCACGTCTGTTTGACCCCCTTCTAGACCTCATTTTAGCGCCATTTTCAACCAGATTGTAGATCGGCCGTTTCTCGTTTAATTTTGGGGGTTCACTCTCTGATTGGAGCACTTTTGTGGCTAAACAACAACAACTTTAAAAGAATTGTATCCAAGCTGGGAATGGGGAACATCTAGGGAAATGTCAAAATATGTTTCTGTTTAATATCCCTCAAGTATAAGGATTCAATTGAATAGGAGTACTAGTAGGGATTTAGTTATACATGAGTACTAGTAGGGATTTAGTTATACATGAGTACTTGTAGGGATTTAGTTATACATGAGTACTAGTAGGGATTTAGTTATATATGAGTACTAATAGGATTTGATTGTTTAGTAATCTAGTATATATATATATATATCTGATGTATTGCCAACATATTTCAATTCAATAAATATAATTTTACTCTAATTCTTGAGACTTTTTATGTCTCATTAGTCCTGATTCAGTTCTATTAGAATCCCTTTTCAGATGTTTTTTTGTTAGAGATTTTAGATTGCTTTGTCTTAAAATGCAGGAAATTTGAATTCTACTTGGGAGATATGTTTTTAGAAGAATAAAGCAACCTTTAAAAGAATTAGTGTTACTTTCTTTAGAGCAAGTAAATGAATTCACTGCCCAAGGTCAATTATTCTGCATGGATCTTAGAAAAACAATGTTTCAAGAACTGAATTTTTAACTAAATCAGTTGGAGTCATGAAGCACACTGAATTGATGGAAATTGATTTAGTTATGTAATATTGTTCAAAACAATCATCTTTCAATTAATCTTTCATAGTGGCACATATAGACTTAGTAATGTTAGCTTCTTGAGCTGGATTTTGTTTATAAAATATGACTATGGCTTATCTATTTTGGTAACCTTTGTTTGGCTATTCTGCAGGTTTGTTTGGCTATTTTCTGGAGTTTGGTTTCTAGTTCTACATTGTAGTTATAGAGAAAAGAAGAAAAAAAACTATTCTTTGCATTGTGCTTCGGTGTTCCGAAAACTTAGGAGTTAGCGAGTTTGTTTACAGGTTGGGAAGATGGAGATGCAGGAATTGCTTTTAACTCAATATCTGCATTTGCTCACATTGTGTTCCCTTTATGATTAGATTTAGGATGTTTTGAATTTACACAGAGAGGAGTGGGAGATATATATTTGTTAGTCTGTTTTCCTGTTTTCTTTGTTATGTAATTTATCCATTTGTAAACTATTTGTTCAGTTAGTATTTCTTCATGAGATTTCATTGTACTAGATGATTATTGAACTTAGTAGTTTAAACTATTGGAGGTTACTTCCCCACTCCCAAGTCCCAACATTATTTCGGAATTATGCGTTCCTAAAATATCACCACATTTCATACATCCAAATGTGTGCTTCTTGACAATTTGTCTTGATGCACACTTCTGAAAACATTGAAGGGTTTTTAGTAGCCCTTTAATGTGATCTTAATAGTTATTTTACAACTCTCTTTAAAGAGATTTGAACTTACCATTTGACATTTAAGGCATAACACTCTTTTTTAAGGCATAATGTTCTTGATCTTGTTTTCCATCAATCTAAATCAAATCCTTTTGATCAAGATATTCCAGCTGGTTTTGAAATTCCCACTTTGAGTTCCGTGCACAATCCTATTTTACAAGGTCAACCGTCAAGTCAAATTAATTCTGGAAGAATTTCATAAATGTCTCCCATCTTCGTCTCTTCTCTTCTCAAGTGAGCTTATCCTCTGTTTTTGGTACTTACAAGTATTTTGTTAATCCTACCTTTGCCTCTTCTGTTTCCACTATTCCTCAACATAATGCTCAATTTGTTATTGTTCCAACTATTGGTTTAACTTTTGACACTCTAAAATCTTTTTGCAATTCTTTTGTTCCCTCTCAAGACCCACAAATTTCGACTTCACAAAGTGTTCTTAAAGATGCTCATTCATCAAAAAGGACAAAGATTGAAAGGAATACCACCGAGACAAGGAAGAACATCCCTAAGATCTTTACTGCTCTTCAAACCATCTGATCTTCGTCACCATCATTATCCTTCTGATTCTACTTTGTGTTTATTTCCTCCTACCTCTTTTTGTTGTGACAAAAGGGGAGAAGAATTAGATTCAGTTTTTTAGAAATATTTTTGAATTTTTTTTATGTACTTCTCTGTTTTAAGTGTTCTGATGTTTCTTGTTTTTCTTTTTGAACTATATATTTATGAATTATTATGATAGTTGGATTAATGAAAATGATATTTTGGTTCAAAAATTACTCTTTGCATATGTTGGTAGATGCTATAATTGAGGGGGAGCTTAATTTCATGCTTAAATCAGAGTCAATATTTAAAATCTAACTAATATGTTTGTCATCATCAAAAAAAGGAAGATTGTTGAAGCAAAATTCATAATTATTGTTTTGAAGATAATCAAACATATAATTAAATTGTTAATTATGATTTTGGTCATATTATCTATTAATTTGTGTTTTTGAGTGATTTATTTAAAGATAAGAAATCAAACATATGTTTGGATATTCATGCAAAAATTATGTGACCCTTTTCAAAGCAATCAAGAAAGATTTGATCATAGTTTGTGGTCCCATATCATGCTATATCAAGACATAAATCCACTTTATAAAGTCCAAGAGTTTTGGAAGAATCTTCAAAATGAATGTCAAAATAATTAGAGAATGTACACGATACATCGATCATACGTGAGTACATGAAAAATATGAATGTAAAATGTAGATAAATTCTTGTTCATTTAGTTCTCCGATCCTTATACAATGTTATAGGCCTACAAAATTCAATGGATAAATGAAGATAACAACTGTTTTTTACATAATGACTCTATTACATCTTGTGTGACATTTTTTTTCCGAGACAAATCACAATGCATTGTTTGAAAATGATTACCCTCTTTCTTATTATATATATATATATATATATATATAATATTTGTTTTTTTATGCACCTATATATATGTTTAGAATCTATTGAGTTCATTTGTATATATTTTTCAAGTGTCAAAATATTTAAAATATATTTGTTATATTTTCACATATATCAAGTTCCAACATTTATTATCATAAAACAACATTTTAAAATGCTAGAGCAATCAACCATGAAACTAAATTAGTTTAGAACGAATGTAATGTATAACATGGAATGAAAATATTGAAAAAAATACGTTCATTACATTGAGAACAAAATAACTGTGCTTACAATGTAGGGATGAATGTGTTTAGCTTTAGTGAGAGGGATAACAAACGCTAATCATTTTTATAATTTAGAACTTCTTCTGATGAGCTTCCAAGAATATATATATATTTGTTTTTTTTATCCCTAACTTTTACATGGACTGCTTTTCTAAGTTTTCAATCCATCGGAATGCTCTAATTTTTTTCTAGGTCGCCTTTTCAGGTTTTCAATCTAACGAGTTCAGTTTTTCAATCATTTTTTAAGCATAATATTTTTTAACTGAATATGAATTTATTGGAAGTGGAAACTTTTCTCCATCCATTTCTACGAGTATTAGAGCTCCACCAAAAAAAAACCTTTTTGACAACATATGGTCCCTCGTAGTTCGATGTTCATTTTCCAAGAGAATCCTTTTTTATGGGAAATATTTTCTTTAATACTAAGTCTCCTTCTTGAAACTCTCGAAAACAAACCTTTTTCTCATAGGTTTTTTTAAGTCTTTTTTGATATAGCTGACCATGACACAAAGCTATCATTCTTTTCTCTTCTATAAGATTTAAATGGTCAAATTGTGACTGAACCCATTCGACTTCTTCTAATTTTGTTTTCATTAAGACTCTGATCGAGGGAATTTCAACTTCAATGGGAAGTACCGCTTTAATTCCATACACCAATGAGAAAGGAATTTCCCTTGTTGAGGTGCGAAAAAACGTTGTATAGCAAGATAATGCAAAGGGAAACATTTCATGCCAATCTTTATATGTCTCTACTATCTTTTGTATGATTTTCTTTGTATTTGTATTTGCTGCTTCTATAACCCTATTCATTTTTGAATGATATGGCCATGAATTATGATGCTAAATTTTGAAACTATCACCAAACTCATTCATCATTTTGTTATTCAGATTGGTTGCGTTATCAATGATAATCTTATTTGGTAAGCCATATCAACAAATTAATTCTCTTTTGATGAATCGGATAACCACACTCCTCGTCAGATTGGCATAAGAAGCAACTTCAACCCATTTTGTGAAATAATCAATAACTATTAGGATAAAACGATACCCATTTGAAGTCTTAGGCTAGATGAGTCCAATATACATTCACCCCCTATATTGAAAATGACCATGGTGATTTTAAGACATTCAAAGGGGTGTGAAGTACATGTACTTTGTCAACATATATTTGACATTTATGATATTTCTTTTCGTAACTAAAACAATCAGACTCCATGGTTAACCAATAGTAACCAACCCTTAAGATTTTGTGTGCCATTGTGTGCCCATTTGCATGAGTTTTAAAAGAACATTTGTGAACCTCTTGAATGATTTTCTCTACCTCCGTTTCATCCACACATCTGAGGAGACCCGTATCATGATTTCTCTTAGAAATCACATCACCATGTAAGAAGAAGTTCATTGACAAACTCCTCAAAACCCTATTGTCATTCTCTAAAACACCTAATGGATATTCATTATTCTTAACATATGATTTGATATTATAAAACCATGGATTATTGTCAGGCTTTTCTTCTATTGATAAGCAATATGCTGGCTTATCCTTTTGTTGAATTTTGATGATTGACACTTCCTGACCGATGCTTATTTGAAACATTGATGATAATGTGGCCAAGGTGTCGGCCAATTGGTTTCCTTATTGAGGAATATGGTGAAAAGTAATCTTCTCAAAATGTTCAGACAATTATTTGATATGTGTATGATACATAATCAATTTGGAATCTCGCATTTCCCACACTAATTTCGTTTGATGGATGGCCAACAATGACTCTCCATATACCTCAAGAACTTTTACCTTTGATTTAATAGCTGCTTTAATGCCCGTAACACAATAAAGCTGTAAAGGGAGTGAACTGGTTCTCTAGGAAATCAAAATCGCTCCAATTCCATGCCCTAATGCATTAGAAGCACCATCGAATACCAACATCCATTTTTATTTATTAGAAGATTTATTCTCTTCGAATAAAGTCATTATGCCTTCATCGAGAAATTCAAATTGCATTAATTGATAACCTTCTACAAGTTGTTGGGCCAAATACTCTACTAGTTCACTTTCTTTGAGAGCCTTCTATGTAACATACACCAAGTCATATTCTGATAACAACATCTACCAACGGGCAATCCTTCCAGTAAGAGCAGGTTTCTCAAAGATATACTTAATTGAGTTCATTTTAGACACCAACCAAGTCGTATGACATAACATGTATTTAGGGATGGCAATGAATAGGGTTTGGGTAGGGTATTATAGTACCCATACCCATACCCGCAGTTTAAAAAAATACCCATACCCGTGCCCGTACCCTCTTGGGTATCAATTTTAATATCCGTACCCTTACCCTCTGGGTACCTAAGTGCCTATACCCACACCCATTACCCACACTTTAACTAAAATAGATCGATAAATAAATATTATTTTGTGATTAAATTTAAAAATTATCTAAATATCATAAATCCAATCATAAAGTATTATAAACTAAAATATTTTCTAACTCAAAACATTTCAAATGAACACTCATTACAATACACATTCAAATATCCATAATAATATTTTATGAAGTTGCAACTCTTACGACAATATTATTTGAGATCAGTAAAAACAATTTATAAGAAGTTGCAAGTATAATTATAAAAACACAATTAATAAGATATAACTTTGTTATAAAGTCACAATTATTTAACTATTCATCATAATCAAATTCTTAAAAAGTTTGCAAACGTTTATCTTTTGATTTGATTATAAATATTGTAATGGTTCAATAATATTAATAGATATTAAAATATAAAGGAAAACAATTAATTAAACTAAACATTAATATAATAAATGAATAAATAGTATATTTATATAAGTGCGGGTGCGGGGCGGGGTGGATACTATAGTACCCGTACCCGCACCCATACCCGCTTAATTTTGCAGGTAATTACCCGTCCCCGTGCTCATACCCATTATGCGGGTTTTTACCCTACCCATTGTGGGTTTTTTTTGCGGGTACCCACTGGGTCTGGGTCTAATTGCCATCCCTACATGTATTGCCTCAACCGACGAGCAACCCATGCTAATGTGCAACATGTTTGTTCGAGTAGTGAATACATTGTTTCACAATTGGTAAAATTTTTGCTTAAATAATAAACAACATGCTCTTTTTACCAGATTCATCATGTTTTCCCAATACGCAACCCATTGACTCGTCGAATACTGTTAAAGACATAATAAGTGTTTTCCGAGGAACATGAGGCACCAAGATTAGAGATTTTGTAAGTATTGCTTAATCTTCTTGAAAGCTTTTCGACAATTCTTATTACATTCAACCTTTTGGTCTTTGCGAAACAACTTGAAAATTGGTTCGCATATTGCGGTGAGATGTGATATAAACCTGACAATGTAATTCAATCTACCTAAGAAGCCACAAACTTATTTTTCCATACGTGGAGCCGACATTTCTCATATTGCTTTTACCTTATCTAGGTCTACTACTATTCTTTTTTGAATAACGATAAACCCAAGTAACTTGCTTGATCTCACACCAAAAGTGCATTAACGGAGTATGAACTTACTTAGTCACACAAACAACTTTTGAAGGTTAATAACATGGTATTCTTTGGTCCGAGACTTTGCAATCATATCGTCCATGTAAACCTTTATCTCCTTATGCATCATGTTATGAAACAAAGCTACCGTTGCTCTTTGATAGGTCGCCCCATCATTTTTTAATCCAAATGGCATCACTTTATAGCAAAAAGTTCCCCATTTTGTAATAAATGTATTTTTCTCTATATCCTCGAGAGCCATCTTGATTTGATTGTACCCTGAGAAACCATCCATTAAGGAGAAAAAAATATATATTGAGAAGTGCTATCTATTAGGACATCACTATGAGGCAAAAGTAAATCATCTTTAGGATTGACTTTATTTGAATCCCGATAATCAACGCACATTTGAATCTTTCCATCTTTTTTTAGAACTGGGACAACATTAGCATCTATTGAGTTTAAGTGACATATCAGACCTCATTCTCTAGAGTTTTTGTTTAATTGGAGCACATTCAGGCTTGAGCGGTAGCTTATGTTCAACTATGTTAATATCTAGTCCAAACATATCATGATATGACCATACAAAGACATCCACATAGTCAAATAAAAGTTTAATCAACTTTTCTCATTCACTTTCTTTCATAGACATACCAATTTTTATTTTTATTTATTTTTTATTTTTTTTCTATCATATTCAATTTCCAAATTGATCACCTCAACAAGTTCTTGATAGGATTGGATTATCTTAGCTTCCTGTTCCATTATTCTATCTAGTTCTGGGGGAGGCTCACAATCATCTTCACAATCCTCGTCAGCTTGATTAATTGGGTGTTCAAAATTATAAGAATGGGTTCTGGTGTTGCTATTTTCAACAAGTTCAATTTCAACTTTGAATTGTTTAAATTAAGAAGAAAAAGGAAAAAAAAATGAAAATATGAATAAAGATTGCCATTTCAAGAAAAAGAAAGAAAAAAACTCTTGGAGAATTAAAAAATTCATTTAATTGATAATATGTACATAATTGAAATACACTTGTCATAATTATTATCCTTATAGCCTTGGGCAAAGTAAAAGAAGTTGAAATACATAATTACTTTAACATGAATTAACAAACATGAGAAACTCGACGATCTTCCAATTGTTGAGACTGGTGTTTGGAGAATAAGGGTACACTAGCTCGAGGGTATCATCGTCAACATGATCTTCTTCCGCAACAACCATCTGTTCATTATATATTATTTTGGCGTTTTGAAAGGCTTGAAGATTGTCACAAATATGAATATTATGTGTATTTGATGCCTGGTTTTCTAGTCGAGTCACTCTGCTTTCCTTAGTTTTTCTCTCACAACCTTTTCCTTATCAGCTTTGGTAGGTATATATCTTAAGATGTACCTATCATTCTTTATGGTATTTCCGACAATTTCAAAATTTAACAAAAACACCTTCTTCCAACATGGCATTGGTTTACTCCAATGATGTGATCAACGATTTTGGTTCCTTTAAGCGAGACCCTTCATCCATGAAGACAACATTTTCGATTTCTAATGCTTGAAAAGAAGTCTCTATGACTTCCTCCATGACTTCGATGTAGCCCATAAAAGATAGATTATTCACTATCATATCTTCTTCCCTAGATATTATTATCGGCTATTGTTCATTATAAATTTAGCTTTTGACGGATAATGGATGTTGCCGCTCCAACAACATGAATCCAAGGTCCCCCTAAAAGACAACTATATGCTGGTTTAATATCCATCACTTGGAAGGTTATTCCAAAGTTATGGGGTTTGATTTGAATCAGAAGGTCAATCTCACCAATAACTTGTCTCCTTGATCCATTGAATGCTTTCACCACCAAAGCACTGAGCTTCATATAGGCTCATTCGACAAAAAACTTTTGAGAGTATTGATTTCGACATGACATTCAATGGCGAACCATTATCAACTAGCACCCATGCGAGAATATGATCATGACACTTCACAAAGATGTGTAGTGCATTATTATGCTTTGTCCCCTCACCTAGTATTTAGCCATCACTAAAACTCAAAAAACTACTAGCGGTGATGTTACCGATAACTCCATCAAACTGGTCGACAACGATATCATGAGTAACATGAGTCTCATTCAAAACTTTCATCAAACCCTTATATGTGCTTCAGAGTTCAGTATCAAAGAAATAACATATATCTTGGAAGATGTTTGATTTAGTTGATCTACCACCTTATATTCACTTTGCTTGATGAACTTAAAAAATTCGTTAGCTTCTTCTTCAAGCACCATCTTTTGGCAAGTCTCTGGTCGTTTTATAACATTATTTAGAGCTTCTTTCTCTTTTACTCCATGAGCCTCCTTTTTCCTAGGTTGTGCATGGGTGTATACTCTACCACTCCGAGTCATCCCATAGATCCCTAAAATATTGGTGACATTAGTTCCTTTAGGTCCAAAGCTATCACTTGATTGGTGATTGGCCAAATGGGATATGACTTCATAGTTCCATGATACCGCCTTGGTATTTTCATAAGGAAAATGGGAAGATGCTTGGACAAATTATTAGGTTTGGCCCATTTGAAGTTGGCTTAAGATTCTATTTTCTATAGAGGATTTCTAATGGTCTTGGGAAAGATCTACTATTTTCCACGCACGACTCTATGGTCAATACATGATCATCTTTTGCACAATTTACCTATATGAAATTCATGTCCATTAATTCTTGAAGGAATTCCTTGAGATCTTCACAATTTTTTATGGAGCGTGAATCAGTTGGGTGAATGCCATAAATATTAACCTCCTTTTTAATCGTCTCAATCAAGTTTAACTTGCATAGCTCAGCAAAAATCACTTTTATAGGGGTTTTCACATGTTCTATATTCTTAATTGCACATTGGTCTACCCCATCTTCAATGACATTGACAAAGGAATTTATGTGGTCTGGCAAATGATTACTCCCCAGATTGGAACTATCTTCTTTGAAAGCAAACCATTTTTTATTAATCAATTTTTACACTTTCGATTTTAGGGCTTGACAATCTTTGATGGAATGCCCTATAACTCCTGCATGATATTCACATTTGGCATTTGGGTCATACCATTTTGGGAATGAAGGTTCTAGAGGTTTCATTGGTCTTAGGACTACCATTGAATTCTGGAGTAGGTGAGGCAACAACTGACTGTATGTCACAAGAATCGAGTCAAATTGGGTTAGCTTCTTTTCTCAATGGCTGATGGTTTGTATTGATTTGAGCATGGATTTTGGTTCCATAAGTTTTGTTGGGAAAACATGATAGATGAAGGTTTGACCAGAGGTGGTTGATAATAAGGTGGTCTTGAAGTGTGATATTGGGGGTATAAAGCTTGTGAGGTCGCAACCACATACGAATAGAGAATGTAAGGAATTTAGGATATCGGGGACATAAAATTTGGAGTTCGATAATAATTCATGGATGAAGAATAAGAGACCCTCATGTTTACCATTATAGCATTAGCATTTCCTTATTTATTCTTTATGAATTTCATCTGGGGTTTCTTCACGCCACCTGGTCCACATACGATCTTGCCACTCATCATCCCACTTTCTATTCTTTCTCCTATCATGACTATGTTAGAGAAATTTGATGAAATACTCCTAATCATCCTATCATGAAAAGACGACTAAAGCGTATTCGTATATATACCAACCATTTCTCTTTCAGATAAATGAGGATCTACTTGCGAAGCCACTTCTTTCCACTATTGTGCATAATGTTTGAATGTTTCATTGTCCTTTTTCAACAAATTTTGAAATTGCATCATGTTAGGAGAAATGTTAATGTTGTACCTATATTGTTTCAAGATGGCATCAACCAAGTCTTTCCACGAACGAATTCAATTTTGCTAAATATGCATATACCAAGTAGATAATGCCCCACTCAATCTGTCATGAAAAAAAATGAATGAGTAGTTTGTTAATGTGAGCATGAGAATTAGGGGTCGGAATAGGTCAGGCCAGGCCAGGCTTTGAAAGGCCTGAGCCTGGCCTACGATTTATTTTTTCGGCCTAAGCCTGGCCTACGGCCTATCATAGGCTTTTTTTTCGGCCTAAGCTTGGCCTTTTTAATAGTTTGGCCTGGCCTGGAAGCCTTTTTAAAAGCCTTTTTAAACGAATCCATTATTACTTCTTAAACAAATAAGGAACAACTACTAAGTGATTGACTAATTGAACAGTTACCGAATATAAAACGACTACCAAATATAGAATTGCTACCGAATATGGAACGACTACTGAATATGGAATGATTAGTAAGTGATTGCCTAATTGATAGAATTTAAAATAGAAAATAATATTATTAATATAATAATAAAAAATAATATTAAAAAATAATAAATATATATAGGCCGGCCTGTTAGGCCTAACAGGCTTTTTTATAAGCCTGAGCCTAACCTATTTAAATAAATAAGGTTTAAAAACAGCCTAAGCCTAGCCTTTTTATTAAATAGGTCAGGCCAGGCCAGGCCATAAGTAGGCCAGGCCATAGGCCCCTACGGACGGCCTAGCCTATTCCCATCCCTAATGAGAATCAATTTTTCTACAAAACATGGTCAAATGATTTTTAGGACATGTCGCACCTTTGTATTTTTCAAACTCAGGTTCCTTAAATTTTGAAGGGATCGCCACATCGAGAACCAAACACATATCAAAACCTTCGAGACCATAAACATTAATCCCCTTAATTGCTTTTATTTTTTCTTTTTAAAACATGAAATTTTTCTTTCAATTGTGTATCATCGCTGATAAATTGAGGTTGTTGCCAATTTCATCTAGCATCAAAATGGGGTACTTGGGGTGCACTAAATGTAATATTTTCTAAGGGTATAGTGTTTTGGGGTAGCACGTAGCCCACAAGAGACAAGAATAGTGGTTGGTTTAGGCTTTGAGAGTTGATAGTTGAATAGTTTGGGTTGTTGTCTATGGGGTTGATGACTAAGGAAAAAGTATAACCAGGTGGGATACCATATATAGGAAATTCCATAGTTTCCGTATGAAACTGTTGGGTAGTTGAGGTAAATCATAATGGGTGAGAAAGAGTGGTTTGGTGTTCTTCATTTTCATTTGGAGGATTCCCATCTGTATTCTCCTTCCTTGCCAAGGCCTGTATAGCTTCTAGGATTTGTCAACCTTGTCCTTCAATTGACTAACATATGCTGTGATCACTTCTTGGTTTTGCTCAAGTTCATCCATGATTTTGGAGTTTGTGTGAGTCCGATAAGGGTTTCGGGGAAACAACTTTATTGATTTCTAAAAGATCATATGATGCTAGTTAAAAAGTGAAGATTTATATGCATGCACGTGGGTATTAGAGAACAATTGATTTCACAACCTACACACACACATCTTCTTTATTTTTTCATTTATTTTATTTTTTATTTTATCATGCATCAAAGCCAAACCCATACATAGAGACAACTCGAAACAAAATCGTTCATTGATAATTAAAAGGATACAAGTGCAACAATTTGTTTTTGAAATACATTTTTTCTATCACTCTCGACAAATTAAATCATTCATAGCTTATATCAAACTATTACAATGTTGAATAAAAGTAAAAATCTCAACAGGTGTGGCATATCTATGTTTGCTTCAATTTTTCATAGGAGTATGGGGACCCTTTTGATGACTTGGTTGGCTATGAAAGAGAGTCTATCACAATGATCCATCCACATTATCCCTGCTTGTCCAAGTATCTTTATTGCTTCCACTTGATCAATCATTCGGTTTCTTAACATATTTACTTCCTCTTGTTCTTTCAACCATGCATCTTGGTACATGGCAACATCTTCTTGTTTTTCAATCTTTTCTTCTTCTATCCATATCTTATATTCTGCTACCACTCTCTCCAACTATTGCTTCAAATCTTCCAACTGCCTTTTTGAATTTCTCTCACTGATTACTGAATCTTTCAATCATTTTATCAATTTCTCAACCTCCTCTCGTGCTTGGTCTCTTTCTTGTCTTCTCAAACATAATGATTCGTCAGAGGCCCTTAAATTGCATTGAAGCTTGAGCTTATAATCCTCCTCCACCTTTTCCCTTTTATTTGTTCTTTTAAGGGAAATTGTCTTCTGCTCATTTTCCAACTAGGCAGTCTCATATGCTCAATGGACTACCATGAATTCTTCTCACAAATTCTTCTTTTCTTCTTCTGCCTCTAGAATTGATGCTTGCAACCTCTCAATCTCTCACTAACAATAGTGGGTTGCATCGATGTTTCATCGGCTGCCTCAGACGTACAATGAAAGGTAGCTTAATATCTTGGACCCTATTATTGACCCTATGTCGGTAGCAATCATCTGCACCACAACTTCTACTTCCTAGTTCATTCCCTTTTCTAATTATCACATCCCAAGATTGACGTACTCTCCTAAAATCTTCAATGTTTTCTTGACCCATGTCATAAAGAATAAAATGGGTAATCAGTTTTGGCGTTGGTTCTCCTATGATGGGATACCCAAGTTGTCTCAAGGCTAATATTGGGTTATAATTCACACAACCCCTAGTCCCCACAAGTGGCACATTATAGAATGTTCCACTTTGGTATATTTTGCCTTTTACTTCTTGCCATCTCGCATACCATCGTACTGCTTTTTTCGTTAAGATCTACCAATTTTCGAGCCCATTCTCTATTATCCTTTATGTCAATGTAACAATTCTTGAAATCATTGATAGGGCAACATTTTTGACATCTACTATCAAACATATGATTCGCCAACCAGACGTACAAAATAGTTAAACAACACAAAATTCGCTTGTCTTTTTTCTCATGACAATACTTAAGTGTCTAGTACACATCAACGATGCTGGCTATTGTAGAATTTTCTCCTCTATTTTTCAAAGGTAGGAAGGCATCAATTGCTGCTAAATCTATAATTTCTTCATCACTTGGGAATAGAACAACCCCATAAATGGTGAAAGTTTATACCTCCATAGGAGCACTTCAATCTTGGGCTTTAGCTAAATGATGTGCTCTTTCCTCAAAAAATCTTCTTAGAAAACCAGAAATTCCTTTCTTCTTTTGGTTAATCAACTTTTCCTCTTCAACCCTTAGTATCTAAACTACTTTGGTTGTGAATGGATGATTCCCCATGTAATGATAAGGTTTCCCTTTTTCTAAGGAGTAGCCTAAAATTGGTCCAAACTCTTCCAAAGTAGGCACAAGTTGGAAGTCTTGAAAGGTGAAATATCTCAATGGAGTGTCGTAGAAATGAGCCAAAATAGTAATATCCCCTATTTGTATGTCCACATCCAACAAATCAAGAATCTATATGTAGAAATCAAGTCCCACCTTGAAGGGCTGCTTGGGAGAGTGCTATGGAGAAATTAGTAACAAGCACAAGTTCTTTCATTGAAGAGTCAAGAGCCATCCAAAAAAATCACTCAGCATCAATAAAGAATATGGAGACCAACTGCGTCAACTTGCTCAACAAATGGCACAAAGAACACCTATAAATTTTCCTAGTGACACAGTTCTGAATCCATGAAATAATGTTAATGCAATGACAACGAGGAGTGGCAATGTAAGTAAACAAGGACCAGCTAAAGTCAAATAGAGTGGAAGTACTTCAACTTCAACACACTCAAAGGAAATGGCCACACCGACATCTTTTGAGGAGCACATCGCGCTTGAAAAAGAAGAAGAACTTGTGGTATAGAAAAAGGAAATACTGCCAAAACCAGAAATTCGACTTCCATTCCCTCAAAGATTAAGAAAGGAAGAAACTGAAAAACAATTCGGTAAATTTATTGATGTCTTTAAAAAATTGCAAATCAACATTCCTTTTGTAGAAGCATTTGAACAGATGACGACATACGCCAAATTCATGAAGGAGATTATGTCAAAGAAAAGAAAAATTGGCGGTGAAACAATTATGCTTACCAAAGAGTGTTGTGCTATTTTATAGAGGAAGCTGCTACTGAAGCTCAAGGATCCTGGAAGCTTCTCTATCCTTTGTGCTATTGGAAATAGAAATTTTGGGAAGGCGTTGTGTGATCTTGGGGCTAGTGTAAGTCTCATGCCTCTATCCATATACAAAAAGCTAGGCATCGGAAGAGTCAAAGACACACAACTAATGTAACAGTTTGCGGATTGCTCAATGAAACACCTAAATGGAGTGATAGAAGATGTGTCAGTCAAGGTGGACAAGTTCATTTCCCCAGTGGATTTTGTGGTACTAGACATGGAGGACGACATTGACATTCCTTTGATTTTGGGGAGACCATTCTTAGCAACAGGGCGAGCTATGATTAATATAGTGGATGACACCTTAACTTTAAAGGTAAATGAAGAAACTGTCACTTTTCAATATTCTGAAAGCCATGGAACATTCAAAAGAAAGAGAAGGGTGCAATTAAATTGAGATCTTAGATGCGATAGTCAACAAAGAAATTGAGCATCAATCACCCATTTTGCCACTAGAAAGAGTGTTATGCCTTCCCCAAGATGTTGTTAAAGTAAGTGAAGATCCAAAGGTGAAAGAGGTTTTAGCTATGTTAGAAGCATCACCATCTAACTCCCCACGTTTTCCTACTAGATGGGAGAAGTTGAAAGGAGATGAAGACAAGTCCTTAGAGATAAAGAAAGAGACATCACATATTGAACTCAAGCAGTTGCCTCCCCATTTAAAATACATATTCCTATGTGAAAAGATAAGAATCCAACTATCATTGGTGCAAGCTCGAGTGATTTACAAGAAGAGAAGTTGTTGAGAATTATGCGGAAGCATAAGGGTGCAATCGGTTGGTCCATTGAGGGCTTGAAGGGAATAAGTCCGACTTTTTGCATGCACAAAATCCTAATGGAGGACTTGATTTCTAGTTATATGAATGAGTTTATTGAATTATTTTTCTCATTTATGTGCTTGATGCTTTTTATTGCTTGATCAACATTAAAATGTTCTATGATTTGTATTTTGAAATGGATGTAGACTTTACGAATGTTTGAGATGAGAAATTCATGAATTTGTAGTCTAGGGATAGATACAGATCATGAAACCAATTAAATTAGTTGCATAGGCAATAGTTTTACAAGAGAATTCCTATACGGTAATGCTTAATTATAATCCTAAATCCACTAAGGAATTAGGGGTTACTTTGGAACTAAAGGTTCTGTCACTAAGACATTAGGGCAAGAATATTAAAGAGAATTTGGTAATAATTTAATAAAGAAATTCAGTAACTAGGATCAAATTAGACACCAAGGTTGGATTCAAAGTGAAACTTATCCCTGACATTTTTCTTATTATAAAGGATCAATTTTATTACTATTGTTAATTTTAAATATTATTTCAATCAATTTGAGAACCTTTTGTTCAATTGTAGTAATTAAATATAATTGAATAGTAAAATACAATTCTTGAGTTCGACACTCGGTACTACCGTTTTATTATTACTTGCAACGATTCAGTACACTTGGTGAAAAGCTATCAATGAGTTTGGACTGAAGTTGAAATTTTACAAAAAAAATAAAAATTTAGAGTTGTTAAAGTTGTGAAAAAGTTCAAATTTTAACTAAATTAAAGAGTTTGAGTAAGAAGTTAGATTGAAATTAAAATGTTTAGAGTTTAAAATGTTACTCTTTTAATTACTCTTGGGTTGAATTTAAAAAGAAAAAGTTTAGAGTATTTTATTAACTCAAAATTTCGGTGCTTTAATAGTTGAGTTTGTGTATGTGTGATTTAGACAATATTTGATTTATTTAGTTTTAACTAAATAATGTAGATTATTTGGTTTTAAAAGTTTAGTGTGTGAAAAAGATATAATTTGGAATTTTATTGTGGTTGAATAAATTTTAGTTGTGAACAAATTGTTATAAATATTTATGTTTATGTAGTTAGCTCCTTGAGTCTCGAAAAAGAATCGAGACCTTTGGGATCGAGTTAGCGGTTGAGAGATTTTTGATATGTTAATGTTGTTGTGGTAATTAAAAAAAAAATTAATATATTTTGAAAGGAATGAAACTATTTTAAAGAGTTATAACCTAGAAACTAGAAAAAAAATATTTATTGATATCTTGTGTGGTTATGTAGTTATTTGGAACAAAAAAATGAGTTATGGAAAATTTGAAATTTTTTTGTGGTTGTGTGAAAAATAATTTGAAACGTTTTGAAAAATTGTTAGTGAATTCACTGAAAAATTAAAGGATGTTAATTTATAAAAATATGATTTATATGTTGAAAGTGTGTTGTGGTTAATAGTACTATAAGTCTTTACTCATTGTAAACTCTTTTAGTAAATATACTCCAAGGGGGTTAGGAGTAAGAAAAGATTTGTAAGGTAATTAAAGTTTAAGGGATTAATTTGACTAAGTCAAATACTATTTGATTAAAGGTGTCGGAACAAACGAGATTTTTTGTTGTATTTGATTGTGGTAGTGATAACTGTTGGAAAAACTATAACTAAGGTAAGAGCTCCTTCCAAATTTTTAGTTTGCATATAGGGACTCTATATTTGTGATTGATGTATGATTAATGTATGATTGCGTGATAATTAATTTCGACGTGAATATATATATTTTGAGTGAAAATACGGTTTGTTTTATGTTATGAATTTATGATTAAATTTGATGTGATTAATGTGTGTTCAATGTGTGAATTTGTGGAAATTAATTTTGAGCTGATTATGTGTTCAAAATTGAAATATGTGTATTTGGTGTGTGTTGAGGTGTGAATTTATAGTGAATTAAGTTTTTATGTGAAGATGCAGAGTATTCCTCAATTAGAGTTGAGGCGGAGGCCACCATAGGAGTTGGAGATACAGTGGTTGGGTCGGGGACTGACAGAAAGGGTAAGGGGCCGATGCCAGTAGGAATAGATATTGCAGGAATGTCTAGGCAGGTCGAATTAGAGCTTCCATTTCATGTGAATGATCCCTTACCGACTTTCGCTGAAATAGCGGACTGTTTTGAGATCCCAGTGCTGCCGAAGCCACCTATCTCCTGGGTGGATCTGACATCTGAGGAGGCTGATCTTTCTATGGATAGTTAAGAGGAGGATGTTACTTCAAAGATGGATACTGCTTCAAAAGGCACGTGTGGAGTGTGTGGAGGTCACCAATGTTATTGTAATTGCTAGTGAATGATCAGATTAGTTTGGTTGCATAGGGACTTAGTGTCTTTGTGGTCGTACTTATTTCATTTTGGGATGATTGTATCTATAACTTATAATGTCAGTTGACTTTCGTTTGTGGGTGTATGTTCCATTTTTTGACGTGACCAGGGGGGATAGCATTCTTGGGGCAGTGCTTTTGTGCAGGTGTCTGCCGAGAATACCCTAGGGGTATTAGCAATGTCTGATGGGTCTTATAGCCCTGGTGTATTTTCTATTTGTACATTTTGGATTACCGTCTAAAAAACTATTTTAGTTTGTTGGTACATGTGATGTAGTTATCTAAGACTTTTGCCGTTTGCATTACGACGAGTTATTTTTATTATTTGTTTTTGAAAAAAATAATGCACTCGCGCTGTTAAAAATCGGAGTGTTACATTGTGGTATCAGAGCTTTGATTAGACTGCATGTCGACCTATAGGTTGGAAGTCGTTATCTGATCATGCATTTGGGTAAGTTTTTTGAGTTGTCGGATCTTGTGTAGTTGTCATGTGATGATGTAGTTGAAAGTTGCCTTTTGGAATTATTCAATGTGGTGTTAAAATTTCTTCTTGAAGTTGGTTTTGTATAAAACAGTGCCTCCAAGAAGGAACAACGTCAACAAGGATGATCAAATGGTTGAAGCAATGAATAACATGGTTGCTTCTGTTGCTGCACAAACAGCTGCAAAGACTCTACAAGATCTAGAGACTAGGGAAAGAGAGATTCGTGCTGCTGAGTGAAAGGAATTGGAAGATTTTTGTCGCCACAATCCTCCAAAATTCAACGGTGATGAGAGTCTAGAAAAAGTCGACCATTGGATTCAGAAAGTGGAAAATATCATCGAAATGATTAATTGCCAGGCATGGGTGAAGGTCAACTATGCTATGTATCTGTTACTAGGGGATGCTGAATATTGGTGGAGAAGTATAAGGCTTTTGATGGGATCAACTAATGAGGAGGTGAATTGGGAGTCGTTCAAAAGGAAGTTTTTAGACAAATACTTTTCGATGAGCACCATGATTAATTTGGGCGATGGTTTTCTTAAATTGAACTAAGAGATATATGATAGTGGGTGAGTATGTTGCTAAGTTTGAGTCATTGTCAAGGCATTTTAGGTTTTTTTGTGAAGAGGTTAATGAACAAATTATGTATCACCGTTTCCAAAATGGACTGAAGTATGAGATTTAAGACTTTGTCCTGCCATTGGGAATTCAACGTTTCCAAGTTTTAGTGGAAAAATGTAGAGAAATTGAGGAAATGAAGAATAAAAGGGCCAATCGAGGAGGGATCTTTAGTTCCAGGGGGACTAGTCAGGTGAACCATAATAACAACAAAAGAAAACAAGTTGTTAAACCCTATAACCGACCACATAACAACAACAGAGATCAGAACCACCCGAGGAACCAAAATTTTGGAAGACAATTGGGACAAAGGATTCGATGTTTCCGATGTGGGGAAAAGGGACATTATGCTAATGCTTGTACCTTTAAGGGGTCTCATTTGCTACACTTGCCAGAAGCCAGGGCACTTTGCAAAGGATTGTAAGGCTCCAAAGGTGGAACTGGTAGTGAATGCAACTAAGCTACTCGTCCTATTGCTAGAGGATGCATTTATTGCATGGGTGCTGAAGCTGGAAATCCATCTAGCAATTTGATCCAACGAGACTGCGAGATTGTAGGTAACACTCTATCTGCACTTTTTGATTCGGGGACAACCCATTCCTTCATTGCTATGGACTATGTGAATCGTTTGAAGTTAAATGTGTCTTCCCTACCTTTTGATTTGGTTGTTTCCACACTTGCTAAGACTTTGACTGTAAATACTGCATGTTTACATTGTCAAGTAACTATCCAGAATAGGGATTTCTTGATTAATTTAATTTGTTTACCCCTACAATCACTTGGGTTCATTCTCGGTGTGGATTGGATGTCGTATCATTATGTAATATTGGACTGTGCTCGCAAAATAGTTCTTTTCCTCGAGCCATAAGTCGTTCGATACCTAGCTGCTAACAAACTCATAGTGTCATTGATAGAAGGAACTCATGAGTTTTTGTCATTAGCTAACGTGGAGGCAAAGATAAATGTGAGCATAGAAGATGTGGTGCTTGTCAAGGAGTACCAAGACGTATTTGCAATAGAAATTCCAAGATTACCACCAGTAAGAGAGGTGGAGTTCTTTATTGATCTACAACCAAGAACCGAACCTATTTCAATTGCATCGTATCGGATGTCGCCATTGGAATTGAATGAGCTCAAGGGCCAAATTGAATTGAATGAACCAAGGAAGGAATCATTGTGGATCCGGTGAAGATTCTGATAGTCCTCACTTGGAAACAGCCTCAGGCTATCACTGACATACGAAGTTTCGTCAGACTGACATGATACTACATGCGGTTTATTGTAGGTTTTGCTAAGTATTGGAATGTCACCATATGAGGCTTTGTATGGATGCAAATGTCAAACACCTTTGTGCTGGTATAGGACATTGAAAGTATGATTGTAGGACCTGAGATTGTGCAACATACTACATATAAGGTCAAGAAGATAAAAGAGAAAATGAAGGTCTCATAAGATTGTCAAAAGAGTTATGCGGACAAGCGTCGCAGACCTTTAGAATTCGAAAATGGTGACCATGTGTTTCTGAGAGTCACACCTACGACTGGAGTTGGCAGAGCCATAAAATCAAAGAAATTAACTCCGAAATTTATTGGACCATACCAAATTTCTGCACAAATTGGACATGTAGCTTATCGGATTGCATTGCCTCCGATACTGTCCAATATTCACGACATATTTCATGTGTTGCAATTATAGAAGTACATTTCAGATATGTCACATGTGATAGAACTAGACACAATTCCACTAAAGGAAAATTTGTCATTTGAAGTACTACCTATAAGAATTGACAACAAGAAGATTAAACGATTAATGAATAAGGAAGTTTCATTGGTTAAACCTTAAACCCTAAACCTTACACCCAACTACTGGAGATGTGACCTTGGAATTGGAGAGCAAGATAGGGGAACAACACCCTGAGTTATTTATCGATGCGCAATTTCGAAGACGAAACTAATTTTAGGGGGGTAATAATGTAAGACCCTTAATTTTTAAATTCTATTTTATGTAATTTTAGGATATTTTGTATTAAATTACTTATGCATTTAGCTCAATTTTATTTTATTTTATTTTATGAATCAAGTACCAAAAATTTATTTTGTTAGAGTTTGTAATATGTTTAATATATATATATATATATATATATATATATATTTTGACACCCAATTAAAATTATTTGTCGGAGAATAATTTAATTATGTTGTGAAGAATTTAATATCGAACATATTTTTTTTTTTATAAAATGTCACTTGTGGCTAAAAACATTTATCTGTCAATTGAGTTATCATGATAGTAAATATTTTTATCAAAATAAATTGAGATGTGAGTGAGGTGATGTGTGTACGAGTTTTAGATATTTATTTGTTTGTTTGTAATTATATATATATATATATATATATATATATATATATAAAAAGGAAACACAAAGCTGAAAAACATTTTCCTCTTGCGCCTCGCGATTTCTTCTTCTTCCTTTCTCAGTTTCAAAGAAAACCATGTTGGTGGTTTTCAAAAACAACCAAACACAAACCCTCATTTATCTACTAGATCTAAGCTTCCATTTGAGAAGTGTTAGGAGGAAAAGTTGCTCCTCTCTACACTACGGTGCTTGTGAGCTAATTTATTTAAGGTGGGGGTATGAATGAAATTTTTGAATTCTTAACAAATCCTTGTTGTTGTTATGGTTGTTGTTGTTGATTTTGTTAGTAAATGTTAAAAAAACATTGTTGGTGGGTCCATGTTCCATTTTTTGCCGTGACCAAGGGGGGATGCATTCTTGGAGGAGTACTTTTGTGCAGTTGTGTGCCGAGAATACTCCAGGAGTATGAGCGATGTTTGATGTGTCTCATAGCCCCGGTGTATTTTCTATTTGTACATTTTGGATTATCGTCTCAAAAACTATTTTAGTTTGTTGGTATATGTGATGTAATTATTCAGGACTTTTGTCGTTTTCATTACGACGAGTTATTTTTATTATTTGTTTTTAAAAACAAATGCACTCGTGCTGTTAAAAATCGGGGTGTTACAATGAACACTTTCCTGGGTGGGTTCTACAATCATAAAAGTCATTGATCTCTAGGGCCATGTACTCATATTGAAAAATCGCCACAAATACATCCACAATGTAGATATTTCTAATAGAGTCACACTCTAGGCTAGATCTTTGTATAATCAAATAGGATGTACATCTAAAATGATTATCACTAAACCTCTAACTAAACTTAAGCTTCACTCAGACCCATGTATAGGATCTCACTCATAAGTGCGCGTGTAAATGAATGTGTAGTGTGTGAAGAGAGTCACAATTCTATAAATGTTGTTAAATACTCGACACACATATAAATATATATATAAAGATAATGACTACAAGAAAATAATTAATAAACAAATAAAGCCATAAAGTAAAGAAAATGAAAGGAAAAATAAATATAAAAGTAAAAAAAATTGCACAATTAATTATGTTAAGCTTGACTCTCTCTAAGGGTCCCAACTGGAGTCGCCAGTTGCCGCGGCCTAAAATTTCGAGTGTTTCTCAAATTCAATAGAGTTACCACCAAAATTTATTTTAAAATAGGGAAAATATTCGAGCATCCTTAAAAATAGAAGGAAAAAAAAGGTCTTTGAAATCAAATTTTGAATCTCATAGTCGATTATGCGTAGAAAATATATTTGCACCGTACGATATCCGTTAAAATACGATTACCTATAATTAGTTGTGCAAAATTAATATTAACCTAAATATATTCATTTCTCCTTATTACTAAATATAAAATCAATTGTTTTTTGAATGTGATTTTGAAATAAATATGTGTTTAAGAAAGAGAGAATTTTTTTTATAAATAAATATGTGCAAAATAAATATCTTGTTAAAAATAATGTGCTTGACAAGAGTGTGATCTTGCTCCTACGTATCTCCCGATGCAATTGAGAAATCAAATGTGAGAGTTCAACAATTTTTAAATTCAAACATTAATGTACTCTATGTTCCAATAATCCCCCACTTGAATTTATAAAAAAAATAATGCGTTTGAAATAGTATCAAATACTTCTATAAGATCATGCATAAAAAAAGATGTCTCTTGACTTGAACCTTTGCATAGTAAGTAAGATTTAGATTCAACAAGAGTGATTCGTAGTCTTGAACTCTATCTCTAAGATCAAACCCACATACAACCTTTTCATAGGGTGTATTTTTAAAAGTCCATGCATTAATGGCCCTGAACGTCTATCCCAGTATAGTGAACGCTCTTGGAATTCAACCTCAAAATTCCATAGGAAGTGACCCCATTTCCACATTCACATAGGTGAGTCTATCAAGTGTACTCCTATAGCTAGGTACTCCACTCCACGTAGAGTATAGATCTCATTAAGAGTTTTTATTACTTTATCCTATCATCGCTTCAGGAATAATGCATCTCTATTTTATAATTGCATGTTTATTTCATATCACTTCACGACTTGTTATTACTCATTGAACCTTCTTGAGATCACCTGTCTTTTAGGTCGTATTACCATCATGAATGAATCTATAGGTGTTAGTCCCATCCTTTTTGGATGTATTTAGGACTTTCTCTTTAACTAACCATTTCGTCAAAAGATTTGCTATATTCTCATAAGTGCGTACATGATCCACTATAACAACTCCTTTATAAAATAACTTTTTAACAATGTTGTGCTTATAACAAATTTGTCGTATCTTACCATTGTAATAACAATTTCAATCTTTTGCAATAGCTGCGGTACTATCGCAGTAGATCAACATATTTGTCATAGGATCTCAACTTGCAAGCATCTCAACCACTAGTAGTAGCTAGTGCTATCATTTCAGACTCCATAGTGGACTTAACCAATATACTTTTTTCTTCGATTTTCAAGATACAACACCACTAGCTATACTAAAACATAGTCATTGGTTGCTTTGGAGTCATTTGATAAAATATTCCAATCAGCATCACTATATCTTTCAAGGAGGGCAGGAAACCTTTGATAATGTAATATGAGACTCGTGGTCCTTTTTAGGTATCTCAAGACTCTTTCAATAGCGTGCCAATGCTCTATATTAGGTATACTGGTAAACCTACACAATAGTCTAATGACGTAGGCAATGTCGGGTCTAGTATAATCAGTGGCATACCTGCGGCTGCCAATGATGGTCTCATATTCAATTTGTCTAACACATTCACCAATGTTCTTGAAAATTTTCACACTTGGATCATATGGTGCAAGCATGTTTCAGTCAAAATGTTTGTGTTTCTTTATGATCTTTTCAACACAGTGAGACTGATCCGAAGAAATTCCATTTTCTGACCTAGTAATCTTGATTCCAAGAATTACACTCGTTTATCTGAGGTCTTTCATATCAAAGTTTTTACACAACAATAATTTCACAATATTTATATCACGAATCTTTGAGTCAAAATATGAGTATGTAGTCTACATAGAGACATATGATAGTTCAAATGCCATTTTTAGATTTGTAATAAATGCATTTGTCATTTTCATTCACTTTAAATTCATTTGATATAATCAAGTTATCAAACTTTTTATGTCATTGCTTAGGAGCTTGTTTAATACCATACAAAGATTTATTTAACTTACATACCTTGTTTTCTTGTCCATGAATCGCAACACCTTTAGGTTATTCCATATATATTTCTTCTTCCACGCAACCATTTAAAAAAATAGCTTAGACATTCATTTGGTGTATCACCAAATTATGAATAACTACTAGTGAAATGAATAACCTAATGGATGTTATTCCAATGACAGGTAATAAAGTGTTGAAGAAATCTATATTATCCCTTTGTCTAAAACCTTTGGCTACAAGGCGAACTTTGTATTAATCAATAGTTCCATCGGGTTTTATTTTCTTTTTCAATATTCATTTACAACCTATTGATTTACAATCAGGAGACAAGTCTACAAAATGTCAAGTTCTATTAGACTTTAGAGAATCCATCTCATTGTTTATAGCTTCTTGCCATAAATTTGCATCCAAAGATGATAAATTTTCTTGAAGATTTGCAAGATCCTTTTCTAAGGTAAATATAGTATAATCGTGTTCTTAATATTTAGCAACTCTAGGTTCACGTATGTAACACCCCAACCCTTATAGTTATTGGCAATGCTTACTCAATTGGTAGTGGGAATGAAATGAGGCGGTACTTATCCCCCAAGTATTGAGTTCGACTCTCATAGAAGACAAAAACTTGTTATTTCCTATGAAGAGGAAATGAGGGAGGATAAGAAGGTCGTGATTAACAGTGCCGATAACAATAAGGGTCTGATACTCTGATACTTGAGGTAGCGACTCGTAGTATTGCTGGAGTTGTAGTAGTTATACAGATCATCAGCAAATCCAATAAGAATATAATTCTTATAAAGTAATCATTATCTTCCCATGGGTTAATTCTTTAGCTTTCTTATCATTTTATGTTTGCCTCATAAATCAAAAGGACTACAACACAAAAAATCGCTTTAAAAGACTACGACATAAAGACCTCTCATAGTGGTATTAGGACCACTAAAAAATCGATGGAACTACAACTTAAAAATCGCTCTAAAAGGATAGTGGTATTAGGACCACTAAAAAATCAACGGAACTACGACATAACAACCACTACAAAAATCGAAGGGACTACGACATAACAACCGCTCTAAAAATCAAAGGGAGAACAATACAAAACCACTCATAAATATCGAATGGACATAAAGAAATGGGAGAAGTGACTCGGAAATAAGTCGAGCATAATAGAAAAGGGAGAAAAGAGAAAGTTGAGAAACACATCCATCATTGGTGTATTTTTCACAAGAGTTAGAAACTTAATATATAGCGATGGAAACAAACTCACATATATTTTCTATGCAATGTGAGACTTTAGTATTTATAGAGTTGGAAACTACTCAAAATATGAGAGTTTTTCAAGATGTGACTTTAAAATTTTTTAAATTCATACATTAACATACTCTATATTCCAACAATATGTCGATGAAAGATAAGATCGATGCGTATTAGCATAAAAAAGAAGACGCAATCTAAATATATTTTAATGGGCCTTTACAAATGTTGATGATAGACTATCATGAACACATATGACATTTTTTGTACTTGCACCACTAATTTCTAGAAATTTTGCACTCTCCTATTTTTTCCGCTCCAATGGAGTACCGCTGAGAATAAAGAAAAGTCGTTTGCTGATCATCTAATTCTTTTACGATTTCTTGAAGTTTTTCCTATATAAAAAATAAATTAAAATTAATTAATGTATAATTATCTAGATAACTTAATTAATTAAATATCAAATATAAGAATTAATTATATACTTGAATATCTTCGACGGATCATCAATATACTGATTTGTTATATCATCATATATATATATATATATATATATATATATATATATATATATATATATATATATACCCATCTCCTACAGATGTAATGACAGTTTGCTATATTGCAATCGGATAAGGCTCTACATCAACCTTAACATGCAGTGGTGCAGCTTGCTCACTAGTAGTATTTGGCATGTGCATAAGGGATGAGTTGCTTATAACACGTGGTTTGCAAAAAAATTCATACCACGTGCTGCTCTGGTGCTACCTCCTACTCCACCTAATTATCCATGTGATCTTGATCTTCCTGGTATTGATGCCATATATATAGGTTGACTTCCATTTATAGTTTTTTATTCAAATTTTTTTATTATATTTTATATTGAAATTTATATATTAAAATATCTTGTATTTTTTTTTACTAATCTTGAGGATGCAACTATCATGCCATTTTAATTTTTTAATTTTTTTATAACAAATAATTAATTATTAATTTAATAAATAAAATTATATTAATAAAAATGAAGAAAAAAAATTATATCAAAGTTAATGCGATTGAGTAGATGTGTCAAAATAAATAACTTGTTATATTATTTTAACAACTTCCTCCTAATTTTATTTTTGTTGTTGTTGCAAAACTAAAATAATATCCAAAGGAAAAATAAGAGAGAATTGTAAAAATAATATAGTACGTTAATTGTTTGACACATCTACTTAAACGATATTAAAATTCGTGACACCTCAGAATCGACTCATTGTGTTTGTTTTTAATGGTTCTAAAAATGTAGAAGGTGGGTGTAATGGTTGATTTATCAGGTTGTATTAGGTGTTTAGGCATATAATATTATGGATAAGCGTGAAATAATTTTATATACTTTTTTTAGCTAGAAGCATAATTTTATATACTTTAAAGAAAATGATATTTAAACTAATTATTATGAAAGTGATATTTGAACAGCTAATTAAATTGAGGGTATATCTATTCATTTTTTGTTTGGAAATAACTATTCAATTTTAATATTACAAATTAAAACTTATTATTGAGAAAGTGATATTTAAACAACTAATTAAATTAAGGGTATAACTATTCAATTTAATAGGATTAAATAAACCTTTCGTTCTAATAAAATTTTGAAATTTTATTTTTAGCTCTTATAAAAAAATTATATATTTTGGCTTCTACAAAATTATGTAAACAATTTTAGTCCTTTGTTGAAACATTTGCTTACAACACTATAAAAAGTTTCTTCATAAAAAATGAGTTCAAAAGTTAATTTCTAAATCTATATTTTAGGGATTTTTATCTTGAACATATGACATTTAAAAATCCATATTTAATTTATTCTAAGTTAAAAGAAAATCTATATTTGTACGGATGAATTTTTAATAATGTTTTAATCATGCTTGCAAAAAAATTATTTAAAAATTTAAATGTTGAAGAATGTTTCGTTTTAGCAAGTACTAAAATAACTTGTTGAATAATTTTGTAGGAACTAAAATAAAACTTCAAAATTTTATAGAGACTAAACACTTATTCAACCTATTTCAATATTTCTAAATAATATTACTTCATGATAATTTTTTTTTGACTCAGCTTCATGATTATTAAGATGAGATTTTTTTCACTTAAATAATTTAGATTAGATAAAAACCATTTTTTGGAAAACCAAAATTTAGTGTATATATATATATGAACTTAGTTTATATGAACCTGAACTTAGTTTATATGAACCTTTGATGTAAAAAGTTTTTATTTACATTGCGAATCATTCACAATCGTTATTAGATCAATAATAAAGTTTAACTATTATCATAATTATTTATAAAATTCTCCATATGATTGATTATGATTTGCCGACTATATAAAATATTGACACTATCAACACTACTACTAGAAATTTCGCCTATAGTGACTGATTTAGAGACCGAATATTTTCAGTCACACTAGCGACCGAAATAGAGACCGTAATTTTGAATTTATGAACTAAATATTTTTTCATCACTAAATCGCTAATGAAATTTAGAGACTGAAATAGCAACTGAATTTTAGCGACAAAAAATTCAATTGCTAATTATTACTAATAGAAAATTTGTCTTTTACACTAGCGATCGAAATAGAGACTGAAATTTTAAACCTTGAAACTAAATATTATTCCGTCACTAAATTGGTCGCTAACAAAAAGTAGAGATTGAAATAACAACTAAATTTTAGCGACCAAAATTTCAGTCGCTAACTATTTTTTAATTATATAATTTTATTTTATTTATTAATAAAAAAAAGAAAAATGTGAAATAATTTTTGCAGAATTATTAATTTTTTTTAGAAAATGTGAAATATTTAATAACTAATTAAAAAAAAGAAATAATTAAAAAAAGAAATAAAAAAACAAAATTATGTATTCATGTATTTGAATATTTGTGTTGTCAAAGTTTTTTCTTTTTCAATTTACTCAAATAAACCCTAAAACCCCATTTTCTACAACCGTTCTTTCTCAACACCACAACTCAGCTAATCCACTCTCAGCCTAGCTAGACCTTGTTCAAGCAATTAAGCCAAAACAACACTTATTTCTTATTGGACTCAATTCTTTCGTTCACTTCTCTTTATTTTCATTCACTATTACCACAAAGCCTTGGGTTCTCTTGATGCTTTGAATCAACTTTTCTACAAAAAAATTAGTTCTTTTTTTTCTTTCTCAACCCACCACAAATCCTAAAACCATCATTCGTTGCTAATCCCCTCTCATTCCAACCTCCGCAACTACGACGTGAAGCCAATCGAGTCTCTTAAACAGTTAAACTACAACTGTGGTGTGAACCAAAAAGTAAAGAATTTATATTCTAATTTTCTGATTATGCTTCATTATTTGTGTTTTTTTTTTCTTCTGTGATGTAATCATTTTGAATTTATTTAACTAAAGGGAGTAAAAATATTCTGCATATAAGGTGTTTGATAAAATGCTCTTTTTTGGTAATTTTAACTAAAAATGGATAATTTGTTACTGAATATAAGGTGTTTGATAAAATGCTCTTTTGGTATTTTAGCTTTTACATAATTTTCCTTCAGTTTGGTGAGAGGCAATAGTGGTATTTTCCCTTTAGTTACTGAATATAAGTGCATGAAAATTAAAATAAATATATCACCAACTAATCACTAGAACATCAATGCATTATGTAGGACTATTGGTATTAATAGATCTAGATCTATATCACGTTGTATCGGTTACAACTTTACCCAATACATTCTTTAATACGAGTTAGGTTTTGCTATCACTCAGAAAGCAAACGACCGAAGATCTAGTTATGAAACATAATTGGTACAGTATAAAAGCTTAAAGATAGTGCTTTACTTTGTCTACAAACCAACCATCTTTGTACCTTTCTTCAGGAAAGCAATACCACGCCTACCAAAATCATGTTATTCTAAAGTTCAATCAATTCTTCACCCAAAAACTAAACTACTCTACATTCTTATCGACATTCAATAGTTTCATTGATTAGGAAAGAGTTTAACTTTTAATAAATCTTGTTAAGGAGGACCTTTCAAATGCATTAATTAAAAAAGGAATACACATAACTTTTTTTTTCTTTAGATAAAAAAAGTAAAAAAAAAAGTTTTTGCACATAATTGCGAAAATGAAATTCTATATTCAAATACATAACAGAATATTTAGACTAATAATATTGACAGTGTCAATTAAAATAAGTTTTACGAATATACATAACATGATTTTATGGAAAAAAAAAATATTCCACTAAAAAATAATTACTCTCCATAATTTATTATATTGTTTTATTAAGAGATGAAAGTACTTTAATTGGGCACATCATAAACAACACAACCACAAAAGTACCTCATTCATGATTATCAAGAAAAATGAATATAGCTGAAACTTTTCCATTAATAAATTTATATGCATCAACAAATTTAATGTTTCTTTTTATACCGAAGAAAATTTCAAGTTGATCAGTAAATTCGAATCTTCATCGTTTTTTTTGTTACTCAAAGATCTTCGTATACGTAAAATAAGTTTAATGCACTTCCTTTGTCAGTAAACTAATTATTATTCTCATTTTATAAAATATTATATTCTAAAATTTATACATAAGAATAAATTAATATTTTTCATTTAATTGTTTATTAAATAAAAATCAATTATTTTAGTTTTTAATAGCTATTGAAATTTTGTTAATTAACATCAAACAATATTGATTTATTCATTTAAATGACTATAAAAATAATTTGTTTAAATTAATTTTCGATTGGGATGAATTAGCAGCTTAATTGATTGGAGAAAAGGGATACATAATTTGATTTGATGACCCGAGTTTTAAATTTGGATCCAATACTGACCCAATCTAGTATGCGGCGATGTAGAACTTTCTTGAATCTAGGGCAAGCCACTCACCCAAATGAAATCCAAAGTGATGGTCTATCCTAAATCACCTAGACTTCCAATCACGCTCCCTCAATGACAATTATATCATAATCATAGTCACTAGATGGCGACCATCTATCACAAAACAAATGGACACCTATGTAACATCAAAAGGTACACCAACAGTCATTTATCGATTTCTGGTGACCATCATGAGAAGGTTCTAGAAACGGTAGAAGGAACTCCTATATAAATCGACATCTCTAGGTCATAAAAGTACAAAAATTCTAACATAAATTCCTCTCATACTCTAGAAAAATTTTACTTGATCGTCATAACCCTACTTATACGAGAAGCTGAGGAATCCTACTTTACCACCTCTCAAAGATACAACTATCTATATCAAACTCCAATATTTAGTGATTGCAGTATGAATACTAACATATATAACAATTAATTACTAATTTTGATCATTTTATTAAAAAAAATAGCTTATAGATTCTTCAAGAAGCTGAGATTTCAAATTCTTATATTTGTATAATAGACAAATGAGAATTACTGAAAATACAAATTTTTCAACACACTCTCTAATGTAAATTTAATTTAGATTCATATAGTTAAATCTTAACCAATAAAAGAGATTAACTTAGAAGTTTGATATTATTTAACTTGTATATACATTTTAAAATTGTAATTGTTATTTATTATAGCAACTTTATTTATCAATTTGTGTGATGTATATTTGTATTATAATATTATTTATTATATGAGTAACATAATATCAACCCATACACGTAAAGAAAGGAGGATGTTGGAAGATTTGAAATGGGAAAGCTATTAAGGTGTCGAAAGACAGTTGGACTCCTATGCAAAATGGGCTTAAAGTCCTAACTCATAAACCACTAGATTCCAATGTTTTTTTTGACTTACGGACCTTTTTGTAGAGGAACCTTTTGGATGGATTGTCCTGTTGTGGCTTATTGTCGATACCACTATTTGTATTCGTGATAATCTTAACAAAAGATGTATTCAGTACTTTAACAGTCCGACCTTTACTATTATCGGCACTGTTATTTACAACATTTTCGCCCTAGTTTCCTCTCCATAGAAAATAACAAGTTTTTGTCTTATGTGTATCGTTGTCCATTCATTCTCACTACCAATTGAGCCATAGGAAATCACGAGTTTTTATGTAAAAGTCTGACCCTTACCGTTATCGGCACGGTTAATCACGACCTTCTTGCCCCCCTTTTCTCTCTATAAGAAATATGGAGTTTTTGCCTTCAGTGAAAATCGAATCTGACACCTGGAAAATAAGTACCATCATCCATTCATTCCCATTATCAATTGAGCTAATTGGTAGTGAGAATGAATGAGTAGTGGTACTTATCCCCCAAGTGTCGGATATGACTCCCACAGAAGGCAAAAACTCACTAACAGTAAGGAGTGGCTTATGATTTCCACGGTTGACTTAGAGACCCTTGGGTACATAGTAGCAATCATATATGGTATACAATATGCGAGAAACAAGAAATATTTTGAAGATAACTAGAGAAGATACAATTGTGAAAGCTTTGGAAAACATTACAGAGTACCGCATCTACTAAAGGGCAACTCGGGAAAATTCGAATGTCGAGATCTCACACAATAATAATCAAGTTCACAATCAAATTCATAAACTACCTCAAATGAATAGATGGGAAAGACCTAAAATAGGGTTCTATAAAGCTAATAGTGGTGCAAATTTGATGGATGACGGTAGATGGGGGCTTGGAGCAGTCATTAGAGACAAGGATGAAGGTTGATTGTGAAGTAGTAATGTCGATTTACAAGGAAGAAGGTTTGAATTGTAAATGTTCCTATTAAAAAATTCCTGAAAAACTTAAGGATTTAACTCAAGAATGATCTTGGTTAAGAAAAACACAAAACAAAGAACGTTCTTGGTTTTTACTAGAAAACAGAGAATATTCTTGATTAGCTTAAAAAACAGAAATTCAGTTTCTATTTTAATTCAAGTAATTAATTAGGCTTAATAAATAAGGAGATAAGAGAGAGAATACCACACAATGATGTATTCTAGTTCACCCAACTTAGGCTACGCCTAGTCCTTACAGATGTGAGTTTTTTCACTAAGTGCTTAAAACAAAGAACCTTCTTGGTTTTACATTACCTAGTTCAAATCAATCTTGATATGTTATAAGCTCTATTTCTTTCTACCCAGAAAGAGAATTAATCAATTCACCTATCAGCCTTGATAGGATTTCTAACAATCTTTTCAAACTATACTAAACTCTTATAGTTTGAGTTTTACAATAACAATGAGATTGTTTTGAAAGAATTTGAGATGCCTCAACTTTTGTTTAAGAGTCGATTCTTTACAAAGGATTCAATACAATAATAACAAAGTAATATGTATAATCAGAACTGAATCTTTGTTTGAAAAATTGAGAACTTCAAGTATATGAATGTGAATGATTTGTAAGACTTGACAACACTTGAACCTCTCTATATTTTCTTGAGCATTAGCATTTTTTTATAGGCGTTTTGGAGCATTTAATGATGCTTAAAAAAGTTGTTGGTAGTGCTCTGTCTTTTTGACCAAAACTAATATATGTGAATAAAAATATTCAGCCTTTGAATACATTTTTGAAATTTGTTTGACTGGACTGGTTTATTTGTTTTTGATTAGTTTAATGATCCTTCATGCTTCTCATAAATATGTTGATGTCATATCTTTGATATGGAGATTTGATTATGCTGAAAATTGTTTAAAGAATGATGATGAATTTCTAGAGATGTATAGAGATTGACATTGAACTTCTGCATTAATGGAGATTGATAATCAATCTGCACTGTCAATTATTGAACTTTTTGGATATTGATGATCAATCTTGAGGTTCAGTGTTTGATCATTCTGGACGACTTCCTGATCAATCTGGACGACATTGTATAGACCAAGATTGATTAGATTTCTTAACAGTTAAGCTGAAGAAGGTTCATACTTGTTTTTAACTTGCTTGATTCACGAGCTTTTATCTTCGTGATTCAAATTCCTTCTTTGACTATAATGGATCATACTTGTTCCTTGCCAAGTACTAATAATATTAGCATGAAACTCACAGGCATAATCTTTCTTGAACCAATAAAAATCGATTGATCTTTAGGTTGTACTAATCAGTCTTGATCCTGGAGATCACTCTTCGTTTTATCCAAAATTTTCTTGTTTCTTTATCTATTCAGTTTTTGTCTGATTTCTTTGTTTTGCTTGATTCCTATCTTTAAATTAATTCACTCAAAAACACAAGTTAAATTAACATAACATTTTAGAATCATAATTAATATTCTTAATTAACCTTGGTTTATTTTCATCAAAACTTTAATTTGAGAGCTTGTCTTAACAAATTGTAGCGGGAGGGATTCAACAATGCTACGACAGCGGAAGCTTATGCCGTGACCAAACCATTCACTTTTGTAAAGATCGTTGACTTAGATCAGTTGTGTTTGAATCAGATTGCGTGAACCTGGTTAGGGTTTTGGATGGTCTCGACCATTTTAGGAGCTATGTAGGAAGCATTGTTGATGATATTTTGCAAGCTATTTTCTATAAACAATAATTAATATATAGATAACTAGAAGTTAGTTTTTGGGAGGGATAAAATAATTTAGTTATTTTTAATATAAACAATAATTAATTTAAAAAAAAATAAGAACAAAATTATTCAACAACTAAAAGTAAAATATATAGATAACTAGAAGTAGGTGTCCTCAATCGATTTGTAATAGATTCGTGCTTGTAGCCCATTCTACTCCTAATGGGGTTCCCGGATTGAAGAAAGACTTGAACCAATTGTACATCAAAGTATTTTGTACTCTTTATCTTAATTAATAAATATATTAACCCATACACTTGGTTGGAGCCTAGGACCACACAATCTTGCTGGAAGCATGATCATTGTAGCTATCATTTCCCTTTAGAAAACATGTATGTCCAGTAAAACGCATTAATTACAATACCAATAATAATGAGTATGACGACATATTATTTCATCGATGCAGGCACCATTTTCTTTATTTCATCTTGGCAACAATTAATATATCTTTAATACATCTCTTTTCTAAACTGTTGCTTTGAGGAATTAGGAGATGCTCTTTATTTTTATGAGAAGGAGATACCTTTGTTAAATAAATGATACTTTCTTTTCTCGCCTTTTAATATTCTTATGAGTCTTTAATATGTATCTGATCAATTCTAAATATAAAATAAATTTTTAAAATGGTCAATTCAAATATATATTTGGTGATTTTTGAAAATATTAGAGTAAGAGAAGAAATCACTTAAATAAATTGATGTATTTTATTACAATCAAATATATTTTGTCAGTGGAAAGAATATATATTTTGATATAAAATATAACTATTATTTGTAAAACAGCTGTCAATAAAATAAATTTTCTAACAAAATTAAAGACAACTTAAAGAAACTATAATGTATAACTGATGAGTCTACACATGTACAAATACTAATGTGTATGGACATTATCCCTAAATATCAATGATTCATTATCCAGAAATTTAATATAAGCTACCGTTTGATAAATATTTAAAATATGAGATCAAAA
>JBBPBR010000001.1:21418185-21444120 GCA_037974775.1 Cicer pinnatifidum | reverse complement strand
ACTTTATAAAACACGGATAATTTTAGAAAATAAACAATGGTACACCAAAATGGTGATAGCTTTATATATGTTATAGGATAGATAAAAAATGCTACACCAAAATTTTATTAGAGACGTAAGGTTAGTTACAAATTAGCTACTTTTTGTTAGGTGTGTGAATTACAAGTTAATTATTTTAGTTAGAGATTAAAACAATTAATTTGGATATATATAAATTTCATTATATCTATTATTATAATTATTTTTTTATTTAATGAATATAAAATTTATCTCTATTTTCATCTCTTTCATGCTTCATACTAATATTTTTGCAAATTTTATTATGGTATTAGATCACTAATTATTCTACTAGTTTCTTTCTAAAAATTTATTGAGAAAATTCGTAGAAGTTTAATTGATTTATTTTTTCTTTCTGTTTGATTCTTGAACAATTTGTTAATTTTTCTCTTATTCTTTCTATATTCAAAACTAGTTATTTCTTCTTCTTTCTTCATATTTTTCTCTCCTTGCCCCATTAAACGATGAACATTTAGGGTAACATGTTTACTAACAAAACTTTACCAAAACCCATAACTTCTCTAATACCTTGATATCAAATTTGTTTCAACATCAACAATTTTTTGTCAAGTATGAAAAAGATAGAGTCCACGAATCCTGGATAACAATGATTTATTTGAATGTATTTGATTTGAAATAAGCTATTAATTAAGTGTATTATTCAAATTCTCTCCATCCTCAAATTCAAGAATGTATGCTACCAAAGTATTTATTGAAGATTCTTTAAGAACACCAACACCATTTGATGACAAAATTATTTATTTTTAAATTAAAAATTGCAAGCAAAGATCTTACATAGAAGCGTAGACTCTAGAATTCAGCACTTACCAACAACAAAATGCAAGAATGTTATGGTTTTTAAAAAAATTCATAATTAGATTCTCATTTAGAAGTATTAGCTAATGACTAAAGAGTTTCGTATGAAATTTTGTTAAAAAGAAAACACCAGAAAATATTGCATGGAGGTATAGATTCGATTCAATACTACTGTAATAAATAAAGGAAGAAACAAGATTACATTAGAATGTTTCTTGTAGCGAATAATAAATGTTCCAAAATCTTTTAACCAATTTAATCGAACATTTCAAAATCCTTTAGTCATTTAGTGTAGATTGACTTAAGTCCAATTTCTATTTTAGAATAATAGGGTTGTTATTAGTTAGTTGAAAGTTTGTTAGAGTTATATAAACATGTCCAGGTATGATATTATTCAATTAATGAAATAGATGATATTATTCAAATATTTATTTCTTTCAAATTACCCAAGGTAATATATATTTCAATATTTCTTTATTGTTTTTACAATATTTGTGATATTCATCCCAATTAAGAAGTGTCGCAAACACTTTTTATCTTGCAAATATTAAAATTAGTTTAGGTATGACAACACAACTCGCACCTGTGAGTATCCACCCGTATCCATTATGATTTAGATGAGAAAAATGCAGTTTGATTGAGTGCAGCAAATTAAAAATGGGGGGACGGAGACAGGTTTAGAGTTTTGATATCTACTCCACATCTGTCCTCAAATCCTCTAGTAATATTATTATCATTTTTAAATTTTATATACATGTACATATTTAATATATTTAATATTTTTTAAATATTATAAATTATAATCTTCTCTCTATAGAAAATATCAATTTTTTTAATTTGATTATTGTTGACACCTAATTTTGTCCGCTACTTTAAGATTTTTAATAAATATATTAAAAAACTAATAAAAAATAATAATGATAAAAATAATAATAAAAATAAATAGTTAGACTTTTAAATTTTACAAAATCATTGATGTGTTTGGTTTTCTATTTGCCTCTGATTTTTTTTCCAGAAATTTACACTATTTTCTAAAATAAAATTAAAAATAAATAAATAAATAAAACAAACGTATTTAATTGAATAAATGGATTGATGGTAATAAAAATCATTATAATGGTCATCATTTGAATGAAAAGAAATCGAAAAGAAATGAATCAATGATAATAAAAATCAATGGTGATCAATTTAATATAAAAGAAACTCAAGAAATGAATCAATGATAATAAAAATCAAGTATAATGGTGATCAATTGAATAGAAAAGAAATTGAAGAAATGAATCAATGGTAATAAAAATCAGTATAATTATGGTCAATTAACTGAAGAAACAGATTAATGGTAATCAATTGACAATTATTCTCTCGTCTTTTTATAATCTACGCCCAAAAAGTCTATAAATAGTCAATAAAACTAGAAAAAAAGTGAAACACAACTGAGAGCACAAAATAAAATAAAAGAGAGAATAAAAGAGAGAAAAAGAGAAAAAAGATTGGAACCTGGTAAACACTTATTTTACTTTTTTCTCCTCGTTTATTTTTTGTTTTGTTTTTGACATTATTATTGTTATAGATGTTTTTTTTTACTATTCTATACACGTATGATATAAACAATTTTTTTTTGGTTTCACGATCAAGTTTTGAAATCAACTAATAAAAATCAATTAGATTGTTAATTGTTTATTTCTTTATCAAATTTGTGATATCTCATCTTTATTGTGTTTTATTTATTGTGCGTTAGATCTTAAATTCTCTTATTATTACCGCCGTCGGTTCGCGCCACATATGTGTCTCGCGAACGTGTTCTTGAATTTTTATCCTTTACCATTTATAAAAATAAAAAAGTAAAAGTGTTTTCTTAAAATAAAACGATACACAAAACTGTATTTTGATTTCTCTATGATAAACGTCTTCCTCTTGTCAAATCAAATTAATAAAAAAAACATTTTTTTTCTTCTTTTATTAATATAAATAATTTTATTTCTTTTATTTTTTTATTATTCTTTTTGGGTAAAAATAAATAAATAAATAAATAAATAGTTTATATATAATTAATTATAGGTAACCGTTTTAACGGACGTTGTAGAGAATGCTTCGCTGCTGCTCGTAATCGACTCTCGAATTCAATTTTTTGATTCATTATTTTAGGTTTTATGTAATTTTTCCTTTAACAAAAATAAAATTGGTTGCAACAATTATTGTATGATACAATTATTGTATAATAATTATTTTATTATATTAATTATAATAAATATGATATTTAAATTTATTATTTATATATATTAATGAGTGAGGGACAAGAAAACCTAACCCCATGAAAAACGGGGTTGATGACTTATATTTCACAACCCATAAGAATCAGAGACAAATGCAAATTTTCACCTATTAGTTGAGGGAAGGAAAAGTTGCTCCAAGTGTCATGTCTAAATTTAGTTACAAATTTGTTACTTTTGTTTAATTAAGTGTTAGTTACAAGTTAATTATTCTAGTTAAAAATTAATTATTCTAATTTAATATATAAATTTGTTATTATTTATGATACAAAATTATACATGTATTTTTCTATTTCATATTTAGTATCAATATTTTACAAATTATGTTTATTTATTTTTAAATAACTAATAATATTGGAGGAGAGATAGTATATAACATTTTGTAATCTATACTTAACATTTTGTAATCGATACTTAACATTTTGTAAGAGAAACCTTTCCAATAAAGAAAAAAGAAATTGTGGACATGTGACTCTGCTCTAAAAGCCCTCACTACCCTCCACAAACTCACTTATGTCTTCTTCACATGTTTATGCATGAATAAAGAAATACAAAGATCTTTAATTTGCTTGATTCTGCAAAATGGGTTATCGGGTTCAGCTTCTGGGTATGTACTATTTGGCATGCTTCAGCTTTGTTGTTATGAGCACAGTGAGTGAAACAAGAGATAATGAAACTGTGATGAAAGGGAGTGTTATCATTGACGGAAACTCTGTGATTGGAAATATTGATGATGATTTTGTTTGTGCAACTTTGGATTGGTGGCCTCCTGAGAAATGTGATTATGGTAGATGTAGTTGGGGTCTTGCTTCTCTTCTAAATCTGGTATTCATGTTTTTCTTTTCCTTTTTTCTCTTTTTTGATTATACTATATAATTTGTCTTGGAAATTACTAGGTGGGTTTTAGAATGTCATAATATTTGTTTATTTTTCCAACATAACAATTAATTAACAATGGTTTTCTTGCAAATTATTTCTATGTTCTTTTGTTTTAATGATGCTGTTTTTGGGTTTTCGGAATGATGTTTGATTTTTGAATACATGTTGGGGATCTCCTAGGCTCCTAGCTCATCTGAAAATAAAAAATTCCATAAAAGCAACAATGTTTTAGTTTAATTTATTTTTTAAATAAATGTTGCTATCTACACATTGTTTGTGGAAAACAGCATAAATATAATAATGACAGAACAGCATATAACCATTTTTTCTTTTTACTTAATGATAATATTCTGTTTTCTGCAGGGTTTATTGAAATTATATATTTTCAGGGTTGAGTTTTTGGTTTTGGATCTTTATTTTCATTTTCACTTGTTTATTTATTAATTAATCAATAGTTCTAATAGTTTCACTTCATGTTCACGCCACCTTTAAAATCTTGGGTCAAGGTAGAATTTGTTACATTACATATTTTATTGTTCATCTCATGCAGGACCTCAACAACAAGATTTTTTTAAATGCAGTTAAAGGTTAGAGAGGTTTTTTTTCCTTCTCTATTATTATTGTCATAAAAATGACATTAATTAAATAAAATTATTTCATTCCTTATGTTTACTTGGTCATTGATGGAAAAAAACTTATCAAGGTATCATTTGCTTGCAGCCTTTTCACCATTGAAACTGAGATTAGGTGGGAGTTTGCAAGATAAGGTGATATATGGGACTGAAGATTACAACCAATCTTGCACTCCTTTTATTAGAAAAGAATCTGAAATGTTTGGATTCACACAAGGTTGCCTCCCAATGCCAAGATGGGATGAACTTAATGATTTCTTCCAAAAAGCAGGGTAAAATTCACTTTTTCGTGTAGTATGTAGGTGCTCTCGTGAGGGCAGGCGCGTGTGTGTGTTATAGGACCAGTGATTCACCTTGTGGACTTGTAAACAATGGTTCTAGTCAGTAAAAAGTAGTGGATGACGTATAAGTTAGCTGATAGTGGATGAGCTTCTAATGGACTACAAATAAACAAACGAATTGAAATAATAAAGGATATTTTTAATTAATATTTAAACTTTTTCAATTACGATAATGAGGGTAAAAATGAGAGAAAAAATGATACATTATAAGCTATAAATTAGAACAGTACTTGAAGTAGCATTTGAAAAAAATGTTATAAGCTCGTATGAGAATAACCATTATCAAACAGTTCTACTTTTGATCGTACATGCTTATACGCTATAAACCAGCTGCTTTAAGTTATTGGTTTGCCCTTGCCAAACAGAGCCCATGCTTATAGCAAGTTAACATTGTTAAACTGTTTTTTCAGGGCTAAGATTGTCTTTGGGTTGAATGCACTTACTGGAAAGTCAATACATTCTGGTTCTGCAACAGGACCTTGGAACTACACCAATGCTGAATCGTTTATTCAATACACTGTTGGAAAGAACTATGCCATTCATGGATGGGAACTTGGTAAGTATATGCATGCTGCTCACATTACAATGAACAGAGTATCTCCTAACAATAGATAAAATTGAAAATTTTAAAATGGTGAATGGTGGTCTCTATTGAAAAACTTATAAATAAGTTGTTGTCTTCTCTAATATTGTTTGCTAAAGGAAGAAAATGGACTATGTCCTTCTAGAATTAGCTATTATTTTCGATATCAAAGCATATTAGATAAAATTCTTCTCGCTACTGACACCTTGGATTGAAGGCATGTCCGGCGTCCAACACATGCCAGTGTCCGAAATCCGGCACATGTAGTTAGTTACACTCAATCACTTCTATTTTTTTAAATTATTACTTGTGCTTACGTGTCAGTGTCGTGTCCGGCGTCTGTGTCTGTTCCATAGCTTGAGTATATTGATTAAGCTCTTTTTAATTTCAGGCAATGAATTGAGTGGCAGTGGAGTTGGAACAAGTATTTCTGCAGACCAATATGCTTCTGATTTTGCAGCCTTAAGAGAAATAGTTCAAAATGCATATAGAGACATCGATCCTAAGCCATTAGTCATTGCTCCTGGAGGTTTCTTTGATGCAACTTGGTTCAAAGAATTTATAAGCAAATCTGGTAAATCTTTGGATGTGGTCACTCACCACATTTATAATCTTGGACCAGGTATGTTTCACTGAACAGGTTAATAATCCTTATGTGTTTCAAAACTTCATGAATTTGATTATATCTGAAAACTTAATTTATCTTCTATACAGGGGTTGATGAACACCTTGTGGAAAAAATTCTGAATCCTTCTTATCTTGATGGAGAGAAAAGTACATTCAAAGGCCTGAAAGATATACTTGAAAGTACAGCAACCTCGGGAACAGCTTGGGTTGGTGAGTCGGGAGGGGCTTATAACAGTGGACATCATATGGTATCCGATGCATTTGTGTACAGTTTCTGGTTAGTGCTGACTATCCTTGATTTAGATACATTTAGCTATGTAGCACCAGCACTTTAAATTGAAAGCGTCTCCAATGTCTGACATGTGTCATTTTCAGACACTGACACATGTGGTTACATTTATTCAATTCTGTTTTCTCAAATTATTATTGGCGTTAACATGTCAGGTCAATATCGTGTTTGGTGTCTTTGTTTGTGTTGGTGCTTCATAGTCATTCGGGGTTCCTTAAAACTAGTTTTGGATAATGTTATTGTATCATAAACAGGTATTTGGATCAACTTGGCATGTCGGCCACTTACGACACGAAAACATATTGCAGACAGAGTTTGATAGGAGGAAACTATGGTTTACTCAATACTACCAACTTCCGTCCAAATCCAGACTACTATAGGTATTAAATATTGAATTTAACAGTCTTATTTTCTTTGCTAAAGTCATGAGATGTATAACATCGTAAAACAGTTTTGCAAGTTAAACTTGCATTTCATTCAACAACTACCTTGGTAAAGAATTAGAAGCATGATTATGGACTAGCTTGGTTCAGCATTTGTGTATCATTCTTCTTGAGCTGATATGAACCCATATCTGCCATGTTTTATTCATTAATTGCTTTACGTACAACTTTGCCTACTTTGAAAATACCCCATTTTATATTTTCATGGTAACATTTATGTGGTAATGGGATGAAATTTTCTTATTTGCAGTGCTCTTCTTTGGCACCGACTCATGGGTAGACACGTACTATCTACTACCTTCTCGGGGACAAACAAGATACGAGCATATGCACACTGCGCAAAGCAATCCGTGAGTGAAATTTCATATTATTACAATTATCAAGGGGATGTATACTATAACCTATGCAGCACCGACACGTCAAATTGAAAGCATGTGTAGTGTCTAACACATTTCGGCATTTGTCATTGTCACAACAATGACACATCTAGTTACATTCATTACTTCCAATTTTTCATACCAATGTTGTGTCTGATTTGGTGTCAGGTGTTTCATAGATACAAACCTTGAAATCTAATTTAATATACTTGATCTTACAGAAAGGAATCACCATACTATTGATCAACCTAGACAATAGCACAAATTTTGAAGTGACCTATAGCAACACTAAGAGTTTGTGGCACAGAAAGATGTCTGATAATTCAAAAATAATGAAACTACCTCTTCATAGTTCAAGTGAAACAGCAAGAGAAGAGTACCATCTAACTCCACAAGGTGGAAATATTCATAGTCAAATCATGGTATTGAATGGAAATGTTTTATCTATAAACTCAGATGGTGATATCCCTCCTTTGGAGCCTCTATATGTAAACTCATCAAAGCCTATAACAGTTGCTCCTTTTTCCATTGTATTTTCTCATATACGTGATGCTGTTGTTCCGGCTTGCGGCTAGTTATGTTGCACTAGGCGAAACCAAAAATTGGTGTCACTTGGTGATTTAGCAGATTAATATTGACTTTCAATTTATAATTGTTCATGAACTAAGTGCTAATTTTTTTTTTTTTTTTTTTTAAATTTGGATTTTGATAGTTTTCTATTTTGTTTGCTTCTCTGTGTTAATCCATTGATTGAGTTCATTACCATGAGAAAAACAAATTTAAAGTGACAAATTCAATTTCTCGTCTTCCCTTAGTTGTTGTACACCCAAGGTTCATCACTTGAGTTAATAATTCAATACATGCTATGAATTTCACTTAACCGTTACCTATTGACATAATCTTCAAACACACAAAGTTTTATATAAATTAGAAAATTGTAGCGAAGTAATCTAGTATTTATATTTACTTATATTGAAGAAAAAAAATTATTATACATTCATTTGAAATTATTTAATGAAGTATTGAATATTTTTAAAGTTTTATAAAAAATTATGAAATTGATCTACTCAATAAAAACTTTTAATTTTGACAATTGAATTAATGAAATTTATTATTTATATTAAATTATTAATTATAATAATTCATCGTATAATTACTTCTATAATCAAAGTACACCCACCCAAAATAAAATACCCCTTCGATCTTTACATTTTCCGCTCATTTATCCATTTCTAATTCACCTATAAATATAAGGATTTGACACTTACTTCACAAACTTCTTACTTTAGATGAATAAATTTCCAAATATAATATTTAAATTAATTGAAAAGTGTAAATCGGTATGTATTGATAAATGGGTATACTATTTGATAATTATACATTACCGCCACAAGTTCACTGTTTATTTTCTTAAATATTAGATGGGTATTGTAGTTTATACCCAGTCGCCAACATCAACTCATTTATCTTCATTGAATTGGTCTCAGTCCACTTACAAGTGACGAAGAATGGCGATGGCTACACACATGTGTTGCACAATGATGTACTAAAAAGGATGCTATTGGCAATTTTTTGTTAAAGATTGAATTCAAGAACTTTGTTTTTCATTGATAAAAAGCCCAGAGTACACTGTGTGTTTAATACAAAAATGATTATTTCTTAATAGGAGGAAGAGGACGATCCTATTTATACAAGATGAATAGAACATAAAATTATGTTATTAGTTCTAACAACCAACTAATAACAGACTTTAGAAATAACTAACTTCTAACTAATTAGATAGTTATGTAATGCCCCGTCAAATTCAAGGATGATTACATAAGGAATACACTTTTAGTTTGAGACTTAGAGCAGGAAAACTTGAGGAAATAGGTTTTGTAAACGAATGAGCAAGTTGAAACATGTTGCATACTAAGCTTCTTAGAAATAATCGTTTCACAAACGAAATAAATACGCTAACATCCCACGTTTATGATCAACTATTTTATTAATTAAATAAAATTTTAAAGAAATTAATTTAATTTTAAAATGTATGTGATTAATTTTATGATTATTTTTCTTTATTTGTGAGTTTTTTATTGTTTGATAATCGTATATATATTTAATTTAACGAGTAATATAAATTATAAATATTATATTTAGTTATTTAATTTATTTTAAAAATTATTTTAAAGAATAAGATTTTAAGTGAGTTTACATGTAGATTTACATTAGATATTTGTGAAGACAAATGCGTGCATAATTATATTTTAATTATTTAAGACTATTTTTTATTTTAATTATTTTTTTATAAATAATTGTCTGAAAATATTGATAATATTGTGATTAATTTCTTTATTTTTATAATATTTTCTATTATATGATGATTTTATACATATTTATTGTCATTTAGTAACCAATATAAATAACTGATATTAATTTCTTTATTTTTATCTAAATTAATTTCTCTATTTTTTTTTAAAGTTCAGTACGTTGTTTCATTCATTTAGTTAGTCAATTAAACTAGGGTGGACAAGTGGTCAAATTCGTATCTAAATATTCAATCGATCAAAACCACATATGACATAAATAGGCCCAATGTCAACCAGATACAGTCACGGTTTGGTTGGTTTGGGATTCTCGGTTTGTGCAGGTTGACGGTTCAATTTATTCACATTGGACCATTAGTGTTCCATTTAACATTATGGTCCAAATTTATTTCAAATTTTAAAAAACAACGTTTTGGACCATATGTTGTTGGCCCCATGCTCCATTTTTACTACTTGCACTTGTAATTTTTAAACCGTAAATTTTATTATAAAAAATCATAAAATAATCAATACCTATTTTAGATTAAAAAAAAAATTAGTTTACTTTTACTTGTCAATGAAGTTAGAATTATTTCACCAAATAAAATAATACAAATTAAAGAAATTGACAACAATGATTTCATCACCTACTTGTTGGCAACAAGTTAAAATATTCAAATGAAGTTTACAGCAATGATTTAGCCATCAAATGTTTAAATTACATATAACTAGAATTATAATTTAAAATATAAATCAATTAAAGACTTTCACATATTCATTGCAACACAATAATTTGTTCAGGCACACGATTTCTGCACAAGGGAAACAATACATAAGTTATGTGATCAACAAATAAAATAAAAAATGAACATCATAACTAATACATAACATGAATGTATTTGGATTTTATCATGCCTACCCTCATTCCTATGTTGGTACGTAAAATTTAACATTCATTAAAGTATAATATATGAATTTTATTTTAATATAATATAATATTACTTTGGAGAATGTAAATTATGTGAGTTATGTGAGAATGTGAAAATGCCTCTTGCGTGGAAATTACTTTGGCCTAAACATTACTAAAGTTGTAAATTAAAATTATAAGCTGTCAAGTCAATTTGTATTGTAAACACACCAAATTTTGCCAACATAAATGATACATGGATGAAGAATTAGACAAAAAAAATAGCTTGGAAGAGAAAAAGCTACAATTGTAACTTTTGGGTTTACATTATTATTTTTGAGAAGCCTTGTATTGCATTGGTGTACTATTCCAAAGATGAGAAGCCTTGTTTTATTTTTTAAAATATACATACACTTATTTTTTTGGATTCCATACCGTGGAGTTAAATTTTAATATGATTTTTTTAGTTTTTTTTTTAATAGATGTCTTTTAGTTTCTTTAATACCACTCATGTTAAATACACCAATTATTTCTAAATTTTATTTTCCTATGTTTTTATATCTTAGTTCTAAAACTTAAGTTAGTTTAAGAAACTAAAATACAACTAATTTATTTATTTATTTGTACCCTTTAAAATAAAATAAAAAAGTATAATATATTAATTTTATTTTAATATAATATAATATTACTTTGGAGAATGTAAATTATGTGAGTTATGTGAGAATGTGAAAATGCCTCTTGCGTGGAAATTGCTTTGGCCTAAACATTACTAAAGTTTTAAATTAAAATTATAAGCTCTCAAGTCAATCTGTAATGTAAACACACCAAATTTTGCAAACATAAATGATACATGGAGGAAGAATTAGACAAAAGAATAGCTCAAATTTGGAAGAGAAAAAGCTACAATTGTAACTTTTGGGAAGCCTTGTATTAGTGTACTATTCCAAATTTAAAATGTGAACATAAAAAATGTAAATTATGCACAAATCCAAATTTAAAAGTTACATAATCTAATTATTATATATAGGGGGTAAATGGTGAAAGAGTGCATAGCTAATATTCTACTCATAGTCTTTACTTTCATCTCATTTATATGGCTCACTCAAAAGCTTCAAATTCATTTTTTTTCTACTCTCTCATTTTCTCTTTAGTTATGTATGACATTTTCATTACAAAGATTACAAATGCAATGGTTGTTGCAAATGTTACTGTTGCTATTGATGGGAGTGGGAACTATACTTCGGTGAAGGAAGCGGTGCTTGCAGCACCTGATAATAGCATGAAACGCTATGTGATATTTGTAAAGAAAGGTGTCTACATGGAGAATGTATTTATTAATGAAACCAAGGTGAACATCACAATAATTGGAGAAGGCATGGATGCTACTATCATCTCTTGTAATTTGAGTTGTATTCAAAATAACTTATCATATACAATTTCAATTTTCAAAGCTAATGCCTTTTTAGTTCCTACCAATATTTTAAGACAAATCGATTATTAATCCAGCCAAAGTACTAAATTAGCAAGTAATTAGTTGAATCTGTGGAACACTACTTGAACTTTATGAAAGTTGACTCGATTAATAATTAAATTTTTTTTAAAAAATTCATAAAAAATAAATATCATACTTAAAAAAATATATAAAATAATAAATCTTTCTATAAGTCATGAAAAACTAAAATATATATATATATATATATATATATATATATATATAAAGTTACTTAATAAAGTCAATGAAAATAATAAAACATTAATTTATATATCAATATTTAAATAAAAAATAATTATTCCCATAGGAATTTGAATCATGCCTACCCTCATTCCTATGTTGGTACGTAAAATTTAACATTCATTAAAGTATAATATATGAATTTTATTTTAATATAATATAATATTACTTTGGAGAATGTAAATTATGTGAGTTATGTGAGAATGTGAAAATGCCTCTTGCGTGGAAATTACGTTGGCCTAAACATTACTAAAGTTATAAATTAAAATTATAAGCTGTCAAGTCAATTTGTATTGTAAACACACCAAATTTTGCAAACATAAATGATACATGGATGAAGAATTAGACAAAAAAAATAGCTTGGAAGAGAAAAAGCTACAATTGTAACTTTTGGGTTTACATTATTATTTTTGAGAAGCCTTGTATTGCATTGGTGTACTATTCCAAAGATGAGAAGCCTTGTTTTATTTTTTAAAAATACATACACTTATTTTTTTGGATTCCATACCGTGGAGTTAAATTTTAATATGATTTTTTTAGTTTTTTTTTTTAATAGATGTCTTTTAGTTTCTTTAATACCACTCATGTTAAATACACCAATTATTTCTAAATTTTATTTTCCTATGTTTTTATATCTTAGTTCTAAAACTTAAGTTAGTTTAAGAAACTAAAATACAACTAATTTATTTATTTATTTGTACCCTTTAAAATAAAATAAAAAAGTATAATATATGAATTTTATTTTAATATAATATAATATTACTTTGGAGAATGTAAATTATGTGAGTTATGTGAGAATGTGAAAATGCCTCTTGCGTGGAAATTGCTTTGGCCTAAACATTACTAAAGTTTTAAATTAAAATTATAAGCTCTCAAGTCAATCTGTAATGTAAACACACCAAATTTTGCAAACATAAATGATACATGGAGGAAGAATTAGACAAAAGAATAGCTCAAATTTGGAAGAGAAAAAGCTACAATTGTAACTTTTGGGAAGCCTTGTATTAGTGTACTATTCCAAATTTAAAATGTGAACATAAAAAATGTAAATTATACACAAATCCAAATTTAAAAGTTACATAATCTTATTATTATATATAGAGGGTAAATGGTGAAAGAGTGCATAGCTAATATTCTACTCATAGTCTTTACTTTCATCTCATTTCTATGGCTCACTCAAAAGCTTCAAATTCATTTTTTTTCTACTCTCTCATTTTCTCTTTAGTTATGTATGACATTTTCATTACAAAGATTACAAATGCAATGGTTGTTGCAAATGTTACCGTTGCTATTGATGGAAGTGAGAACTATACTTCGGTGAAGGAAGCGGTGCTTGCAGCACCTGATAATAGCATGAAACTATGTGATATTTGTAAAGAAAGGTGTCTAAATGGAGAATGTATTTATTAATGAAACCAAGGTGAACATCACAATAATTGGAGAAGGCATGGATGCTACTATCATCTCTGGTAATTTGAGTTGTATTCAAAATAACTTATCATATACAATTTCAATTTTCAAAGCTAATGCCTTTTTAGTTCCTACCAATATTTTAAGACAAATCGATTATTAATCCAGCCAAAGTACTAAGTTAGCAAGTAATTAGTTGAATCTGTGGAACACTACTTGAACTTTATGAAAGTTGACTCGATTAATAATTAAATTTTTTTTTTAAAATTCATAAAAAATAAATATCATACTTAAAAAAATATATAAAATAATAAATCTTTCTATAAGTCATGAAAAACTAAAATATATATATATATATATATATATATATATATAAAGTTACTTAATAAAGTCAATGAAAATAATAAAACATTAATTTATATATCAATATTTAAATAAAAAATAATTATTCCCATAGGAATTTGAATCATGCCTACCCTCATTCCTATGTTGGTACGTAAAATTTAACATTCATTAAAGTATAATATATGAATTTTATTTTAATATAATATAATATTACTTTGGAGAATGTAAATTATGTGAGTTATGTGAGAATGTGAAAATGCCTCTTGCGTGGAAATTACTTTGGCCTAAACATTACTAAAGTTGTAAATTAAAATTATAAGCTGTCAAGTCAATTTGTATTGTAAACACACCAAATTTTGCAAACATAAATGATACATGGATGAAGAATTAGACAAAAAAAATAGCTTGGAAGAGAAAAAGCTACAATTGTAACTTTTGGGTTTACATTATTATTTTTTAGAAGCCTTGTATTGCATTGGTGTACTATTCCAAAGATGAGAAGCCTTGTTTTATTTTTTAAAAATACATACACTTATTTTTTGGGATTCCATACCGTGGAGTTAAATTTTAATATGATTTTTTTAGTTTTTTTTTTTAATAGATGTCTTTTAGTTTCTTTAATACCACTCATGTTAAATACACCAATTATTTCTAAATTTTATTTTCCTATGTTTTTATATCTTAGTTCTAAAACTTAAGTTAGTTTAAGAAACTAAAATACAACTAATTTATTTATTTATTTGTACCCTTTAAAATAAAATAAAAAAGTATAATATATGAATTTTATTTTAATATAATATAATATTACTTTGGAGAATGTAAATTATGTGAGTTATGTGAGAATGTGAAAATGCCTCTTGCGTGGAAATTGCTTTGGCCTAAACATTACTAAAGTTTTAAATTAAAATTATAAGCTCTCAAGTCAATCTGTAATGTAAACACACCAAATTTTGCAAACATAAATGATACATGGATGAAGAATTAGACAAAAGAATAGCTCAAATTTGGAAGAGAAAAAGCTACAATTGTAACTTTTGGGAAGCCTTGTATTAGTGTACTATTCCAAATGTAAAATGTGAACATAAAAAATGTAAATTATGCACAAATCCAAATTTAAAAGTTACATAATCTAATTATTATATATAGGGGGTAAATGGTGAAAGAGTGCATAGCTAATATTCTACTCATAGTCTTTACTTTCATCTCATTTCTATGGCTCACTCAAAAGCTTCAAATTCATTTTTTTTCTACTCTCTCATTTTCTCTTTAGTTATGTATGACATTTTCATTACAAAGATTACAAATGCAATGGTTGTTGCAAATGTTACTGTTGCTATTGATGGGAGTGGGAACTATACTTCGGTGAAGGAAGCGGTGCTTGCAGCACCTGATAATAGCATGAAACGCTATGTGATATTTGTAAAGAAAGGTGTCTACATGGAGAATGTATTTATTAATGAAACCAAGGTGAACATCACAATAATTGGAGAAGGCATGGATGCTACTATCATCTCTTGTAATTTGAGTTGTATTCAAAATAACTTATCATATACAATTTCAATTTTCAAAGCTAATGCCTTTTTAGTTCCTACCAATATTTTAAGACAAATCGATTATTAATCCAGCCAAAGTACTAAATTAGCAAGTAATTAGTTGAATCTGTGGAACACTACTTGAACTTTATGAAAGTTGACTCGATTAATAATTAAATTTTTTTTAAAAAATTCATAAAAAATAAATATCATACTTAAAAAAATATATAAAATAATAAATCTTTCTATAAGTCATGAAAAACTAAAATATATATATATATATATATATATATATATATATATAAAGTTACTTAATAAAGTCAATGAAAATAATAAAACATTAATTTATATATCAATATTTAAATAAAAAATAATTATTCCCATAGGAATTTGAATCATGCCTACCCTCATTCCTATGTTGGTACGTAAAATTTAACATTCATTAAAGTATAATATATGAATTTTATTTTAATATAATATAATATTATTTTGGAGAATGTAAATTATGTGAGTTATGTGAGAATGTGAAAATGCCTCTTGCGTGGAAATTACGTTGGCCTAAACATTACTAAAGTTATAAATTAAAATTATAAGCTGTCAAGTCAATTTGTATTGTAAACACACCAAATTTTGCAAACATAAATGATACATGGATGAAGAATTAGACAAAAAAAATAGCTTGGAAGAGAAAAAGCTACAATTGTAACTTTTGGGTTTACATTATTATTTTTGAGAAGCCTTGTATTGCATTGGTGTACTATTCTAAAGATGAGAAGCCTTGTTTTATTTTTTAAAAATACATACACTTATTTTTTTGGATTCCATACCGTGGAGTTAAATTTTAATATGATTTTTTTAGTTTTTTTTTTTTTTTGAATAGATGTCTTTTAGTTTCTTTAATACCACTCATGTTAAATACACCAATTATTTCTAAATTTTATTTTCCTATGTTTTTATATCTTAGTTCTAAAACTTAAGTTAGTTTAAGAAACTAAAATACAACTAATTTATTTATTTATTTGTACCCTTTAAAATAAAATAAAAAAGTATAATATATGAATTTTATTTTAATATAATATAATATTACTTTGGAGAATGTAAATTATGTGAGTTATGTGAGAATGTGAAAATGCCTCTTGCGTGGAAATTGCTTTGGCCTAAACATTACTAAAGTTTTAAATTAAAATTATAAGCTCTCAAGTCAATCTGTAATGTAAACACACCAAATTTTGCAAACATAAATGATACATGGAGGAAGAATTAGACAAAAGAATAGCTCAAATTTGGAAGAGAAAAAGCTACAATTGTAACTTTTGGGAAGCCTTGTATTAGTGTACTATTCCAAATTTAAAATGTGAACATAAAAAATGTAAATTATACACAAATCCAAATTTAAAAGTTACATAATCTTATTATTATATATAGAGGGTAAATGGTGAAAGAGTGCATAGCTAATATTCTACTCATAGTCTTTACTTTCATCTCATTTCTATGGCTCACTCAAAAGCTTCAAATTCATTTTTTTTCTACTCTCTCATTTTCTCTTTAGTTATGTATGACATTTTCATTACAAAGATTACAAATGCAATGGTTGTTGCAAATGTTACTGTTGCTATTGATGGAAGTGAGAACTATACTTCGGTGAAGGAAGCGGTGCTTGCAGTACCTGATAATAGCATGAAACGCTATGTGATATTTGTAAAGAAAGGTGTCTAAATGGAGAATGTATTTATTAATGAAACCAAGGTGAACATCACAATAATTGGAGAAGGCACTACAACATTTTGATCCTACCGCAACGCTAATTTTTTTATGGCAAAAAAACCGTTCTGGTAGGTATCAAAGACAACGGTTTTTAATTTTGTTCCCGTAGAAAGCAAAGAGAACGGTTTTTTTTAAGGCAGTAAGGCAGGACACTAAAACCGTACTCTTTTAATTTTCATATTTTTTAAAATAATAATAATATATATGATAAAACAATCCCGTATGTTTCATTCCAAGCTTTGTGACCTAAAAATAAACCATCGTCTTCTCTTCCCACACTAAAAAAAATTGTCGAACCCTCAACTCTTCCCACCGTCTTCTTCGTCTCCTTGTGCGGTTCATTTTCACCATTCATCAAAATCATCTCTTTCATTCCTCTTTTATTATGCAAAATCAACATTGAATCGCGACTTGTCTTCAATAATTTGCTTGCCTGCACCCACAAACACCATGTAAGTTTCTACTCTCTTTTCGACTTCGTTTCGCTTTAAACGCATCATTTCGTGCTTCAAAGTTGGCATCTTTAGGTTTTTTGGAGTCAATTGTTTTGTGACGTGGAGGGATTTGAGGTGTGGAACTTTTTAGGGCTTTGAATTTTGAAGAGAAATTTTCCAAAAAAATTGGAATTTTTCTTGTTTTAATTTGGTTATGTCGGTTTTATTTGGGGTATTTGGTTACTTAGGGTGTAGATATGAACTATAATGATGTTTTGAAGTTGGTTTGTGGTCATGGTTGTGCTCTGCTGTTCAGAATTTTGTGTAGAATTGCATTTTTAGGGTTGACCTTTTCAAGGGTCTTTTGATTATTCTATGGAACTAATGCAAACAGATTTTTGAAGTTAAGTAATTTTTTTATTCTTGGCTGGTTAATTATTCCTCCACATGAGCTGAATTGTGGTGTTTTACTTTTATTTTTTTGATGTTTAAATTGTAGGTTTTGGATTTTAGATCTTGAATATATGGTTATATTTGCATTGATTGTTCATATAACTTGAGATACTTGTTGTTTATTTTATACTCTTTGCACTATGATAATCAGTGAGAAGAACCATGACAATGTTGTCAAACTATGCAAGCAACATCATGACAATGTTGTCAAACTATTTGTACTCACTCTCACAAACACCTCACAGGCTTAGAAAAAGAATGCTAGCAACTTGGACACCAGACCAAGAGTTCAACCAAGTGAGGCAGAGGTCAGGTGCAGACATGAAGAGGAAGCTTAAATGGTATGATCTTATAGCTCTTCACCAATCTGGTCCTTCAGTCTTCATATCTTATATCATTGCATGAATATCAACACTTCTTTCTTCTTTGTGTTACACTGAATTGGCAGTTCAAGTTCCTGTTGCTGGTGGAGCTTTCAGTTATTTAAAATTAACCTTTGGTAATACAAAAAACCATCTTCTTACATTATTTCAAGTTAGTTATTATTTATTTATGTTCAACTGGTTTGAAGTACTTGAGTTTGAACTCTCTTGTGAAAGAAAATACTAACCTATCAACTAATATGGTAAAATTTTATTTATCAAAAAAATTAATTTTTTTCTTTTGAATATTACTTATTCTTGTATAAAAACTTGTTTTTATTAATTTATGATGATGCAGGAGAATTTATGGGATATATTTCTAGGGCAAATATACTAATGGAGTATGTGTTCTCAAATGTTGCTGTAGCTAGGAGCTTTACAGAATATTTGAGCTTTGCTTTTGGAGAAAATACTCCAAATGTATGGAGAGTTGAAATCCATGGTTTGCCAAAGGATTATAACATGTTGGATTTTCCACAGTAGCTCTCATTCTTCTACTCCCTCTTTGCTTGTGTCACAGGTTTGATTTATTTCTTGCTTTTGTTTCTTTCATTTTTTCCTTCTAAATTTTTTTGTTTGATATTTTATGAACTATTTTAATCTACTGTTATCTAACACTGAAACTTTAGAGTGAAAGAGTGTTTGCAGTCCAACACGTATCGATGTTGAACAACGATACATATACTTATGTTTATTAACTTTCATTTTTTTAAATTATTATCAATGTTGACGTATCGATATCGTTGGCGTATATCCATTTATGTATATTTGAATATATTAACGTTTGAAGCGAAAACTAACAAACTATGTATCTATTTTAGTGTTGTTTTTAATGAACCAAAGGAATTAATGCTGAACCATCATTTACATTTTTAAATATTTAACTTGTTTTAGTGGATTTTGAAAATGATTGTTTCATCCTTTTGTTTCATTTTTTGCAACTTGTGTAGGTATAATTATTCTAGGTACTTAAAAAAAATTCAACATATTGTTTTGAATTAACTTATATATATTTATAGGTTGAGGATTCTGCTATTACATGGATAGCGAAGATAAATATGGAAGGAACACCAATTGCAGTTAAGATGGGTATTATTTCGCTGGAGTTTTTGAGAACCATCATTTACATCATAAAGCAAAAAGTATAGGGCATAAAGAGCTCGAGAGAGCGGTACAAGAATCAACAACTTCAAGCTTTTAGAACTTTTAGAAGTAATTGGACATGTGTTAGTTATTAGTTTGAAAGATAATTGTACGTTGTAATTGATTTTGTGTATATATTTAAGGTTTATTAATAAATGGTCTACTTTATAAATGTGTCAATTTTCTAATTATTTTTTTTTATTTGGTTTAACCAAAGGCAACGGTTTTAAAGTGTTCTTTAAAATGATAAAACCGTTGTTGTATGTTAGCATAAAAACCGTTCTCAAAGGATATCTATGACTACGGTTTTATGGAGGCGTTGCTGATTTTGACAAAAACCGTTGCCTAAAGTTTAGGCAACGCCTCGGTACACTACGGTTGAAAAACCGTTCTCGTAGCTTACGGCAACGGTTTTTTTCTCATATGCAACAGTTTTTTAGCGTTGCGGTAGACCGAAAATGTTGTAGTGAGGCATGGATGCTACTATCATCTCTGGTAATTTGAGTTGTATTCAAAATAACTTATCATATACAATTTCAATTTTCAAAGCTAATGCCTTTTTAGTTCCTACCAATATTTTAAGACAAATTGATTATTAATCCAGCCAAAGTACTAAGTTAGCAAGTAATTAGTTGAATCTGTGGAACACTACTTGAACTTTATGAAAGTTGACTCGATTAATAATTAAATTTTTTTTAAAAAATTCATAAAAAATAAATATCATACTTAAAAAAATATATAAAATAATAAATCTTTCTATAAGTCATGAAAAACTAAAATATATATATATATATATATATATATATATATATATAAAGTTACTTAATAAAGTCAATGAAAATAATAAAACATTAATTTATATATCAATATTTAAATAAAAAATAATTATTCCCATAGGAATTTGAATCATGCCTACCCTCATTCCTATGTTGGTACGTAAAATTTAACATTCATTAAAGTATAATATATGAATTTTATTTTAATATAATATAATATTACTTTGGAGAATGTAAATTATGTGAGTTATGTGAGAATGTGAAAATGCCTCTTGCGTGGAAATTACTTTGGCCTAAACATTACTAAAGTTGTAAATTAAAATTATAAGCTGTCAAGTCAATTTGTATTGTAAACACACCAAATTTTGCAAACATAAATGATACATGGATGAAGAATTAGACAAAAAAAATAGCTTGGAAGAGAAAAAGCTACAATTGTAACTTTTGGGTTTACATTATTATTTTTTAGAAGCCTTGTATTGCATTGGTGTACTATTCCAAAGATGAGAAGCCTTGTTTTATTTTTTAAAAATACATACACTTATTTTTTGGGATTCCATACCGTGGAGTTAAATTTTAATATGATTTTTTTAGTTTTTTTTTTTAATAGATGTCTTTTAGTTTCTTTAATACCACTCATGTTAAATACACCAATTATTTCTAAATTTTATTTTCCTATGTTTTTATATCTTAGTTCTAAAACTTAAGTTAGTTTAAGAAACTAAAATACAACTAATTTATTTATTTATTTGTACCCTTTAAAATAAAATAAAAAAGTATAATATATGAATTTTATTTTAATATAATATAATATTACTTTGGAGAATGTAAATTATGTGAGTTATGTGAGAATGTGAAAATGCCTCTTGCGTGGAAATTGCTTTGGCCTAAACATTACTAAAGTTTTAAATTAAAATTATAAACTCTCAAGTCAATCTGTAATGTAAACACACCAAATTTTGCAAACATAAATGATACATGGAGGAAGAATTAGACAAAAGAATAGCTCAAATTTGGAAGAGAAAAAGCTACAATTGTAACTTTTGGGAAGCCTTGTATTAGTGTACTATTCCAAATTTAAAATGTGAACATAAAAAATGTAAATTATACACAAATCCAAATTTAAAAGTTACATAATCTTATTATTATATATAGAGGGTAAATGGTGAAAGAGTGCATAGCTAATATTCTACTCATAGTCTTTACTTTCATCTCATTTCTATGGCTCACTCAAAAGCTTCAAATTCATTTTTTTTCTACTCTCTCATTTTCTCTTTAGTTATGTATGACATTTTCATTACAAAGATTACAAATGCAATGGTTGTTGCAAATGTTACCGTTGCTATTGATGGAAGTGAGAACTATACTTCGGTGAAGGAAGCGGTGCTTGCAGCACCTGATAATAGCATGAAACTATGTGATATTTGTAAAGAAAGGTGTCTAAATGGAGAATGTATTTATTAATGAAACCAAGGTGAACATCACAATAATTGGAGAAGGCATGGATGCTACTATCATCTCTGGTAATTTGAGTTGTATTCAAAATAACTTATCATATACAATTTCAATTTTCAAAGCTAATGCCTTTTTAGTTCCTACCAATATTTTAAGACAAATCGATTATTAATCCAGCCAAAGTACTAAGTTAGCAAGTAATTAGTTGAATCTGTGGAACACTACTTGAACTTTATGAAAGTTGACTCGATTAATAATTAAATTTTTTTTTTAAAATTCATAAAAAATAAATATCATACTTAAAAAAATATATAAAATAATAAATCTTTCTATAAGTCATGAAAAACTAAAATATATATATATATATATATATATATATATATAAAGTTACTTAATAAAGTCAATGAAAATAATAAAACATTAATTTATATATCAATATTTAAATAAAAAATAATTATTCCCATAGGAATTTGAATCATGCCTACCCTCATTCCTATGTTGGTACGTAAAATTTAACATTCATTAAAGTATAATATATGAATTTTATTTTAATATAATATAATATTACTTTGGAGAATGTAAATTATGTGAGTTATGTGAGAATGTGAAAATGCCTCTTGCGTGGAAATTACTTTGGCCTAAACATTACTAAAGTTGTAAATTAAAATTATAAGCTGTCAAGTCAATTTGTATTGTAAACACACCAAATTTTGCAAACATAAATGATACATGGATGAAGAATTAGACAAAAAAAATAGCTTGGAAGAGAAAAAGCTACAATTGTAACTTTTGGGTTTACATTATTATTTTTTAGAAGCCTTGTATTGCATTGGTGTACTATTCCAAAGATGAGAAGCCTTGTTTTATTTTTTAAAAATACATACACTTATTTTTTGGGATTCCATACCGTGGAGTTAAATTTTAATATGATTTTTTTAGTTTTTTTTTTTAATAGATGTCTTTTAGTTTCTTTAATACCACTCATGTTAAATACACCAATTATTTCTAAATTTTATTTTCCTATGTTTTTATATCTTAGTTCTAAAACTTAAGTTAGTTTAAGAAACTAAAATACAACTAATTTATTTATTTATTTGTACCCTTTAAAATAAAATAAAAAAGTATAATATATGAATTTTATTTTAATATAATATAATATTACTTTGGAGAATGTAAATTATGTGAGTTATGTGAGAATGTGAAAATGCCTCTTGCGTGGAAATTGCTTTGGCCTAAACATTACTAAAGTTTTAAATTAAAATTATAAGCTCTCAAGTCAATCTGTAATGTAAACACACCAAATTTTGCAAACATAAATGATACATGGATGAAGAATTAGACAAAAGAATAGCTCAAATTTGGAAGAGAAAAAGCTACAATTGTAACTTTTGGGAAGCCTTGTATTAGTGTACTATTCCAAATGTAAAATGTGAACATAAAAAATGTAAATTATGCACAAATCCAAATTTAAAAGTTACATAATCTAATTATTATATATAGGGGGTAAATGGTGAAAGAGTGCATAGCTAATATTCTACTCATAGTCTTTACTTTCATCTCATTTCTATGGCTCACTCAAAAGCTTCAAATTCATTTTTTTTCTACTCTCTCATTTTCTCTTTAGTTATGTATGACATTTTCATTACAAAGATTACAAATGCAATGGTTGTTGCAAATGTTACTGTTGCTATTGATGGGAGTGGGAACTATACTTCGGTGAAGGAAGCGGTGCTTGCAGCACCTGATAATAGCATGAAACGCTATGTGATATTTGTAAAGAAAGGTGTCTACATGGAGAATGTATTTATTAATGAAACCAAGGTGAACATCACAATAATTGGAGAAGGCATGGATGCTACTATCATCTCTTGTAATTTGAGTTGTATTCAAAATAACTTATCATATACAATTTCAATTTTCAAAGCTAATGCCTTTTTAGTTCCTACCAATATTTTAAGACAAATCGATTATTAATCCAGCCAAAGTACTAAATTAGCAAGTAATTAGTTGAATCTGTGGAACACTACTTGAACTTTATGAAAGTTGACTCGATTAATAATTAAATTTTTTTTAAAAAATTCATAAAAAATAAATATCATACTTAAAAAAATATATAAAATAATAAATCTTTCTATAAGTCATGAAAAACTAAAATATATATATATATATATATATATATATATATATATAAAGTTACTTAATAAAGTCAATGAAAATAATAAAACATTAATTTATATATCAATATTTAAATAAAAAATAATTATTCCCATAGGAATTTGAATCATGCCTACCCTCATTCCTATGTTGGTACGTAAAATTTAACATTCATTAAAGTATAATATATTAATTTTATTTTAATATAATATAATATTACTTTGGAGAATGTAAATTATGTGAGTTATGTGAGAATGTGAAAATGCCTCTTGCGTGGAAATTACTTTGGCCTAAACATTACTAAAGTTGTAAATTAAAATTATAAGCTGCCAAGTCAATTTGTATTGTAAACACACCAAATTTTGCAAACATAAATGATACATGGATGAAGAATTAGACAAAAAAAATAGCTTGGAAGAGAAAAAGCTACAATTGTAACTTTTGGGTTTACATTATTATTTTTGAGAAGTCTTCTATTGCATTGGTGTACTATTCCAAAGATGAGAAGCCTTGTTTTATTTTTTAAAAATACATACACTTATTTTTTTGGATTTCATACCGTGGAGTTAAATTTTAATAAGATTTTTTTAGTTTTTTTTTTTAATAGATGTCTTTTAGTTTCTTTAATACCACTCATGTTAAATACACCAATTATTTCTAAATTTTATTTTCCTATGTTTTTATATCTTAGTTCTAAAACTTAAGTTAGTTTAAGAAACTAAAATACAACTAATTTATTTATTTATTTGTACCCTTTAAAATAAAATAAAAAAGTATAATATGTGAATTTTATTTTAATATAATATAATATTACTTTGGAGAATGTAAATTATGTGAGTTATGTGAGAATGTGAAAATGCCTCTTGCGTGGAAATTGCTTTGGCCTAAACATTACTAAAGTTTTAAATTAAAATTATAAGCTCTCAAGTCAATCTGTAATGTAAACACACCAAATTTTGCAAACATAAATGATACATGGAGGAAGAATTAGACAAAAGAATAGCTCAAATTTGGAAGAGAAAAAGCTACAATTGTAACTTTTGGGAAGCCTTGTATTAGTGTACTATTCCAAATTTAAAATGTGAACATAAAAAATGTAAATTATGCACAAATCCAAATTTAAAAGTTACATAATCTTATTATTATATATAGAGGGTAAATGGTGAAAGAGTGCATAGCTAATATTCTACTCATAGTCTTTACTTTCATCTCATTTCTATGGCTCACTCAAAAGCTTCAAATTCATTTTTTTTCTACTCTCTCATTTTCTCTTTAGTTATGTATGACATTTTCATTACAAAGATTACAAATGCAATGGTTGTTGCAAATGTTACTGTTGCTATTGATGGGAGTGGGAACTATACTTCGGTGAAGGAAGCGGTGCTTGCAGCACCTGATAATAGCATGAAACGCTATGTGATATTTGTAAAGAAAGGTGTCTACATGGAGAATGTATTTATTAATGAAACCAAGGTGAACATCACAATAATTGGAGAAGACATGGATGCTACTATCATCTCTGGTAATTTGAGTTGTATTCAAAATAACTTATCATATACAATTTCAATTTTCAAAGCTAATGCCTTTTTAGTTCCTACCAATATTTTAAGACAAATCGATTATTAATCCAGCCAAAGTACTAAGTTAGCAAGTAATTAGTTGAATCTGTGGAACACTACTTGAACTTTATGAAAGTTGACTCGATTAATAATTAAATTTTTTTTTTTAAATTCATAAAAAATAAATATCATACTTAAAAAAAATATATAAAATAATAAATCTTTCTATAAGTCATGAAAAACTAAA
>JBBPBR010000001.1:21381528-21396064 GCA_037974775.1 Cicer pinnatifidum | reverse complement strand
TTTAAAAGAGTAATTACTTTAATTACTTTTGTTATAAAGTATTAGTTTTAAAATATCAGTAATTAGTAATGAAAAAGTGTTAAAAAAATTAGTTTCGGTAATTATTTGTTTTATTTAAAAAAAAAAAAGAAATGAATAAAATGTGTTTTATGCGTTAGATCCATATACAAGTAAATCCTAATTTTTTTAAAAAAAATATATATATAAGGAAGCAGTCAAGCCAGAAAGAGGAAATAAAAAGTAGAAATACCGATTGACACTAGTGATCGATAACTATTTAAAAAAACTTTCTTTATTTTTATCTAAATTAATTTCTCTATTTTTTTTTCAAAGTTCAGTACGTTGTTTCATTCATTTAGTTAGTCAATTAAATTAGGGTGGACAAGCGGTCAAGTTCGTATCTAAATATTCAATCGATCAAAACCACATATGACATAAATAGGCCCAATTATCAAACAGTTCTACTTTTGATCGTACATGCTTATACGCTATAAACCAGCTGCTTTAAGTTATTGGTTTGCCCTTGCCAAACAGAGCCCATGCTTATAGCAAGTTAACATTGTTAAACTGTTTTTTCAGGGCTAAGATTGTCTTTGGGTTGAATGCACTTACTAGAAAGTCAATACATTCTGGTTCTGCAACAGGACCTTGGAACTACACCAATGCTGAATCGTTTATTCAATACACTGTTGGAAAGAACTATGCCATTCATGGATGGGAACTTGGTAAGTATATGCATGCTGCTCACATTACAATGAACAGAGTATCTCCTAACAATAGATAAAATTGAAAATTTTAAAATGGTGAATGGTGGTCTCTATTGAAAAACTTATAAATAAGTTGTTGTCTTCTCTAATATTGTTTGCTAAAGGAAGAAAATGGACTATGTCCTTCTAGAATTAGCTATTATTTTCGATATCAAAGCATATTAGATAAAATTCTTCTCGCTACTGACACCTTGGATTGAAGGCATGTCCGGCGTCCAACACATGCCAGTGTCCGAAATCCGGCACATGTAGTTAGTTACACTCAATCACTTCTATTTTTTTAAATTATTACTTGTGCTTACGTGTCAGTGTCGTGTCCGGCGTCTGTGTCTGTTCCATAGCTTGAGTATATTGATTAAGCTCTTTTTAATTTCAGGCAATGAATTGAGTGGCAGTGGAGTTGGAACAAGTATTTCTGCAGACCAATATGCTTCTGATTTTGCGGCCTTAAGAGAAAGCTTTGATTTTTATGATGGTTGTTTATGAATATTTGATTTTCATGATAAGAACTTGTGATGTATGATTTTAGTGATATTTGAATAAGGTGATGATTTTTTATAAGTTATTTTTGGATCATTTGACTTAGTGGGTTGTGTGGGAAATGCTTGATTTTGATAATACATCATGTCATGACATATGCATCTTAGTGGATTGTGTGAGAATATTTTATTTTGATAATGCACCATCATATCATGGCATATGCATCTTTGTGGCAGATTTATTTTTCCCATGGGTGATTTTCTGTGTGGAAGTTGCCTATTGGCAGGTATTATAACCGAATCATATAGTTATCAGGAGCATGCATAACATTACACCATCTTGCAATTATTTTGTTGTGGTTAATGTGTATCTAATTTAATATTAATTTTTCTTAGATGATTTGATGTTATAATGAGATATTGATTTTCCTTGAGTGATTTTGACTTTATAATATAATTTTTCCTTCAAATGCTTTGATATATTTTGATGTTTTTATACGACTATTTGTTGATTATTTGCGTGCTCTTCTACTTATATTATATTATCGACATGATTTCATAACTCACATCATTTGTTATTTGTGTTTGACTGGTTTGACCTTGGGTTTGTAAAATCACAATTATTACAGGTTAATGAGTCTTAAAATTCATGTTTGGGAGAAAATCCCACTTTGTTAGGTGATATTGGGAATGAAAGTTATCACTTGTATTTTACTTATTTAATTAGAAAATACTTTTTGTATGAAAATCATACAAGTACTACTAAGTTTTTGGAATTAAATTAGTAAATTATAGTTAAATCAAGTTTAACGATATTGCGTTATTCTATAGAAGGAAAAAGTGTGAAGTATTCCATTTGTATTTTGAGAAACATGATATCCTAGTAACTCATAAAAAAATTTATTTTTTTTTTTATTTTAACAGAGTTTCTATTTATCTGTTGTGAATTTTAGTAAAAATATTATATAAATTATTATGTATAATATTTTAGAGTTTAGAGGTTACTAATTATTTAAATGAATAGTAGTTTAGATATTTTTACTTAAAAAAAAATGTCGTAATTTTTCTAAGAAATAGATATTTTTAAGTAATGATTTGGATAAAAAATTTAGGGCATTACAAATATCAAGCTCCATATGTTTTGTTCTAGAATGAAGAATCAGATTGTGAGACAACACTATAACACTGATATTATCACAAAGCGTTGTAGGCAGAAGAACATGAATTTGATGCTTAGATAAAATATATTGAATCCATGTTAATTTTGAAATAGTATGAGTTAGACTACAATATGTGGCTTCAATACTTGATCTAGCTACCAAATGTTACTTCTCAGAGGACCACGAGAAAGGATTAGGACAAAAAAATGTGCAGCAACCTAAAGTAGATCTTATATCATCAGGACCATTGGCCCAATCAACACCATTGTCTGCACTTAAAGTAAAAGGCAAGTCTAGTTTGAAGTAAAAAATATCAATTATAAGGAAGGGGGTTTGAATTATAATTGTCCCTTTAAAAAATTCTGTTTTAAAAATAAGATCTCAGGTTAAGATTGATCTTTACAGTGATGAAGATCAATCTTTACTTTGTAGAAGATCAATCTTAACTTTGTAGAAGATCAATCTTTAAAAACAGCAAGATCAATTTTACCAAAATGAAATATGATTGTAAAGCATAAAATAAATAGAGATAGAGATAGAGAGATCACACAAGGATATATCCTGGTTCACCCAATCCGGGTTACGTCCAGTCCTCACAACCGTGAGATTTTTCACTAAGTGTTCAAACCAAAATCGTTCTTGGTTTTCATGGATCAATCTTGATCTTTACACAATTCCTACCCTTCTACCTAGAAAAGATTTGTTCAATTCTACCTTACTGTTTTGGAAAGGCTTTAACAAGTTACCTTTCAAAACATGAAAGGATTTTTGCAATTTACTCAAGATTTGACAAAACAACCTTGAGTTACAAAGTGGTAGATTTGAGACTATTTAGAATCTTGATATTTACTCAACTCTTGTTTGAGAAATATATTATGTAAATAGACCTCAGTTGTAAATGATTACAACACAAAGATGAAAACAAAACAGCAAGCTATACGAAAAAGAATTGAGGCACTTTGAGTATGATTGAAAAGGTTGATCTTTTGCTTGGTGCTGATTGTTCTGTATTGTTCTTCAAGTTGCAGCTGCATTTATAGACTCCAAGGAGGCTTAGGACAGCTAATAGGGCCGTTGGAAAAGCACCAGCTGTCATAAAAGAGCTGTTGAAAAATCTGTCATAACTTAAGATTGATCTGCTGCATCAAAAGATTGATCCAGGATTGATCTTTTGGTCTGTGATAAAACAACTTGTTCCCTATGATCCGTGTCAGTATGTCAGCCTTGAGTACATGCTTTTCTGTCATGTGTGCAGGCTTTAGGATGGTTCAAATCAGTAGTGTACTTCACTACTTGTGGCTTTGTACTTGCACTTGCTTTATATGAAGAATGATCTTTGTATTATGTCTTTATTGAAGCATAACTTGATTCTTCAAATTCTGAAATGAGTGTGATTTTTATTGTTCTTTTGCTGATCTATTATGAGAGTATAAGCTGAATGTGGCTTCCAGGATTGATCAAAGTATGTTGAGATTGATTATCTACTGTTAAGATTGTTCTTAGAATATACAGATTGATCTTTGTCTTTAAAGGATCAATCTTTTGTCAATCTTCATTCTTTAAGGATCAATCTTTTGATACCTATCTTGTTTAACACACTCAAATGCACATGCTAAATACCAAAACGCTTAGAATCATAATTAGAATTCTTAATTAACTTTTTGTTTGTTTTCATCAAAACATTAAATTGAGATTTTGTCTCAACATAGTTTTCCTGGTTGCAATAATAGACCATAATCTGCAGAACCTTTAGGATGTCTCAGAATTCATTTAATTGATTTCCAATGTGATTCCAATGACTTAGATATAAATTGGTAGACTTTATTTACCTTGTATGTAATTTATGGATGAGTAAACGTAACATATTGAAGAGCTCAAACAATGGATATGTACATAATTGGATTTGATAAAGAATCAGTTGCAAATTTGCGGAGTTTACAAGAGGATACCATTAGAGATGAGATTCCCTTTGCATCAGTCATGTTTGACCTAACCAAGAAATCATGAATATACTTGTCTTGTAATAGAAGAATACAATCACTGGCTAAATGTTTTACCTCAATGCCAACTATCCAATGATCCCAACTATTTTTTTTTGGCAAAATTGGTTTTGAGTTTAGAGATTAGATCCTAAATTAATTGAGGAGTAGATCCAATAATAAGAAAATACAATTAAGTCCCATTACTTGGAAGGAAACCAAACTGAATGAGAAAATTAGTGAGACATTCATTCCATGTCCTAAGAGTCTGCTTCAATCCATTAATAGTCCTGTTCAATTTACACACCAAGGACTTGTTTGATACTTAAAACTAGAAGGTTGCTTCATTAAAACTTCCTCTTACATGGTGCGATTGGGGAAATCATTATTTATATCAATTTGTTGAACGCTTTAGTTATGTATAATAGGATTTATTTGTGGAATACAATTTGTAGGTAAAGAGGATGAAAATGATATATAAGGTATTCGTGAAGTAGTTGTAGGTTATGGGGATACTGATTAAGATTCAAGTAAAGTGGATATAAGGGGTACTAGAGTAGGACTATGTCATTCAGGAGAGTTTTGAGGAACTAATTGTTGTTTAGTTGGTAAGGGATGTTTTGTGACTAGAAATGAAATAGAAGCGAGATAAGTAACATGTGAGTGAGTACTAGGAGAAGTTGTGCCAAACATTTTACTATAAGAAAATTTTGTTTAATTGAATCTCACATCTCTAGAAATATAAATATTTCTTGATGTAGTCATAGATTTGTGTCCTTTATGTAATGGACAGCAACCCAAGTTACAAATTCAATGGATCTAAAATCAAGCTTTTGTTTGTTAGAAGGCCTTAAGAAAGGATATCAAGTACAACCAAACACTTTAAATGAATGATAATCAGGTATTTCATTTTTTTATATAAAACATGGTAAGATGATAGCGTTTCAGTAAGTATACTGAATCGTTGCAAGTAACAATTAAAACGGTATTATTGAGTGTCGAACTCAAGGATTGTGTTTTACTATTGAATTATATTTAATTACTAAAACTGAACAAAATGTTTCTGAATTGATTGAAATCATATTTAAAATTAACAACGATAATAAAATTGATTCTTTATACTAAGGAAAATGTAGGGATGAGTTTTAATTTGAATCCATCCTTGGTGTCTAATTTGATCCTAGTTACTGAATTCTTTTATTGAATTATTACCGAACTCTCTTTATTATTCTTGCCCTAATGTCTTAGTGACAAAACCTTTAATTCCAAAGTAACCCCTAATTCCTTAGTGGATGTAAGATTAGAATTAAGCATTACCGTACAAGAATTCTCTTTTTAAATTATTGTCTCTGCAACTAATTTTATTGGTTCATGAACTGCATCTATCCCTAGACTACAAATTCATGAATTTCTCATCTCAAGCATTTGTAAAGTCTACTTCCATTTCAAAATACGAATCATAGAAAATTTTAATGTTGATAAAGCAATAAAAAGCATTAAGCACATAGATGAGAAGAATAATTCAATAAACTCATTAATATAACTAGAAATCAAATAAAAAAAATAAGGGTTTCATCTTGTTACACTCATCCCTAACAAATAGGGTTTAGTTACTCATGACAGAGATAGAAAAATAGAGATTAGAGAAGAATTACAAGAAAGATTCATGAATGATTCTTGATAAAACTACTTCAATGGTGTTAGAAACGATTGTCTTTAAGTTTCTATGCTAGGACACAAGTCTCCCAACTTCCCAATAGTCAAAAAGATCCCTAAAAAGAGATAGAGAAAGAAAAAAAACGTGTTTTTAACCATTCAGCATTGTGCCACACGCCACAGGTGCGGAATTTTCACTTCAGGTGCAAGTAGACAGATCCTGGATGGGCGAAATGTGCCCCAAGTGTAGGTCTTTGCCTTTCAGGCGTACAATATATGATGTCTGATTTATACTGCATTTTTCTCCTCTTTTGAGTTTGAATTTGGATCCGGTGTCTTCGTGAAAGTTGTAGCTATAGATCATATCTTCCATTTGCACTTATTTTTGACTCCAATTGGACATCTAAAACTTCAAATATGATTGAAATACTCCACATAGGTCATGTTGATTTCTCACCAAAATTTAGCACTACACTAAAACAAAGAAGCGATGCAAAACTACGAAAGTTCTCTACTTAATCAAGGAAATAAAAACATAAATATTTCATTAAATGATAGAACTAAAATCAACAAAATATATCAAATAAGTACTTAAATTAACTAATGAATAAAAAATAAATAAGACTAAAAACAATGAAAAATATACATATGATGAAGAGTCATCATAAGGTGAGGTAAATTCAATGAGATTGGTTGTAGGCAGCCTGTTTATAACAAAAACAAAAGTAGTCTATAATGAAGCTGAAACATAAGCATGTAAAGTAAGTATATTATGCCTTTACAACATTCCAGTGTGAGTAGCCTAGTCTATTATGCCAAAGAGAAAACTGATCAACAATTGTAAAGTAAGTACAAAGTTTATTAGAAACAATATTGCAACTTGAAGTAAAATGAAAAATAGGTTTGAAATACCCAAAAATATTATGAATATGCAAGTTCTTGAAGGAATAGTGACCATCATCTCCAATTGATCTCTTTAACAAGACTTGACCAGTTTCTTGCGATTTAACCAAACATATAGTTAGAAGAAGTTCAAAACAAACCTTGTTATCTTTGGCAAATTTATACGTTGAGACAAGATTTTTATTTATATTGGGATAATGCAGCAAATTGGTTAAGGTAAATTTGGTATGAGGTGAGCAATTGGAGTAAAGAATAGAAGAACCAATGGATTTAATGTGCAAACCTTGTCTGTTACCCATTAAAACTTGATTGGAGCCATTGTAGGGAATACTTTGAATGAGGTTTTGTTGATCTACAGTAAGATGATGTGAAGCCCAATAGTTTGGATACCAAGATTGTGCATCAAAAGTATGGGGATAAGAATATCTAGAAATTGAAGGTTTGTGTTGCATTGCAAAATTTGATTATGGATTAACAGGTTGAGAATTTGGCCTAGGTGTAGTAAATGTCGGTTTCAGGTTTAAAGATAGAAAGTTCAACGAATTGGGGAAAATTTTGCTCAAATATATGCCAACAGTGAAAAATATCATGACAATACTTGTTGCATAATTGGCATGTAGGTCTAGTTCCACCACATCCTCTAGATCGGCCTCGTCCCCCAAGATATCCATGACCTCTACCGTCGTAAATGGATCCACCATGATTGAATTGATTTGAGGTGGCATTGTAATTATGAGAATTAGGGTTTTGATAATTGCTTGTTTGTGCAATATTCAGCGTAATAGACGTTGTAGATAATTCTTGTCTATATTTTTAAAACTAAACTTCTTGAACAATAAGTAAGGCTTCAACGTCATCTACAGGTGGATAATCAATTTTACTATAAATCATCATAACAAACATATTGTAGTCTTAAGACAATCCTTCAACAACCTATAAAGAATCAATAATGTATTTAATTCGAAGTAGATATTAATAGATGGTGCGCGAACCTTTCTTTGTGCTCTTGAGCTCATATCGTAATTGGTGAACTTTAGCTTTCAAATAAGAGTGGAAATACTTATGAATTTTATCCCAAATTTTCCAATAATGTTTGCATCCAATCACACATGGTAAGATTTCCTCTAAAAGAAATGAAATGAGCCAAGTAAGAAGCATTTGATCCTTTAGTAACCAAGATTGATACAAATCAAATACTTTGTTGAGAAAACGATCTGCTTCCAATTCAAATTTTGGAAGAATTTATGGAGTCGCTGCAAAATGATGTAACTTGTATGCAGTGATGACACTGTCAACTTGTTGATTCCGTAAAAAATACTTCTTATTAGATAGTTTGGTCAATAACATATGAATAAATAGTTGTGGTCGTTTAAAGTGAATAATCTAAACAAAATCATCCATGGTGGATTTAGTATATTTATGAACAAGATCTTCTTGATCAGAATCGGATGATGTAGAAGTACAATGAACTAACATAATTGCGGATTTAAAGAGTGAAATGAAGATGAAGCGAAAAAAGAGAATAACTTATGGATCTATGAATTGAAGCTATGCGAAACCATTTTAAAGATTGAATTCTATGAAATCCTATTCAAGAATTGTGTTTCTTATTGATTGAAAAAAAAAAATACTTTGTTTGGTGAATACAAACATAAATTATTTCTTAATGGGAGAAACATGATTGTCATATTTATACAAAATGAAGAGAATAGAAAATGATCTTACTAGTTCTAACAATCAACTAATAACATACTTTAGAAATAACTAACTTCTAATTAATTGGATAGTTCTCTAATATTGTTTATTAGTTTTAAGTTGATATATATGTTTTTAAGAAGTCCCACGTCAAACATCTTCAAAGAAAATAAGATATGTATCACATGTAAAATGAGGTGCATACCTCGTGCCTTGTTAAGTGCAAGTTTAGTATTTCCAAATATTTAAAAATAAAATAAAATAAAATTAAAACTAATTTTTTTTTTTTGAATAAATAAAATGGAAAAAGTGAAAATCCAATTGGATTTGAGAAATAGCGCCAACTGTCAATTTCCTGATTTTAAGTTGGATTTATTGCTTGTATTTTTGGATATAGGATCCATTGGACAAGATGCAGGTCTGATTTTCAGTTAACCTACCTAGTCTGATTCGATTTTTATTACTTTGATTTTATTCAAAACTATAATTATTTGTATTGGACTCTTTTAAAATGAACAATTCACTTCAAAGAGTAAAATGAATAATATCAATTAACTAGTAATAAATCAAAATATATATCGTAGATACATCCTAATAAATATTAAATTTTGAGTTAGAATACTCTCAATTTTTTTTATTTTCTCTATTTTTTCGTTTACCAATTTTTTTTAGAATATATATAAAATATAATAATGTGACATTTTAGGGGAGTATCTTGACTCTTAAATTTCTCACCTTACACTTTATTGAGTTTAGAAGATCCAAATTATAGTTCTCTTGTCTATTGCTATATTTACATTCATATATTGTATTTTAAGAATTTCTTTTATTATATTATTTTTTTGAAAATAAATTCCAAAATACTCTAATTTAAAAATAATTTTCCAAAATGTCTTATTTTTTTGAATTTAAGGAGGTCAAATCCTCGAGATACGACCATTTATTGGTTTGACATTTTATTAATTTTTAATTTGATAAGAAAATAAATAAATTAAGCATGCGACTTCTTGAAGGAGGGAAGTTTCCAGCTCAATAAATGGTCGCATCCCCGTCCTACGATCTCTTGAAGGCCCAAATATATTTTGGTACTTCTTGGGATGTAACAGGCCGATTTGGTTTGATTTTCTGTGAAAAATGAATTCAAACCAATGAAATTTGCACGGATTGATTTGGTTCGACTTGACTTGTTTTTTATAACTGGATCCAAACCAAACTAAACCGATGATATATGGGTTGGTTCGGTTCGGGTGATTGGATTTCAAACAAAAAAAGCAATAAACATTTCAATTTTTTGACAGAATAAAAAAATAATATACAAGTGCAACAACCATTTTAATTTCTTCCTCTAAAATAAAATTTAGAATAATTACAAACTCATAATTTAATCTTCTAAAAGATTAAAATAAATATGCAGTAGCATTACATAATTTGATCCCTTAAAACAGAATTTGAAATAACATAGTGCAATTACAATCTAAGTTAAAATATAAAACAGATAGTAGTGTGTCAAATTAAATCAGAATCTAGTTGATTAGATTCTAAATGAGAATTTAAATTATACAAAATAACAACAATCCAAAGTAGGCAGTAACAGTTCACTTGAATGATAAAAATCTGAAGAAAAAAAATAGTTATAAATTATAATATAAAATTTATTTCTTACTTGAACATATCAAATTAAATATAACATTAGATTGCATTCTTCATTCATGTCATGCCATTTGTACCAACTCCAAGTAATAAGTAATCCAACAATTTCCCAAAATTGAAACACATAATCCACAACTAATTAGTTTGATAATATAATGAAATATAGTAACAAGGTGAACAAAAATGAGAGTTGAGTTACAAATTAACTTTCATACCTACTTCAAGTTGTTGCACTTCATCCATTTGTGCTTTTAAATCAATGACCTTTGGTTTTCTTATCAATTTTTGGATACAAATCACAACTTCAACATTAGTGGAACTCAAACTACTACGAAATGAATCAAATACGCAATCTCCTGTACTAAATGTAGATTCAGATGACACTGTAGACACCAGAATAACCAATATATCTCTAGCCCAGCGGGAAATGACATAATATTTTTTAGATTTCTCTTTCTACCACTGTATAATATGAAAATAATTTTTGATACCTTCAACATCAACCTCAATATACCTATCCAAATCACTCTCTTGCACATTTGTTTTTGTTTTTTCTTCATACTTAATCTAAATGCAATATCCCAATCACCATCAGCATCATCAGCAAATTGATTTGTGTTAGCTTATGTACCAATTCTTGATGAGGCTACATTATTAGACTCACTTTCATCAATAGGAATGAGATATTCCATCACTTAATGCTCAAACAATTTCTTGACAAGATCTTTTAATGTTTCCAACATATCTTCGCTCCTATCACTGCCATACATCTCAGTAAAACAAAATTCAATATATTCATACGTATAACGGGGATTAGAAAAACAACAACAAATAAAAGATAGTTTATAACATTACTATTCCACTACTTGTTAAACTTCACTTGTAAATTTGTTGTCATCGTCCTCAACTTTTCATCCTCACTATTAGTCCATTTCTATAATGACTTCTGAATGTCATACAAATTTTTGAAGAATGTATTAGATGTGACATGCAATGAACCAAAAAAAAAGAAAGAGTTGCATCGTAACAAAATCTTTAAAAAATTCACAAACACATGTGCATATTCCCAATCAAAATGATTAGGAACACCTACTTCTTCACTAGCAAGAAACACAACAAATGCATTATCTTGATATCAAAGTCAATTAAATGCCTTTTCATATTTCACAGCAACTTCTAACATCAAATAGGTAGAGTTCCAACGAGTTCAAACATCAAAATCTATCATTGCCTTACTATCTATATTACACTCTTTTACACACTTTTTAAAACTAGCAAGCCTAGCTGGAGATGTCTTAACAAACTTGTAGGCAACCCTTATCTTTTTAATAAATGAGTCGATGATAGTTAAGCCATCACTGACAATCAAATTCAAAATATGAGCATAACATCTCATGTATATGAATTCCCCCTTTAACAAACTACAACCAATTATCCCTTTAACTAAGTATGTGGTAACAATAGTATTAACACTTGCATTATCAACAGTTACACAACAAACATTTTTTATCCCCCCAATCTTTCAAGCACTCTTCTAAGGTTTTGCCACTGGTTTCTCTTTTGTGATCAGAAATCAAATCAAAATTCAATATCTTCTTATTCAACTCTCAACCTTCATCAATATAGTGAACAATAACACACATGTAATTCAAATTTTAGATTGATGTCCAATAATCTGTGGTAAGGGAAACTATTTATTTATTCACATATAATAAGCTTTTCAACTTTTCTTTCTCATCGTTATATAAAAGCATACAATCTTTAACAATCGTAACACGACAAAGAACTTTAAATTTAGGACAATCCACACTCATAAAATATTTAAATCCTTCATTTTCAACAAGTTTAAAAGCAAATTCATCCATAACTATCATCTTTGCTAGGGCTGAACGAGTCATAGCTTGACTAAATTCAACAAGCTTAAAACTAACAGTGTTGTTTGGGTCATCTTCACAATCTTTTCCTATAATAAGTGTTTTTTGTTTCTTATCAACTACCCTATTTGCATTTTTAAGAAAAACCTTATAATGCTTATTAATGTTAGTGGTTCTACGACTAGAACTATTGCATGCATAAGCTTTTTTTTACAATAATTACATTCAACCCTATTTTTATTCTTTTTAAAGTGCTCCTAAGCTGAAGAAGGAGGTTTACTAGGTTTTCGTTTCAATATCTCTTGTTGTTCAATTGGTTTTAGTTTTAGAATTGAACCTTCCACTGCTCCTTCTTGTGTTGAAATTGGTTCCGGAATTGAAGTTGGAGTGCAAGCAGTTGGCACATTCTCACTTTGTGAATTACTTCTTATATAACTTCTACTTTCCATTTGTTCAACTTAAAACTACCTAAAAACCCACAACAGCATCTTAATGTAGTGAATGTAATAGAACTATAATTTTTTTTTTGGCTATAAAGAGTTTAGCGGTTAAACTAACACAAATTAAATGTGGAGACACCAATCGAAATAGAAAACCATCAAACAAAAAAAAGGAAACAATAATCAAAATAGACAACAATCAAAGTACAACAAAATAGGAAATAACAGTCAAAACTTTATTGAATGTACAACACAATAGGAAACAATAATCAAAATAGAAAAAAGAAAACAATAAAATAAAATAAACTTTGTTACCTCAATGGAGAGAAATAAATTGTGATAGAAAAAACCGAGACAAAGAAACGGAAAGGAGGTCATGATGATGCGAAATGATCGAAAAAGGTAAAGTGAAGGAGTTGTGAGAGAAACAGATTGCGAGGAGAGAAACAGTCGTAGGTTGTGGCGGCGAGGAGAGAAACAGAGAGCGAGGTGGAAGGTGGTAAGCACACAATTTTAACAAGTGAGCTATGGGCGGCGAGGTGAGAATTGAAGATGATGATCCAAAATTGTCGATACTAGTGAGCATGATGAATGAGAGGTTGCTACGACATAGTGTAACTGTGTTTGTGTGAGAATATCACTAAGGTTTAGAATTGGACTTAATGGGTGATGGATTTTGTTGTATAAAAAAAAGTTGTTTTATTGAGCCAAATTTTTATGTAAAAAATAAATATATAAAAAAACATAAATCGTGTTGGTTTGGGTCGATCTTTATTAATTTTTAAAACAAAAATTCAATATCCGAACCAATAATATTTAGTTTGCATTAGTTTGGTTTGATTTTTTATCAGAACAAAAAATAACGGATAATTTTTGAGTTGATTTGATTTAGATATTCGAATTAATTGAATTTACATTGTCTACTTACACTCTTACTCTTAGGTCAAAATAGAGTATTTTGAAATTTTTTCTTTCAAAAAGAGGATATAATTAAAAAAACATGCATTTTATGATTACTTATTTTTATTTTCTATAGAGTTTTATGTAATTTTATTTTTAAGTTAAATAAATTTTTAATTTCTTTAAAATTTTAAATTTTTTTTAAAATATTATATTTTCTAGTTTAAACAAAATTACTATACAAAATGTTTTAATCATTATTAAAACAAAATATGTTTAATTATTTTTAAAATTTTTAAATTTTAAATAATTTTTTTACAAATGTGTTTGGAAAATTATAAAAATTAACTCTAAATTATTTTAAATTTAATACAAATTTTTTCATGATTATAAATTCAAGATGAAAAATATTAACAGATAAAAATTAAATTTTTAAATTATTTTTTTTTAAAATTTTTGTTATAAATTTTTATACATATCTAAAAAAAAATCATGCAAAAATATATGTTAGCAATTTGACAAGACAAATATTTCCTTGAATGGATGACAATCGACCGAAACTTTTTACCGTTAATTGAACGAATGAAACGAACAACTTTTAAATCGTACAGTAACTCCAATGTAGCGTGTAGAATTTAACGAAAACTATCACGAAACCGTGAAAGACGAAAAAGGTTCGTTCCCAACCCGAGCAAGTCCAACGCGGCTCTTGCTTCTTCGGTGTTGCCACCACTTCCCTTTCTTCAAGCCAAGAATATATGTACTCCTATTTCTTCCATCTTCTAATCTTCCATTACGCTCCCTTCCTTTTCCGTTTCGCTCCTCTCCACGATCTGCACAAAATTATACCCTAGGTAACTCTTTTTCTTTTCTCTTTTGTTAATTTTGTGTTATTGATGATAATATTGTTCAGCTACAAATTAATAAGCTATTGTTCATTCGGTTTTTTTTTTTTTTAATTGTTTGCCTGTGTTGTAAGAATAAGAGGTTCAATTTGATGCATCGTTCTTCGTTCGTTATAGAATCAGCTTTT
>JBBPBR010000001.1:21366967-21381438 GCA_037974775.1 Cicer pinnatifidum | reverse complement strand
ATTTTGCTTTTTATTCTATCAACTTAGGATTTAACAGTTATTTAAATTCAGTTTCGCTTTTTGACATTACTGCTCTTGCAAATGGTTTGTAAGTAATTAGGAAAAGATAATGGAATGCAGACTTTGGTTTAATTCATGTAATTTTGTTTTATTCTCGATTGATACTGCACGTATTACTTTTTTTTTTTTTTGTTATTGGAGATATTCTTTCCTTTACCATGAACAAAGGCCTTTTATAAAAGTGGTATTGGAAATGAGATACTATCATTGTTGTTGAATTATCGAATAGTGGCTGTAGTTCTATGGGAATTTTGAACAAATTAAAATTACTATTGTTCTAAGATATACTATTTGATTGTTGTCAAATAGTGGCAATTGTGGCACTACAACATTGTAGCATGACATAATTTGAAGAAACTTCTAGTTTTGCTATCTGCAATTGACAACACTGGATATTATTAAAGATTAAGTTGTATTATTTTGCTGCTTTTCAATTCCCAAGGGCCAGTTCTGTTGTACGATAAGATGACAAGAGGAATTGATTGATTACTGTTTGAGCTGTAATGCAGAGTTAGGTAAAAGCAAGTGCTGGTGCAAATTGAGTTGTTGATTTGTGGGGTGATATATTACTGACACCTCTGGAACTTGGGAAGCTGAAGTGAGTAGTGATGGATCTCGACGTAGGGAGTTCATCAACCGTCAGCGCAGGAGCACATGCAATTACAGGACGCCCGACACGACATGGTGGTGGGTCTTACCTTCTTTTTAGGCAGGTTTTCAATTATTTTTGTTGGTTTATGATGCAAAATGTTTGGGGGGTACTGCATAAAAGGATTTTCCTAGAAATGATTTTGTTGTATATTGATATGGTGCAATGCAATTGTATAATTAATAAATAAATCACTTGTTTTTTACTTCCCCTTACGATCTGTAGTAGGCAGAGAACTTAACAGGACAGTATATTAAGATGTCTACCTTACATGAATTGGATGCTGAAGAATGATTGTTTTTGTTTGCCTCAGCTAGAACCAAAATACAAGATTGAAATTGCATATTATTTCAAAAATGATCAGAAAATCTTATCAAAATGTTTTTCCAAAGTTTTGAATATTAACCTAAGCTTTGATTCTGTTGCAAACATATAGTTGTACGAGATGTGCTGGAATGGTTATTTTCATTTACTCACTTCTAAAAATTTGTACTGTAGTCATCTATTTATGTACTTTAAAGATTCTGATATTTATTGTTTTTCAACATACTGCAACCTAACTTTGGATTTTTATATTATCAAATTATAATGATCTAATACATAAAGAATTGGGTAATGATTTTGGAAATTCCTGTCAATTCAATGCATTTATTACATTCTTCTATTCACCTTGGCAATTGACTGTGTTTGAAAGGAAGAAAACTTATAATGATGTTTGGCCTTTACATAGACTAGAAACTATGTCAGAATTATCCAATAGATTGTAATTGATGTTTCTTTCTTACAGAAGCCTTTTCGTTTTGTCACTACTTTATTTTGTCTTTTTTCTTACCCTTTTCTTAATGGAACTTGTACTGAATGCCATTTGTGGTGGTTTTGCAGCACTCTATCAGTTTACACAGCAGAACCTTCCAGCATGTAAACCTGTCCTTACACCTGCAGCAGTTAGTTCTTTGATAATACTTGAATATTTTATGGTGCCTTGTTCTAAAAAATGTGCATGCTAAATCTCAGTCATGTTCTTTGCAGGTCATTTCTACATTTTTATTGATGGGTTTGATTTTCATTCCTGTTGGACTTGTTACACTTCGTGCGTCGTATAGTGTATATATCATTTCTACTTACATTAATGCTATGAAATGATTTTATTCTTCCCCCCTTCAATATCCTCATACTTATTACAATATTTATTTGACCAATGGATATGCAGGTTGTTGAAATTGTGGACAGATATGACATTGATTGCATACCTGAAGAACATAGAAGTAACAAGGTTGCATATGTAAAAGATGACTCAATCTCTAAAAATTGTTCACGATTCTTAAAGGTAACAATTCGTTTTTCAAGTATTTACATTGTTCATGGATTATTGCTTCAAGATTTGTGCAAATAGTGCTATATAATAAATTGGTCACTCTGTTTCTTATTATGGTTGGCTTCCTCTTATCATCTTCGGAATCTGCCACAAGATTTGCAAACCCCTCAAACCATTTATATGGCTATGCCAATAATCATGATAAGCTTTAATTGAATACTTAATTGGACAGAAAATTTTGATGAAATACACAGTGATCTCACTGTCATGGCTATTAAGAGATTACTTCAAAATTTTATTTTCTGCTCTCTGGATGGAAAAAATTAATATTTATATTCCTCATCACCTATTTCCTCTTCCTCATAAGTATTTCCCAATAGTTTTACTGGACAAGAAAATATGATAGCAATTTATGAGTGCTTGAATTAGTAACACATTCATCAAGACATGGATATTGGATGAATTGACTCCCTACACTTATGATAGTCTTAGTCTAATTAAGCTTCATACATTTATGTAAGTCTACTGGAAAGACAAAAGGACATCACTAATGTGTGGGGCCACTTATTGTCAGATATAAAGATACAATTTAAAATTTCTGCACTAATAAAAATAACTACATTAGTAGGGGAAGGAGAGACTGAGGCTTATTAACATGAATTCCAGGTAAAGTCTAAGAACAAAATGTTTTGATTCTACGAATCATATTTGCTGCATATAGAACAATATGCCAGCACAATATTATTGGGCCTCTATGTCTATAATATGGTTTGATCTCTTAATTATCTGTTGTCGACATCCATCTTGTGATTGCAATCTGTTATAATATCCACCCTTCAAAAGAAAAGGATGCCTACTGTTGTTGTTATTATGAGTCATGGAAATCTTAATTGATAATAGATGGCGATGGATTTAGTCATTGTTGAAAAGGACATTTTATATTATTATGTTTGCATACACCCTTTTTTGCTGTAACTTCAGTTAGAACACTTTTCATTTGGTTTTCCTCTCATTCAATTCTAAAATAATTTTGGGCTGGGTACTAATCCTCCGATACTTTTCTGAAAGTAGTACTTATGAAGTTGACCTTTTTAGTGTTTCTTGGTTGTGTTTACGAGTTACAACTTGTTGTAGGTACCTAAGTCAATGAGAGCGCCGGTTTATATCTATTATCAGCTTGATAACTATTACCAGAACCATCGACGGTAAGGATTTTTTATTTCCTTTTCAAATACAGTGTTGAAGTTTTTAACATAAATAAGTATGTATTATTTTGAGGAAGCCATTGCTTTCTTCACGCTATTATCTTTTTGTTCTGGCTTTAACATTTACTTCCTTTCATATATGTTTGTATTTTGGTCGATGCACAAGTTATTTCGTTAGAATATTAGAAAATATCTTATAATATCTTTATATTATATTATAGTGTCTTAATTTATCTTGTAAGATCAGTTTTTATTGTAATGATTATCTTCTATAATTAGTTTCTATGTTACTTGGGTATTGTTATGATTTGTTTCTCGATTTCCCTATTCATTTAGGATTAGGAGTTTTGTATCCCCGTAAACAAATGTTAGTGTTTAGTCTTTTGAATGAAGTCAGTATCAAGTAATTATCAATAGTTTTCAAAGTTCTTATTATGTTTTTCTTCCTTTTATCTAATATCCATAACTTCAATATGGTATCAGTGCTAGAGATGGATCCACTAGTACAAAATCTGGGCCCCCATTAACTTAATTATGTGCTTGCTAATGTTTGAATAATTGTATTTTTGCCTTCACTAAAAGTTAAGTGTTGCCACTACAAAATTAGTGATCTTTCAGATATTTTGAGGAAAATTAGAAACAGTGTTTTTGAATATTGGCCACGGCGACTGCAGTGGCAGGATTTCAACATACCGCCATACAAAAGTGCAGGTGTGCCGACCTGATCTCAGTCCCAAAATAGATTAAAAATCCTAGTACCCTGAAAAGATGGATACTTTACCAGTTTACCCTCTTCTGTCTGTGTGTTTCTTCTCTCTGTACTCTCTACCATGTTTTCTTCCTTACTGTGTGTGTGACTGTGACCCAGCTGTGTATGCAACAGCCACCTCCACCACCCAACTGCATGTCAACCACCATCCAACTGCCCACCACCAACTTTGCAACTGCCTAACTTTTCTGTTCTTTGTTCTCTCCTCTGATAAGGCGCGCCCGACAAGCTCTCTCTTCTCTCTGTTTTCTATTTTTGTTTTTGGTCTATTTTTTCTTCTATATATCTGTTTTGAAAGTTATCTTAAATCTATTTTAATTGTTTATAGACATCCAGTTCGTAAATTATCTTAGATTAACTTGATTTGGTTTTTATTTCTATTTTTAATTGGTGTTTTTTGTTTTTTTTAATTTGTCCGCCGTGTTTCCACCATTTTCCATTATGCTATCTGCAATAAGTTTATGGCGGATTTTTTACGCGCCGCTATCCACCTACGACAACACTGATTAGAAATCATATTACATGCCCAATGGTATATTTACTAGCTTTGGTTTTGTGTTTGGCAACTGAAACAGTTGAAATGAGTTTCTCTGCATTGAATATGTGAAGATAAAATGCCCAATCAGAAGATGAATTGGTGAATGATTGAAAATGAAATAATTTTACAACAATTTCAAACTATGATCATATAGTGTTTTGATATAATTTTTTATCTTTCATGTTTTGATACATTTTTATGTTGTCCCCTCTAGTCGAAATTTCTGCATCTGTCACTGATCAGAATTTGGTTCTGATCGTGGGATATGGTATCATCACGCTTCATATGCATGGAAATCATGTATAAGTATTATTTATTGGTCTTCTCAGTATTGGAAATTGTGTATTTCAAGTTAGTGCTTCAATAAGTGTGCAATATGAACCTGAATGTATGTCCTCTTATGAGGCAAGCTGGTTTTCTTGCTTTCATATTATGTAACTGCTCTTAGGTTGTGTTTGGACTTACTAACATTTCTCTTACGCAATTAGGGGTATATTTCTCTCAAGTATGAATTTCTTGAAATCTGTCTCCTTTAAATACTTACCAATTGTTTGAGTTGAACCACATATATCCAGCAGTTTTTAAATTTTGCAAATTATTGCTAGTATGTCATAGAATTGTCTATGAATTTAAATCTAGTCAAGGTGTCTTAAATTTGAATCCAAAATAACAGTCAAGGTGTCTTAAATTTCAGTCCAAAATAACACGGTTTTCTTAATTCCTCCATTCTTTCCCACAGAATATAAATCCTCCTGTATTTGCTTTCAACTTCATGCTTTTATTTCTTCTGCTCATTCAAAAAATTCACATTTTGTTCAGATATGTCAAAAGTAGAAGTGATCGGCAGCTCTTACATGGACTTGAATACAATGATACCAGTTCTTGTAGACCTTTAGAGTCCTCTGATGATCTTCCCATTGTACCTTGTGGGTTGATAGCATGGAGTTTGTTCAACGATACATATAAGTTCAGTCGTGGACCATCAGAATTGAAGGTTAATAGGAAAAACATTGCATGGAAGAGTGATCGTAATCACAAATTTGGGAAGCATGTTTACCCGTTTAATTTTCAGAATGGTACCTTTACTGGAGGTGCAAAGCTGGATCCTAGTATTCCTGTAAGTTCTTAGCTTCTTAATCTTATTTTCACTTTTTTCGTCCTTTCTTGTGTTACAACTTGTTTAGAATTAAAACATCCAAAACCTCTTTGTTTACCTTTCCTCAACACCTTTGCCTAATTTTTACTTATTTGAAAGAATTCCTGGTAGCTAAAAGATACTGATTTAAATAGTTCAAAAATGATACAGTGTTAGTGATTTAATGTTATTAATGTTGGTTCATGACTTCCTTTTGGGCTCAAAATCAGTCTTACTCTTAAAAATTTGGGTTGTGCCTAATTCAACCTTAAAAAACCGGCTCGTATGGTGAGAAATGCTTCTCACTATACATTTTCAGGGCATATCTCATTCAATGTAGGCTCTAGGTGTTAGAGGCTCTAGCACCATCTTAGAGTTTGGGTTGAGTTGAACTCCACCTTACAAAATTGGGTTGTAAGGTGAGAGTCTTCCACAAGCACATTTTCAAACTATATCTCATCCAATACAAGACTCTCAACGCACAGACTCCTCATGCTTAGGGATGAACACCTGAAGCGTGAATCAAGTGGCCTAATAGGAGGTGACCTAAAGAGTCTTAAATAGGCTCTAATACCATTTTATATTTTTGAGTTGAGCCTAACCCATCCTTTCAAAATTGCCTTGTAAAGTGCGGGATATCTCCCACTTATAAACACATTTCTAGATCATATTTCATTCCATGTGGGACTCTCCAACAATTACCTCCATTGTGTACAAGTAGATTATCCATGACCATAGTACAACAATAAAATCTTGTGGTTGGTTACATGGGTCAATCAATGGCATTGGGTTCTATCAAAGATCACAATTTCATGAAAACCATTTTGAGCAAGGTCTTTTGCAATATATTTTAGCTGGATTAGCTTCGATTTAATCCACTTTTTTGTATGAAGCTTCAATTGGTTTTCTTCTCACATAATCAAATTGCTTGACTGATTTTCAGTCATCGTACTCTTCCTAGTCTAGCTTTCAGTATAATTCATCCTGGTCTTATTTTTTCATGTATATCATCCACTCATCGACCATAATTCGTTAACATTCTCATTTCTGCATTACTTGCCTTTTTTCTGTTGTGGGACCTTCATTGTCGAACATTTACCAAATACTACAATAGAGCAGGTGAATTTTTCTAGGTTTAAGGCACTTTGTGATGATAGTTATGCATACCATTTCTCCATTTCAGCCTTTTGGTTTTAATCTTGTTAGACATCCAATTTAAACTCCATTGAACTTTTTAAGTTGGATTCAAGATTCCTAATCCATGCAACTTGTTTTCACCTCTTAAAGTAGATTATCAATTCTAATGGGCCGTCGACTGCATTTAGAACTCACAATTTTGGGGTTCAGGGAGGGGTTAGATGTAAGAACATCCCGACCACTGTAAGTGGAGAGGATGTTTCTGCAATTTGAATCAGTGACCACTAGGGAAAGTTGCAATTATCTTTCACTAAATGTTATCGTGGGATTATGTTTTAGTCATTATTGTGTGAGAATACAAAATGTTCTATTAAATTTATGTGGGTTCCTCCATAGATCTATTTTTCTTCTATTTATCTTCATTTGGTTTGAATCAGCTGAAGTTAAATTATAATAGGCCTAACTGGAGATGAAATTTGGTGTTTTGTGGGTGTGGCATGGAGAATAAACATCTCTTGTTTCTAATTTGTTTTCCTCCTTCCAATTTTCTTTTTAAACTGATACTGATTTTTGCTACTAATAATTTTTTTGTATTTATTCTAACGAGTTATTCTATTTCTGCTTGTTGGTCATTCTGATTTCTGTATTTCAGCTTAGTGATCAAGAAGATCTCATAGTTTGGATGCGGACTGCTGCTCTTCCCACCTTCCGAAAATTGTATGGTAGAATAGAAGAGGACTTGGAGGCTGATGATGTTATAGTAGTCCACCTAAAGAATAACTATAACACTTACAGTTTTGGTGGAAAGAAGAAGCTTGTTCTGTCAACATCAAGCTGGCTGGGTGGAAAAAATGACTTCCTTGGAGTTGCCAATTTATTTGTTGGCACAGTTAGTATATTGATCTCCATCATCTTCTTGTTGCTTCATGTGAAAAATCCTAGGTAATATAGTAGTGTCCATAATTTCCTATTTGTTTTTTGTTATATTATTGTGCATCCTGGAGAGTGCTGCACTCTGCTGTTATTTGGTTTCTCTAACAATTAAATCAAATTTACTGCATGATAGCCTTTTTCTTCTATTAAATTTTTGCTGATAGCCTTTATCTATGGTAGTTTTTATATAAACATTAATCATGGAATTTTATGAAACTGAAAATGTGCAAATGGAAGAAAAAGAACGAAAATGTGTAGAATCTGTAGATCATACTCATGAATAATTCCCAATAATAAATTATTCTCGTTTCTTTCTTTTAAAACTGATTCTCCCAAAACATTGTTGATTTTGATTTCTATTTACCTGTGCTTCCTTTTTGAGGCAGACATTATGGTGACACGGCCTACTCATCTTGGAATAGGAAAAGCATTTCTAGCTGAAAAGGTACGCGGTATACCTGTAATTTTTCAAAGTAAAAACTCATGATACATATTCTTGTAACAAAAGCTATTGTATTTGATTGTCGGTACATGATATAGTGGATGCTTTTATAGTGAACTCAAGATACATATTCTTGTCAGAATAACTTTTGTATTTAATTATAAATGGCAAAGCAGAGTAAACATCTTTGAGTTTATTTCTAATGGAAACAAGCCTATGAGTGTGGTAGTTATGATGAGAAATATTGTAGGATCACATGGAGTTATACAACAACAAGTGGGTGTTTGAATAAGCAACTTATTAAGTGCTTGATAATTAAGTACTTACGAGAGTTTATGTATAAGTTGTTTATGCAATCAAAGAAGCACAGGGGTAAACTACACATAACTTTCGTATAAGTTGTTTCAATAAATAGTGTTGCAGTGCTTATGAAAATACACAATGGCTTACGGATATATCATAAGCTATTTTTACAAGTTCTTTCAGACATTGTTGTATTTAGTTAGATTGTAAATGGAAAGGCAGAGTAATCATCTTTGGATTTAATTATGATGGAAATAAGTCTGAGTGAGATAGCAATGATGAGAAGCATGATAGTTTCACATGAGATTATAGGTTGATTGGGTGTATGAGTAAACAACTTATTACGTGCTTGTTCAATAAGCGCTACTAATGAGAGCTTATGTATGAACTTTTTCTACAATGTATAGGATACGATTAAACTCCAGGTAAGGTTTGTATAAGTTGTTTGTATGAACTATTTTGAAAAACTTTTGATAAGCTGGAAACGACTTAGGAAGCTGCAATTTTCATACTTTGTTTCAAACATTTACACAAGTTATTTATTATAAAGTTAAAATGAACTCTCTGAAATGTAGTCTAAAACCTCAACATTTCTGTTATGACAGAGAAAATAAAGAACTTTAGTGTCTCATGTATTTTTAGCATACTTTTAGAGAGCAGAGTTGGTCGATTTATTAAACTATTGGGCCCATTTTTACAATATAATTGTTTATAGACACTGGTAGTTTGGTAGATTTGTTGTCAGCATAAGCTGAAAAGGATCTATAGAAGATTGATCTTTGTAGAGCATTATACTTTTGTAAAGATGGAAACGAAATGCTGCCATGTTTTTCTCGGATTGTTTTTTAATGATTCATTCTGTCACTATTTTTCCAGAGGTTTGAACTTAGAGAAGCTGTTTATATATTACTATTTTTATTACTTTTCATTTTATCACATTTCAACCGATATTTAGTAAAATGGATTTTAATTTTTTTTTGGGTTAGAAAAGTCCATTTGAAAATGGAACCCATCGTGTTATTTCAACGGGATTATTTTTGTTATTTAAATGAAATAAGAGGTTACTTCAACAGTAGTGTCGTATCTTTTAAAGTAGTATTGAGTACTAAGTTTGGTTAAAATTAATCGAGTTAATGCTCCTAATCACAATCAGTATTTAAACTGTCAAAATTTCATCTCGTTATAGATCACTTAAATAATGAATTTAAAGCAGGTACGAAATGATGTATTTGAGTTTATTTACAATATTTGAGAGTTTACAGAATAATTTATGATTTGTTTATAAGTTGTTTAGTAAATTTTTATTAATTATTTATGATAGTTTATGAAAATAAATTATTACTTATATAAAAATAATTTGACTTATTTTACTTTATGTTATAAAAATAGTTTCTATATAAACACTAACTAAGCTATTAAATAAATTGTTTATCCAAACAAAAATTTATAATTGGTATTAGTTTGAGTGTAAAACAGTTGTATTCAATTATATATTATTATAATGTTCAGAACTAGGTTGTGGAAGGTGTCGAGTTTTTAAATGATCGATGACCTTGGGAATCATTTTGGTGTATCTTTCCTTCACAGGAAACTCAATAGATAGCCCTTCTAGTTTATTATTGGTAAGGTAGATCAACGTTTTAGTCATTGGAAATAAAAAAACTCTTGTTTATGGATGAGTGTTTTATCTTGACTAAGTCAGTTATCAGGCTCTTTCCACTATATGTCATGCAATCGACCTAGATTTATCTGTGATGAGATTGATAAGAGGCGTCACGAGTTCATATGGGGAATTTGGATAACAGTAGACATATCTATATAGTTAATTGGTCTAATTTATTTTAACCCAAAAAGTGGGGTGGCCTTGATATGAGATTGGCGAGGACTTAACCGAGTGTCCCTCATGAAGGTTGATTGAAATTTGATCAATGACCAAGGTAGGTGCAAAGTGATCAGATTAAGGTATAAATGCAGCATAGACATTATGCCTTAGATTCAAGCTACTAGGAAGGTTCTAACATGTTGCAAAGCATCTGCAAAACTTGGAAAGATGTTCAAGACTGTTTGGAAAGTTGATAATGGTTGCCAAGTTTTGGACCAGAGACCCTTCCTTGATTGAATCCACTCTTTGAGTGGCTAATTTAAAGGATACTTAGAGAAATTGGGACTTTGACCGCATTTATAGCCTCTTGATTGATGATATTAGCAATTAAATTAATATTATGGTTATGCCTCTCAGATAAGAGAGGATGACGATGATAATGTGACCCGACATTTGACGGGAGGATGGTAAATCCACTACTTCCTTGATCTATGGGAGCTTATCAAATTAGGAACCTTTGCGACAACATTTCAATTTTTTCTCACTTTTGAAAGTCGAGACAATCAATTCCCATTTTGATGAAATTGAACTTCTAATCCTTATTAGCATCACAAATTTGCATAAATATTTAAATTTTCAAATACAATTAACAACATGCAGGAAAATAACACGTAAAATATAAATGCATATACAACATATGAAGTCTTGTAGTCCTCAAAAGGACATACACCATAAAAGGAGTCATAGACATAACTACATACATGAGTAAAACAATTGCCAAATCGACGATTGAAATAGACATAGAAAGGTCAACCAAAAGGCATGACATATACAATGGCTAGAATACTCAATAGCCATGATCCTAATTGTCATTAACATTTTCAAGTGATAGTTAGGAGAGTCTTGTCTAACTTTTCATGGAGTCGAAATGTTGTTAGTTGATCACAATAAAAAATGAATTAGGATGACCTAATTCTTAGCGTCAATTAACGTCATGCATCCATACACATGATCGTGGACTTCACCACATTCATGCATACAACTACATGACTCTGTCATTCTATTCACAATTCATAAATCATAACATCGTCAACTGTCAGTACAACCTTATTGTTTATTATTTATTTTATTTTCACCAAAATAAAATCTTAGTTGTGCATCACATCACTCACATATCATGACTACACTGATTGCCTCTATGACCTTGTTGTTTACTGTTTTAGCAAATCAAAATAGAATCTCAATAATGTCATACTTTTATTATTCAAATTCCTTACTCATGCACAACCATCCTAAAATTATTTCATGGAAAGTTCTATAACCTAAATGTCACTTACATTCAATAAAACATAGTACACAAGCACAAGAAACACACATATCACAATATTCACACGTAACACATTTCACTTAACACGTTAGTCTATCAATTGTCAAAGACTACAAACAAAATCATGAAGTTGAATATAATCAAGACTTTTTAATCCCTCTAGCAACTCAAAAGAATTGGAAAATTTATCAACTTATATAAAATTGACATTTCTAAATGTCTATCTTGAAGAAGAGGTCTATATTGAACAACCAATTGAGTATGTGATTAAAGGATATGAAAATAAAGTTCAGAAATTGAGGAGACCGTTGTATGTATTGAAGCAAGAACCAAAAGTATGGAATAGTTGCATAGACAAGTACTTCAAATATAATGAGTTTGCTCGTTGTCTAAATAAATATATTCTTTATGTCAAGGTCTATGATAACATAGATATTTTGATTACTTGTCTCTATGTGGATGATCTTATATTCATTGGGAATAATTCAAGCTTGTTTTAAGACTCCAAATGTCTAATATTGAGCTCATTTTATACTACTTGGCCCTAGAGGTGAAACAATTGAAAAAATGTATTTTTATTTATCAAGAAAACTATGCAATGAAGTTTTGAAGAAATTTGAAATGTTTGATTGCAATCTAGTGTTCTACCAATGGAGAGTGGATTGAAATGACCAAAGTTTGAAGATGGACTAAAGGAGGACCTTACTTTATTCAAAAGCCTCGTATGAAGCTGTAGCATATTTTAAATATGTTGTGCAAGTGTCCACAATCCAAAATAAGTAATAAAGTGCAAATAGAATATTGTTTCCACAAGGATTGATTATGACACCTATTTCAGTATTGATCTAGACAAATAATTTTTTTGTTATAAAAATAGAAGAACCCATGTTTGAGTAACAATTTTAAGTTGATTTTATGATTAAAAAAATATATTGGTTCTAAATTTAGATGATAAAAGGTAGCTAAGAATTTAACTTAGTAATAATTTTGTTTGCATGCACTAGTAAGTTGTAGCAATCTTATTACCATCCATAGATTCACACACTGCGCATCATATCATGCTATGCTTTATTTTAACAAATCATCTTTTCTATGGACTTAAATGTTAGTTCTAAACACTTAACATTTATATATTTTTTGAAGCATATTAACTTAATCGATATTAAATTAAGCCATTTCCATCTTTATCCTTTTCTAAGCTCAAAAGACTAATAATAAAACCTAAGTGATCAATTTAAGTTTTAAAGATTGGATTAAAAACAACTTGTTTAAGAAGAAGCTTATCACACTACAAAATATTAAAAATGCAAATTCTCTTATTACATCATTAATTCTTAATTACAAAGAGTTTTAACTCATATTGAATTTAAACATAAAAAAGTAAAAAAAGTTAAAACACTAACGAGTTCATTATGATAAAAATTAATATAGAAATGAAAGATACAAAGAGAAAAATACGAGCTACAATAAACATTATGAGATGTAGTACAACCTCCCTTAAGCTGTAAATCCGAATTAATGTGAATAGTTCCAAAATGAATTGGTAATGGAAGATAATGACAGATTGTAGTGAGATTATAATAACTAAAACATTAAACTTTGAAAATCAAGGTGCCCGTTGAATTGAATTTGTAGAAAATTAAAGAAGTATAGTAGTACTCACCAAGTGTTAAGGAATAAGGAGTGTCGTTTCAAATAATACTCTGCCCATCTTTGAACACCATAATAATTACTTTGGATATAGAAATCTGAAACAAAAGTAATTAATTGTTAGCCATCAAATTAGAGTTTTTATGTTCCACACTACAAGTTTTCCCACATAAAAGCACTTTTATTTTTCCACTACAAGCTTTTCCAAAGTACCTTTATCCAACAAGTTTTTCTTGTAAATAATAATTTGAATTTTACGGGTTTAAAATGTTAAATTTATTATCTGAATAGTGAACATAATATAATTAGATTTAAATTAATTGGTTTAAGTAAGATCAAAACTTAAATGAATTGAGTTAAAATACGAATTGAGTTGGTTTGAATGATCGATTGTTGGGTTTACCCGTACCCATAAAGACTCCTAGTAAATAGATGCACCTACCCATAAATATATTTTTTAGTAATTTTATGGACTAAGTTGATGAAAAATACTATTCATGACTAAAGTAACTAATTAAAGTAATCGACAAAAGACATATTTGATCATTAAAATAATTATAGAAGATATATTTAAATATATTTTTGTAATTTTAATATATTCAAGAATTATTGTGACAACTTCACACATTTAAGTACCACTATAACTTTTATCTTTATTTTTACAAGAAAAAAATACTACATTTGTCTCTTATTATAAACACTTATTATTTTTTTACTCTTACTAAAAAAAATTAATAAATTATTTAATGTGTTTATTTTATGTGTTAATGTTCTTAACATAAAATTTGTATTTGAATATATTAAACTTAATTTTTGATATTTCAAGGCAAATTAGTATAGTATTAATAAGTGATATGTTTGAAAAAAAAAACAATAAATAGACCTAAAATGGTGTTTATAATAAGAGATATACAGGTACTTTAAACCAAATCATGATTAGAGACCGATGTAGTATTAGTTTTCTTTAACTCAATAATTGAAGATTAGTAATGATATTCTCGTACGCTACTTAAATCCAATGTGATACCAACTTTATCTTTATTTTTCCACTACAAGCATTTCCAAACAAAAGTACCTTCCTCCAACAAATTTATTTTTCCTAAACAACCATTTTGGTGTTTGAATATCTGAGGTATTGTCACATTTGTTGAGTGTATCAAAATAGTAAATAGATGCATCCATAAAT
>JBBPBR010000001.1:21326934-21359510 GCA_037974775.1 Cicer pinnatifidum | reverse complement strand
TTTTTTCCATGAGTTGTATTGATGCCATGTTTACTAAATCAAATTTGCCTCAAAAATAAAATAAAATTAGTAACACAAATTTTACAAGAATTGTTTTTTTAGACAGAATGATAAATATCTTAATATTTTAAATATACATGCAATTTTAAAAGTTTTATATTTGAATTTAAGATAAAATATTTCAATATAGTAATGCATTGTCGGAATCAAAACTTAAAACTGTTTTATTAATTATAGTAATTTGTTAATGCAGAATTAGGTATTTAGCGGTGCATTTAGGGGTTCCACAACACGAATTTCTTTGGAGTTATTTCATTCATTGAAAGTTTAGTCCCCCCCTACAATGTTGGAACACCTCTCTCTAGACCTATTTTTTTGGGTTCAAACTAAAAATAGGTTATTTGCACCCCTATATAGAGACCAATGTTTTATGTTCTACACATTGTCTTCAATCAAATAGTTCCAACTTCAATATCAATAATATATATTTCCAACATCTACTAAAATCCTCTTTTAACGTAACCCAAATTTTCAAGTGCAAAGGAATTTTTTTCAAATGGTGAAATCAATCCAAAATTGGGGTGAAGTTGCACCAGCACTCATAACATCAAATTATTATAAGAGACCTTCACGTTGTTTTATGTTAGAGCCTATTATTGAAGAGGAACCACAAGTGTCTCAAGGGTTGACAAAGAGTGTTTTTGTTTCTTTTCCTTTCTTGTTTTCTGGCTTTTTGTACATTTTCTTATCTAGAGGATTGGAAATATGAAATAATTTTTTGCCATTAATTAAAGGTGATATTATTTTATCTATTAAAGTAAGGATTTTGATCCTCTTGGTCAAGTTTGATTATGTAATATGCAAATGTACCTAAGTGAAAGTTTTCATAGTGAGCATTGCTTGGTTCGTTTGCAATATCTTCACAACCTTTGTTCGTCTTCTTTATTTTTATTAGCTTTCTCAACCTTAATATTTTTTTTTTATAACAAAAGAAATGCCTATTTGATAAAGGAAAATTTAGATTCGGAAATACATACTTTTATAAAAATAAAAAATTTCAATTAAATTATCCAGTTCATGTATTATTAAGTTTTATTCACACAAATTATTCAAGAGAACTAAAGTTTGCATTCTGGCAGATTCTATTTTTACCAAAAATCAAGAGTTAAAATAAAAATAAAAATAATAATTTTCTAATAAAAATTTATTTTATGACTGAAAAGTAAAGACTTAAAAAGATAATTTTTTTAATAAAGACTTTATTTTTTGACTAGGAAGTAAAGACTTAAAAAATAATTTTGCCATTATTACAAACTATATAATGCAACTTTAAATGTTAATTTTAAAAACGGACAATTTTAGTAAAGATAGTATAAGAAGTGTTGCAACCCTTGCATCAATTATAAAAAATTCAAGAGGATTTTACAATTTAATTTGCGCTTTTAAGCATCTATAAAACCTTCAATATTTTTAACTTTTCACTTCCTCTTTTGAAATTTTAAAAAAATTACCTGTAATACCATATGTTAATTGTCGAGAATATAACTTGAGTATTAGCATAATTTGACAAAAGAGATGATTAGTACAATCTCGACACAAAGTCATGAAAATGTATTCATACACATACTAATCCTTCTAATAAAAACATAGAAATATGGAGTACATAACACATCCATGGTTCAAAATAATTCCCCATAAATTTTAAACCGACTATAGAGTAAACTAATACACTTCATTTCTCCAACATGTGATCTAAGCCCTTTTACCTGTAACACATTTGAATAAAGTTGGATGAGATTACATCTCAGTGGGTCCCAATAAATGAAATTAAATCAATTGACATCTTAATTCAGGACTATATTTATTTTATGAGTTTCTCTTCAAATGTAAAGTTTTGACTCTTTTTGAATATTCAAGTCGTTAGACGTGAGTAATCTAACGACTTAAACTCTACCTAACAAGCATGTCATAAAGACTACATTAGTTTTACTAATGCCCTATCTTGTTAGTAACTTTATTTTGGTAAGATTGGACATAATTATGTCCATAAGTGGTGCCCCACTTACCCTCGCTTATCCCTCGCTTCCGTCGTATATAGACGGAGAATTCATCTAGCTAGGATGAATCCTATACTTCTCACTTTAATCAAATATATAAGTATTATATATAACAATCCACACACATACACACACAAATATAACATTATCTATTAATACATATATTAAAGACTACCATACACTCAACCTTGAAAATTATTATGATAACATAAGATATTAATTCAATTATATCATACAAATCACACAATGTAAAATAAAATTCCAGAGAATATGTTTAAGGTAGGTTTTTCTCAAAATTGTCTCAAATTTATGTTATAACAACTCAAAACTGAGTTTAACTTTAGAGTCAACTGACAGAAATTTACAAATATCAGAATTGAGTGAATGAGTACTCTTTGGAAAGCTTATGATGTCTTAACCTTCGAAATTTTCAAAATCTTCGAAATCAACGTAAGTGACACTCGAAAATTTTAAAGTTCCGAAATATAAAATTTTTAAAATATTAGAAAGTTTTTAAATGACAATTTCCAGAATTTTCGAACATTTTGAAACTTCCGAAATAGAAAATTCCAGAATTTTTGAATCTTTCAAACAACTCAAAACTTTCGTAATAGGAAAATTTCAAAACTTTCCAAATTTGGAAGAATTTGAAACTTTTCAAATTTTTGAAATGTAATCCTTATTTTGAAAATTTGAAACTTTCGAAACTATAAATTTTGAAACTTATTATAATGGTTAAAATGATTTAATTGTATGTTCACGTGTCTTGAGGGGGTGGCAAGTACAACCGTGGGATGCAGGGTAAAATCCTCAAAAATCAATCGCCTATGAATAAGACCATCAATAAGAACAACCAAAATTTCTTTCTTTTCTATCAATAAACCACCCTAAGACACCATTTTATTTGATTAATGACCACCTTATAGAATTATTTGGCCTAAGACTAGTGAAATGCCCAAATTTGCAGTGTGGAGAACGTATGTCCGCAAGGGTAAAAAAGAGAATAAGCAATCTAGTAATGACAGGGCAGAAGAACTCATTGAATTCTAGGAATTTCAGTTACACATAGGGGAATAAATTAAGGAGGGTAGTGGAATATTGCTCATGAATAATTATTATTATCATTGAATTAGGAGATACTATTTTCTCTAGAAGAGCTTTACTCTGGGAATTTTTCCCTTCTTCACTAAATCGATAAATTCCCATTTAATCAATTATTTTATTGTTTATAGATTCCTATTTTTCTGTGATCTTATCATTGGTCCGACCTGCCGGATCTTCGAGAAGTACCAGTAATTTTTTTTTACATGGTACATGCCACCGAAACTATCAGATCGAATGGAAGCAGTTGAAGCAAGACTCTCAGCGGTGGAAAATTTCACTTACTCCAATTGGTGGCCACTTAGGGTTTCTACGCACGTATTGGAGGATGGCAGGAAATCTTTATTGGGTATGAATGAGAAAGTCAGAAATGGAATTTGTGTAGAGTTGCGACGTGTGTCAACGTCAAAAGTACGTTGTGTCCTCTCCTATGGGTTTGTTACAGCCCCTCTCAATTCCGGAGAAAATTTGGGATGGTATTTTGATGGATTTTATCATTGGTCTCCCAAAATCGAAGGGGTTTGAAGTAAGTGGTGGATAGATTACCCAAGTATGAACATTTTATTCCTTTAAGACATCCATATACTACGAGGAATGTGGCTGAAGTCTTTATTAAAGAGGTCGTGCGCCTTCAAGGGGTGCCACAATCCATTGCCAATGATCGTGATCCATTGTTTGTGAGTCGATTTTGGAAATTGTTGTTTCTCTTACAAGGAACAATGTTGAGTATGAGTTCGTCATATCATCAGAAGAAGGATGGGCAAAAGGAGGTGGTGAATTGGTGCTTAGAAGCATATCTTCGTTGTTTCGCATCAGAGCACCCGAAGATGTGGTCGCAATGGATTCATTGAGTTGAATTGTGGTATAACACCTCATTCCATGTGTCTACAGGAACTACACCATTTGAGGCAGTGTATGGGAGAAAACCACCCATTGTGGTTAGAAATTTACAACGAGAAACGAAAGTAGAAGCGGTAGCAAATGAATTGGTTGATCGTCATGAGGCCTCACGTCAGCTTAAGTATAATTTGAACATGGCCCAAGAATAGATGAAGAGGTATGCAAACAAGAAAAGAAAAGCATACTCATTTGAAGTGGGTGAATGGTTATTTTTGAAGCTCCGACCCCATAGACAACAGACGGTGACTAGAAGGATTAATCAAAAACTGGCTCCACGGTACTTTGGACCATTTCTGGTCCTAAAGAAAATAGGGGCAGTATCCTATAAGTTGAAGTTGCCTAAAGGAAGTAGAGTGCATGCAGTGTTTCACATTTTGCAACTCAAGAAAGCTATTGGATACTATTTTGCTGAACCTCAACTACCAGACGGGTTAGAAATGGAAGCAGAAGAGGGGGAAAACTGGAAGAATTGCTAGCTGCAAGATCAGTAATGAAAGAAGGGCAATTGGTGCGACAATGGGTGGTGCGTTGGATAGAAAGAGTTGTAGAAGACACAACTTGGGAGGATGAATTATTACTATAAAGTCAATTTCCATCTCTCAGCCTTGAGGACAAGGTTGCAGTTCCTAATGGCGGTAGTGATAGAATTATTGGGCCTAAGACTAGGGAAAGGCCCAAATCTACAGTGTGGAGAACGTACGTCCGCAAGGGTAAAAAAGAGAATAAGTTGTCTATTAATGGCAGGACAGAGAAACTCATTGAATTCTAGGAATGTTAGTTAAACATAGGGGAATTAAGGAGGGTAGTGGAGTATTGCTCATGAATAATTATTATTATCATTGAATTAGGAGATACTATTTTCTCTAGAGGAGCTTTGCTCTGGGCTATACACTGTATCATAATTTTTCTCTTCTTCACTAAATTAATAAATTCCCATTTAATCTATCATTTTACTGTTTATAGATTCCTATTTTTCTGTGATCTTATCACCACCATACAATAAAAAACCTCTTCATAAATAATTTACATTTGTTTAAATAACTTCGATGACCAAACAACAACTAAATGAAGAAAACAATGGTTCAAAAATTGTTGTAAAACACTAATGTGATAAACTCTTAAACTCCAACCACCCAGCTTCATTAGAGGCCCAAACATTAATAAAAAAAATTAGACTTTACTTTAGAGAATAAAAAAAAAGGAATTATTAGGCAAATATTCTCTAAAATTATAAGTGTGTTAAATTAATTCATAGATTTTATAAATTAATAAATATATTTTAGAAATTATAAAATATTAATTAAAATATTTTTTTAATAAACTTTTATTAATATATATTTTGATATGTTATTATATAATTAAATATGTTACTGTGCATGATTAATTATTGATAAATTAATTTTCGTAAAAAAATTAATTTATTTTATGATAGAGTAAATATGTAATTAAAATAGAAGGTTACATATTACGACCAAGAGAGCCTAACTCGAAACTAACCTTAATCGTAGAAGATTCAACACTGAACACATCATCAAAGCTGAATCATGTAGCCTTTGTAGCAGTTGACACATCATCACTGTTCCTAGCAATGACTCCTAAGTCCTATCGGCCTTCATCCAAATGCCAAGCATCCATGTTGATCTTTAGACAATCAGTTGGAGGAGGTACCCACTTCCATAACTCTAACCCATTTCATTATTTTGGTTTTGTACAATGTTTTTTGGGAGCCAAATGCATGAGTTCTTGTTGCCCCACCAAAAATTACTTATCATAGCATCAAGATGCTCGTCATATCATCCGGAGACAAATGGGAAAACGGAGGTGGTGAATCGGTGCTTAGAAGCATATCATTATTGTTTTGCATAAGAGCAACCGAAGGAGTGGTCGCAATTGATTTATTGGGCTGAATTGTGTTATAACACCACATTCCATGTGTCTACAGGAACTACACCATTTGAGGCAGTGTGTGGGAGAAAACCACCCAATGTGGTTAAATATTTACAGGGAGAAACGAAAGTAGAAGCGATAGCAGCTGAATTGGTTGATTGTGATGAGGCCTTACGTCAACTTAAGTATCATTTGAACAGGGCCCAAGAACAAATGAAGAGGTATGCAGACAAGAAAAGAAAAGCATATTCATTTCAAATGGGTGAGTGAGTATTTTTGAAGCTTAGGTCCCATAGATAGCAGACGGTGACTAGAAGGATTAATCAGAAACTGGCTCCACGGTACTTTGGACCATTTCCAGTCTTAAAGAAAATAGGGGAAGTATCTTATAAGTTGAAGCTGCCTGAAGGAAGTAGAGTGCATGCAGTGTTTCACATTTCACAACTCAAGAAAGTTATTGGAGACTATTCTGCTGAACCTCAACTACCAGACGAGTTAGAAATGGAAGCATAAGAGTGGGAAGAACTGGAAGAATTGCTGGCTGCAAGATCAGTAATGAAAGAAAGACAACAGGTGCGACAATGGCTGGTGCTTGGAAAGGAAGAGCTGTAGAAGACACAACTTGGGAGGATGAATTATTACTAAAAATTCAATTTCCATCTCTCATCCTTGAGGACAAGGCTGCAGTTCCTAATGGCGTTAATGCTAGAATTATTAGGCCTAAGACTAGTGAAAGGCCCAAATCTGCAGTGTGGAGAACGTATGTCCACAAGGGTAAAAAAGAGAATAAGATGTCTATTAATGACAGGGCAGAGAAACTCATTGAATTCTAGGAATTTCAGTTACACATAGGGGAGTGAATTAAGGAGGGTAGTGGAGTATTGCTCGTGAATAATTATTATCATCATTGAATTAGGAGATACTATTTTCTTTGGAGGAGCTTTGCTCTGGGTTTGGCTAATTCTAAGGCACTTAAAGCTTAAATTGAAACACTGTATAGTTTTTTGGAAGAAGAATTGGGTCAGACTTCAAATGAAGAATTACAGGAGCTAACTCAAGACCAACAACAAGAGCTTCAAGACTTGCTGGAGAATTTTAAGGGAGTTTTTGAAGAGAATATTGGGTTGCCTCCTGAACGAGATATAACTCATGCAATTGAATTGAAGATGCATATCTTGTGACTGTTAGGCCATATCGTTATCCTCACAACTATAAGGAAGAGATCGAAAAACAAGTTCATTGCATGCTGACCCAAGTTATAATTCGAAGCAGCTCTAGCACATTTTCTAGTCCTGTCATTTTAGTTAAAAAGAAAGATGGGTCATTGAGGATGTATGTTGATTATAGAGAATTGGATAAGGTTACAATGCCAGATAAATATCCAATTCCTGTAGTTGACGAATTATTGGATGAACTACATGGAACAAAATTTTTCTCAAAACTTGATATGAAATCTGGTTATCACCAACTAAGGGTGAATGAAGGGGATGTGCATAAGACAACATTTCGAACTCATGATGGGAATTATGAGTTTCTAGTGATGCCGTTTGGATTGACAAATGCATAGCCACTTTCCAATCCACTACGAATCAAATTTTCAAGCCACACCTTCGTAAGTTTGTCTTGGTATTTTTTTGATGATATCCTAGTATATATTAAGGGATGGGAAGAACACTTAGCACATTTATATCAAGCGATGGAGATTTTACAATACCACTGTTTAGTCGTTAATAAAAATAAATGTAATTTTACTAGTAGGAAAGTGGAATATCTGGGTCACGCAATATTGGAACAGGGTGTGGCTGTGGATCCATCTAAGATTAATAGCATTTTGGAGTGGCCAATTCCTCATAATGTCAAAGGATTGAGGGGATTTTTGGGGCTGACCGGTTATTACCGAAAATTCATTGTTGGCTATGGAAAATAGCTAAACCATTGACAGAACTAACAAAGAAAGAAGGATTTCATTGGGGTACAGAAGAGTTGAAGGCCTTTGAGAATCCTAAAAGAGTTATGGTACAAGCCCCTGTTTTAACACTACCAGATTTTTAACAACCTTTTGAGATTGAATGGGATGCATCTGAAAGAGGAATAGGTGCAGTTTTAATGCAAAAAAAGAAGCCTATAGCCTACTTCACCAAAGCGTTGTCCAAGAATAATTTAAGCATGTCTGCATATGAGAAAGAATTGATGGCGTTGGTGTTGGCAGTTCAGCATTGGCATCCGTATTTGTTGGGAAGAAGATTTGTGGTGTACCCCAATCAAAAGAGTTTACAACACTTGCTCTAACATATAATAAAGCTGTTAACGCTCTTTCAAGAATGCATGAGGAAGCAGAGTTGAAAGGGATAACTTCTTTTCTCATATGTATGCAAGAGCAACAAAATTAGTAGGAAGTTATGAATGATCCTCAATTGCAGAAGGTGATAACAGAGCTACAACATAACCCTACATCCCGACCAAATTTCCAATTAATCAAAGTGAGACTTTTCTACCGTAGCAGACTGGTGTTATCCTCAAATTCAGGTTTTCTACGCACATATTGGAGGATGGCAGGAAATCTTTATTGGGTAGGAATGAGAAAGTCAGTTATGGAATTTGTGCAGAGTTGCGATGTGTGACAATATCAAAAGTACGTTGCATCCTCTCCTATGGGTTTGTTACAACCCTCTCAATTCCGGAGAAAATTTGGGATGATATTTCGATGGATTTTATCACTGGTCTCCCAAAATCGAAGGGGTTTGAAGCAATTTTTGTAGTGGTGGATAGATTATCCAAGTATGGACATTTTATTCCTTTAAAACATCCATATACTGCGAGGGTAGTGGAGTATTACTCATGAATAATTATTATTATCATTGAATTAGGAAATATTATTTTCTCTAGAGGAGCTTTGCTACGCACGTATTGGAGGATGGCAGGAAATCTTTATTGGGTAGGAATGAGAAAGTCAGTTATGGAATTTGTGCAGAGTTGCGATGTGTGACAATATCAAAAGTACGTTGCATCCTCTCCTATGGGTTTGTTACAACCCCTCTCAATTCCGGAGAAAATTTGGGATGATATTTCGATGGATTTTATCACTGGTCTCTCAAAATCGAAGGGGTTTGAAGCAATTTTTGTAGTGGTGGATAGATTATCCAAGTATGGACATTTTATTCCTTTAAAACATCCATATACTGCGAGGGTAGTGGAGTATTACTCATGAATAATTATTATTATCATTGAATTAGGAGATATTATTTTCTCTAGAGGAGCTTTGCTACGCACGTATTGGAGGATGGCAGGAAATCTTTATTGGGTAGGAATGAGAAAGTCAGTTATGGAATTTGTGCAGAGTTGCGATGTGTGAAAATATCAAAAGTACGTTGCATCCTCTCCTATGGGTTTGTTACAACCCCTCTCAATTCCGGAGAAAATTTCGGATGATATTTCGATGGATTTTATCACTGGTCTCCCAAAATTGAAGGGGTGTGAAGCAATTTTTGTAGTGGTGGATAGATTATCCAAGTATGGACATTTTATTCCTTTAAAACATCCATATACTGCGAGGGTAGTGGAGTATTACTCACGAATAATTATTATTATCATTGAATTAGGAGATATTCTTTTCTCTAGAGGATTGCTCTAGGCTATACACTGTATCATAATTTTTCCCTTCTTCACTAAATTAATAAATTCTCATTTAATCTATCATTTTAATGAAAAAAACCTCTTCATAAATAATTTACATTTGTTTAAATAACTACAACGACCAAACAACAACAAAATGAAGAAAACTATGGTGCAAAAATTGTTGTAAAACACTAATGTGACAAATTCTTAAACTCCAACCACCCCCAGCTTCATTAGAGGCCCAACCATTAATAAAAAAAAATAAATTAGACTTTACTTTAGAGAATAAAAAAAAAGGAATTATTAGGCAAATACTCTCTAAAATTATAAGTGTGTTAAATTAATTCATAAATTTTATAAATTAATAAATATATTTTAGAATTATAAAATATTAATTAAAATATTTTTTTAATAAACTTTTATTAATATATATTTTGATATGATATTATATAATTAAATATGTTACTGTGCATGATTAATTACTGATAAATTAATTTTAGTAAAAAAATTAATTTATTTTATGATAGAATAAATTTGTAATTAAAGTAGAAGGTTACATATTACGACCAAGAGTGGCTAACTCGAAACTAACCTTAATCGCACAAGATTCAGCAATGAACACATCATCAAAGCTTGAATCATGTAGCCTTTGTAGCACCGTTCCTTGCAATGACTCCTAAGTCCCAACGGCCTTCATCCAAATGGCAATCATCCATGTTGATCTTTAGACAATCAGTTGGAGGAGGTACCCACTTCCATAACTCTAACCCATTTCATTATTTTGATTTTGTACAATGTTTTCTGGGAGCCAAATGCATGAATTCTTGTTGCCCCACCAGAAATTACTTATCATATGGCCTCAAGGTGCTCGCAAAATCCTTTTGAAAGGAGGAAACAACTCATGATTTAGGATGGAATGGATTGAGCTACAACTTTTGAGGTTTTCTCTCCCTTCAAAAAACAAGTTCTTTTCCCTCCATCCATTGAGATTTTTATTTATTTATTTATTTATTTATTTATTTATTTATTTATATCATATTGATCATTGTATTTGGACATATGTTTCTAGATTTATAATGTGACATTTTAAAAGTCTTTTTTAGTCTAAGATTAGTTTTTTTAGCTTATTTTTAGACTTTGGATCATAATAGAGTTTCAATGTACTTATTTGTATATTGATCCTTACTCACTCAACAAGCCATAACTTGAGCTCTGGACATCAGATTGATGCGTGTGAGAAGCCGTTGGAAACCTAAGAGTCCGAGTTACAACTTTTATGTTAGAGCAAAAGCCCAAATCATAACACTACTTGGTCAAAACTGTTGATTACGTGACTAGAGATTTCATAACAATATTTAGTATCGGGCTACTAGTTTTTTTTGTCCTTGAGCTTTTAGAGCCCAAAATGAATACTATATATTTTGTTTTTTTTAGTAAGTTGAGGTCGACTGATTATGGACCTAGATACTTAGAGAGTTCATTTTGGATCAATGATCTTCTATTTTTTGGATTCTTGGATCGAAGACTAATTTCTAGGATTAATCAACTGATTCAGAATTTCATTAAGTCCTTGATGTTTATTTTATAATGTTAATTTTGTGTTGATGATTCTATTCGTTTTCATTCGATTACATTGTTATTATGATTGCTTAATTCGAATCTTAATATGATTGATAAATTTGGTCTGACATAATTCGGTTTCTAAATTTATTAATTTTAATTTTTCGACGTTTGATTGTTAACTATAATCCATTAAATATTGTGATGTATAATTCAGTCAAAGAAACAAAATTCACATAGTGTTGATTACGTTTGTTTGATCAATTCTATAGTCAAATAAGAATAGAGTCACAATTTAAAAATTGAGTTCGTTGATAGAATTTGTGATAGGTTTGAAATTCTCGAACTAGTGGATTAACCGTTCAAATATACATGATTGTAATTCGTTTTCTTAATAAGTTCGAGCCTAAATTCAAATCCCCCTTTTTTATTATTGATTTTGAATTTTGTTAATATCCAGAAGTTCTTGTGAGACAACTCATGTTGTTGCCCAAAGTTATATTTTTATTACTTGTATTTGACTCGTGAAAGAAAGCGAATCAAATTGATGTGGCTGACAGGGACTCTCTGATAATAATATTAGTCAATTTTAGAGTACTATTAACCATCCTAACAATTGTCTTTGTGCTTAGTTGCGACTTTCTCGAATTGCTCCGATTTTTTGCCATAATATCACAAAAAAAAAAAAAAAATCTAAAAGCAGGACTCTCATAGAAGAAATTTCTTATGAGATTTGGTCGTCAGAATTCCAAATATCTTCGTTTAGATCACTTTTTGAATTTTTTGAAATTTTCATATTCTTAAAAAAAATTAGTGTTATCTTCATTTGATTTTTAGAAATTTTTAGTGAAATTCTTATATTTTTTAGATTTTATTTGATAGGTTTTTCTCCACTTCAATTTTAGCGATAAAGTCATTGTTGGAATTTTCAGAATTGTGTTATCTCATTGCTTCGTTACATTTGTAGACTTGTGATAGAGCCAGTTCTATGAATCTACATCCCCTTGATCCTGATATAAATTGGACTTTTCATTTACATCGTAGAATTAACAAAGTTGCTCATGCTAACAAATTAGGTAGTGATAGTGGAAGTGATTATGTGTTTAGTCATACTTTATTCGATTTTGACTCTAAGTGTGATAACATGAATTATAGAACCTTAAGACTACTTGTTACACCTCATTTCAACTATAATGCAATGCGTATTAAATATCCTGAAGTTAATGTGTCATTTTAACTTATATATGGTTTGATACACTTGCTTCCAAAGTTTAATGGTCTTGGTGGTGAGGATCCTCATGAACACCTGAAGGAGTTCCATGTTGTGTGTTCTACCATGAAGCCTCAATGAGTCATAGAGGACCATATGAAGCTGAGTGCCTTCCCATTATCATTTCAATATGTTCGTAGGACTGGTTGTATTACCTTCATCCAGGTTCTGTTACAAGTTGGAATGATATGAAGAAGCTATTCCTAAAAACATTATGCCCTACCTCTAGAGCTGCTTCAATTAGAGAAGAACTATGTGGCATTAGGTAGATTGATAGAGAATCCTTTCATGAGTGTTGGGAGAGATTCAAGAAATAGGTGGCTAGTTGCCTTCATCACCATATATATGAACTATTGTTCATCCAATATTTTTATGAAAGCTTGTTACCTATGAATAGAAGCATCATGAATGCTGCTAGTGGATGAGCATTTGTTGATAAGACCCTAAAAACAAAAAAAAAATCCTTGATCGAGAACATGCCCATTAATTCTCAGCAAATTTACAACCACAAATAATTTGGTGGTGTTGACAATGGGAGTGAATGAGATTCAAGCTTCTCCCCACCAGAATCTAGAAAGCAGACTTTATGAGTTTACGTCATTGGTAAAAAAATCGACAATAGGTAAAGCCCAAGCAACAACAGTTTGTGGTATTTGCACTTTTCAACAAATTTACAATCACAAACAATTTGGTGGTGCTGACAAAAGGGAGTGAACGAGATTCAAGCTTCTCCCCACCAGAATCTAGAAAGCAGACTTTATGAGTTTATGTCATTGATAAAAAAATCGGCAGTAGGTAAAGCCCAAGCAACAAAGGGTTGTGGTATTTGCACTTCTATAGGGCATCCTACATATTCATGTCCTACATTGCAGGAAGATCTGGTTGCTGATGTTCCTCAAGGCATATGAAAAAAATATATACAATCCTCAAGCCAACTATGATATATCATCTAACAGGTACAATCCTGGTTGAAGAAACCATCCCAACATGAGATGGGGTAATTCATTTGCACAACAACAACCTAGGAAGCAACAGTAGTAGAACTACACACCTTCATTGGAGGACCTTGCCAAACAAATGATTTTCCAAAATCTCCAATTTCAACAAAGAACAGATTCTTTCATTCATAATTTGGAGACAATTATTAGACAATTGGCCACTTCAATCCATCAGATGCATACTCAGGGTTCAAGCCAATTATATGTCCAATTAGTAGTAAATCAAAATGTTTCTAATGTTAATGCAATTATCCTGAGATCTGACAAAGTTGTTGAAATATCAAAGACACTTGAAACTGTGAAAAATAAAAAATTTGTTGAGGACACTTTGGAGTCAAAACCTATTGATGTTGATAAAGATATATCATTTCATTTCCCTAAGAGGGAAGCAAAAACTAAAAAAATGGACGAGGCAAATAAGGACAAGAAAATCTTGGATATATTTAGGATGGTGGAAGTGAACATTCCCCTACTTGAAGTAATTAAGTAGATCCCAAGATATGCCAAATTTCTAAAAGAGTTATGCACACATAAGTGAAGGTCAAAAGATAATGAAAGAGTTAACATGAGGCACAATGTTTACGCCCTTATTTAGCCCCTGCCCCAAAATGAAAAGACCCAAAGACTTTTTCCATTCCATGTAGGACCCTTGTCAATTTGAAAATGCCATATTAGATTTAAGAGCTTCTATTGATGTTCTGCCGACATCTATTTTTAACTTTGTTGTTCTTGGACCTTTAGAAAATACAGATGTTACCATTTAATTGATGAATAGAAGCAATGTTCGCCCTGTTGGACTGGTGGAGGATGTACTTGTTCGAGTTAATGACTTGATATTTCTTGCAGATTTTTACATTCTAGACATGGAGGGAGAGACTAAGTACAACAGGGCGCATATCATCTTAGACAGACCGTTCTTGAAAAATGATAAAATAAAAACTAATGTTAATGTTGGAACTCTATCCATGGAATTTGTTCATAGCATTGTAAAATTTTACACCTTTAATGCTATGAAACACCTTATGGAAGATAATTGTATTTTTCAAATTGAATTATTTGTTGATTTGGTTGGTGACACGTACCTTGATATGTTGGCTACTAATTTTTCTTTGCTGCTTGGTTTTGATGATACTTATACTTGTAAATTTTACATAGATACTCAGTTATGCTCTATGTGTCTTGAGATCGAAGATGCTCTGCAAGTTGATCATTTTTCTGATATTTCTGTTGACCTAATTGATTTTCCAGACTTAGCGTCGACCCTAGCACTCTACGCTCCATTGTGAAGCCACCAACTCTAGAGCTTAAATCAATTCTTGCAAATTTGAAATATGCATATTTAGAGGGAGGTGGAAAGTTACATGTGATTATCTCAACCAAACTTGAAGATGAACAAGAAGAAAGGTTGCTGAAAATATTGAGAAATCATAGGAAGGAAATAAGATGGACTTTGGCTATTATTCTTGGTATTTGGTCGTCCATGTGTATACAGAGGATACTACTAGAGGATAAGGTAAAGTCAGTTAGGCAGCCCCAAAGGCAGCTTAACCCCTTAATTATGGACATTGTAAAAAAGGAAGTGACCAAGCTTTTACATGCTAGCATCATATACCCCACCTCTGATAGTCAAATACAAGTAGTCTATAAGAAAATTAGAATCATAATGGTTAAAAATGAGAACAATGAACTTATCCCCATGAGAGTGCCAAACCATTGGAGGGTATTCATCGATTATAGGAGATTGAACCAAGAAACTAGGAAGAATAATTTTCCTTCGTCGTTCATTGATAAAAGGCTTGAATGGTTGGCTGGTAAGTCACATTATTTTTTTCTTGATGGTTTTCAAGTTATTTTCATATCCATATTGCACTACAGGACCTAGAAAATACCAGATTTACTTTCCTCTTTGACACATGTTCCTATTGAAGGATACCTTTTAGTCTATGCAATGCTCTTGGTACTTTTCAATGGTGCATGATTAATATGTTAGATGATTTCATAGAAATTTGTATATAAATTTTCATGGATGATTTTACTGTGTACGGTTCCTCATTTGATGCATGTTTGAACAGTTTTGATAGAGTTTTGCGTAGATGCATTGAAATTAACCTTGTGTTCAATTATGAAAAATATAATTTTATGGTCGAACAGAGTATAGTTTTGGGACATGTGATCTCTAAAAAAGGGATGGAAGTGGATCATGCCAAGATTGATGTGATTTCTAACTTTCTTTACTTAATCTACATTCGCGAGATTCGTCCTTTCATTGTTCATGCGGGTTTTTACAAGCGCTTTATCAAAGATTTCAACAAGATAGCTCTTTCACTGTGAAATTTGTTGCACAAAGATGTCACTTTCACATTTGATAACGAATGCAATAAGGCGTTTGATTACTTAAAAACAGTGTTGACCTCCACTCCCATCATTGAACCACCTAACTAGACCCTCCTTCTTTGAAATTATGTGTGAAACATCTAATTATCCAGTGGGAGCAATCCTTGCACAAAGGGCCCACAAGTCTACCCAAGTTATTTATTATACTTCTAGGACTTTAGCTTATGCTCATACTAATTATACTACCACTAAATTAGCTATTATTTTTTCCCTTGATAAGTTTAGATCATATTTGTTGGGTTCCAAGGTAGTTGTATTTATTGACCATGCAACTTTGAAGTTTTCATTGAAGAAATCAGAAGTAAAATCGATATTGATCTGGTGGATGTTGTTGCTCCAAGAATTTGATTTGTTGATTAAAGATAAAAGTGGAGCTGGGAATTTGGTTATAGATCACTTGGTCTTGGTTTTGATAAAACTCGAAAAACGTATGAAAACTTATTTTCTCCTAAGAGAATAAATGTAAAACAAAATGTTCATATTGCAGCAAATTCAGACATATGGAATTTGCATGCTATATCAAGAAAAGAGATGAAAAATCAAGAACAAAATGTTCTTTAAAAAAGAAGAACGTTCTGAAACAAAAACAGAACTTTCTCCAAGAAACTTGAAAAAGGAAGAACGTTCTCCAAGTATATTTTAAAAAGGGAGAACATTTTGAAACAAAAATATAACTTTCTCCAAAAAGTTAGAAAATGGGAGAATGTTCTGGAATTTCATCAAAATCAATTTCCAAGACGTTTAAAACTCATATTTTCAAACCTTCTCCAATACCAACAACAAAGTGTTCATATTGTTCCAAGAATGGTAACTTCGAGTCAACTTGCTATTTTAAAAAGGTATCAAGTTTTAGAAAATCTTTTAAAAGAAGATATACTAACCATCAAGGATCTAAACAAATATGGGTACCAAAATCATTACTAACTTGTGATGTAGGAACATGATAGTGTTTCGACAAGTGTCACTACAAAATTTTTGAAACATTGCGACACATGCTTTGCGACGGTTTTTAGAAAACCGCCTGCGTTCATACACTGCGGCGGTTCCTGCGGCGTTTTTTCACAACCGTCACCATAGTTGATTTGAAATTAGAAATGCCCTAACCATTTTGACATCACACTGGTTCTTTTCTCCCCCTCAAATCTCTCTCTCAGGTCTCATAACTAAAAACCCTTTTGCCCTAAAATTTCAGAAATAAAATTTTATGCCATTCTGATCGTTCCTCCCTCCACAATGTTCAGTTTCCTTTTCTTTCTAGAGTTTTATGGCCTCCTTTCTGCTTGCGTTATTCCGATTTCGTTCTAGTCACGTTTACTGACCTCCGTTCTGCTTGCATTTTTCGGCCTCCATTTTGCTCGCGTTTTCTGGCGACGATCCTACTTCGTTTCTCAACAAGTATTCCACACGTGTTTTCAGGTTCTTCGGGTTAATTTCTCTTTTCTGGAAAATGTTTTTCGTGCTTGCGTTTTTATTTTTCGTGCTTCCTCTACAATGATGATTTTGAATGTTTTGAACTGTTTTTAATTTCAATGTTATGATTGTTACGCACATGTTCCAATCTCTCGTTGCTGCATCTTTAGTTCCAACAGTTCAACAAAGTTATTTATTATTATTGTTATTCATAGTTTGGTTCACTAGGTTGCAGGGAATTCAGTAGAGATTGAACAATGGATATTAATAAGTAGAATCCATATTCTTACTGTAATAGGAAGTGTTGAAATTTTAAGCCATGAAAGTAAGCATGTTAGATATGAAATTTATTTAAATTTGTTGATTGTGATGTCAAGTTATCAATCATACCATATCTGTTAATTTATTTGGAATCTTTTTCTGTAATTAGATGTGTAGATTCAAATTATAGAGTTGTGTGAAAACTAATTGGTAGACAATGAATGTGCTAGTTCTTATGCTAATCCTAAGTTATTTGGCTCTTCTTTGCAACCATTCTTTCTGCTTTTTAATTTATGCACAAACAATCCCTGTTATTGTGGTGATTAGTTATAGAGTTGTGTGAAAACTAATTGGTAGACAATGAATGTGCTAGTTCTTATGCTAATCCTAAGTTATTTGGCTCTTCTTTGCAACCATTCTTTCTGCTTTTTAATTTATGCACCAACAATCCCTGTTATTGTGGTGAATATTATGTTTGATATTAGTACGAATGAACTTTGATGATTAGTTATGAGTATGTGCTTAATTTTGTGCATTATTCTATTTTAAGTCATGATATGTGTATGAAATATAGCTGTTTGAGTCATAAGTTTGAGTGCTATGTTCTACACTTTGAGTGCTAAAGTCTGCACTATGTGTTCTAACTTGAATTTAAATTCTGCACTTTAAATTCTGCAGTTTCAGTTTTTATTCAAAACAATTTGTGCCAAACATAAGTTAGGCATAGAAACATAAGTTTAAATTCTGCAATTTAAATTCTGAACTTTAAATTCTGCACTTTAAACCAATTAGTAATGATTTTGAATAGTACTAATATCATTATAATGCATTTATAAATGTTATTTAATATTTTATATATGAATAGTACTAATATCATTATAATGCATTTATAAATGTTGTTTAATATTTTATATTTTTAAATATTTGAATTAGGAGCTTATTTCATCACTAATGTTGCCGTAGAATACTGTTGTTTCGAGTCTTTGGAAAAACAACTGCTAAAAAGATTTTGTATTCAGTTTAGAAGTGAGTATTGTTGAAGGTTATAAACTTTCATAGCTTGCTAAGGTTAGTCTAACTTTTTATGTATGAGTATAAGGTTGTTGTGATCTTCCTTTTTTTTTTTGTTTTTGTATTTTTTATGTTTATTTAGACTTGTTCTTCTTTAAGGACATTTGTTTTGTGAATCTGCTTTATGACTCTTTTGCATGTTTTGTTCCTTTATGCATAGTGAAACTATTCTGGTTAAGGTTAATCTCTTTTCTATTATAAGTTGAATTATGTTATTTGTATGTCAAAATAACATATGTGAATCTTCTTTGAAGCAATGGATAAGTCATGGATTAAGCAGCCACACACATCGGCTGAATATGATCACGGGATAAAGGGATTTATTACTTTTGCCTTTCGAGATGAATTAGAAAATGGTGAAATAATATGCCCTTGTAAATGTTGTGGTTTCAAAATACCGCAAAGTAGAAGTGTAATGTACGATCACTTAAAGTGCAAACCATTTCCAAAGGGATACACCATTTGGATACATCATGGAGAGTCCATAGGAGAAACTAGTAATATCCCACCTAGTAATGTTTCAAATATAGTTCAAGACACAGTTGTCATTGATGATCATATGTAGAACATGATCAATGATGCTTTTGGAGTCGAAGATCCAACAAACGAAGTACCCATTGAATCAAATGCAGAGATTGATCAGAATGAAGATATAGTGCCAAATGCAAGTCAGCAAAGGTATGAAGAGGCCAAAGAGTATTATGAATTAAGTAGAGAGGGAGAACAACCTTTGTATGAAGGGTGTGTTAAATATTCAAGACTATCTTTTTTGGTAAAATTGTATCATATCAAATGCTTATGTGGAATGACTGATAAAGCCATGACAATGGTTTTAGATTTATTAAAAGATGCATTTGAATTTGCAAATTTACCAAATTCATTCTATGAAGCCAAGAAAACAATCACGAAGCTTGGTTTAAATTATGAAAAGATCCCTGTTTGTCCGAATAATTGTATGCTTTATTGGGGTAATAAGGAAGATGAAGAGAGGGAGACCTGCAAAATTTGTAACACTTCCAAATGGAAATCAAAAGCAAAAGTTGGTGCAATTGGAGTGTCTGGTGATGACAATAATCGAAAGAAAGTTCCTGCAAAAGTTCTTCGTTATTTTCCATTAAAACCACGGTTACAAAGATTATTTTTGTCATCAAAGTCAGCCGAGGATATGAGATGGCATGCAATCGATAGTAAGAATGATGGAATGTTGAGGCATCCTAGAGACTCTAAAGCTTGGAAATATTTTGACTTGACACACACTTGGTTTGCGTCAGACCCGCGAAATGTGAGACTTGCATTGGCTAGTGATGGTTTTAATCCTTTTGGTATGATGAGTACAAATTATAGTATTTGGCCAGTTATTCTCATTCCATACAATACTCCTCCATGGGTGTGCATGAAAGATACATCTTTTATAATGTCAATGATAATTCCCGGTAAAAAAATGCCAGGAAATGATATTGATGTCTACTTACAACCTCTAGTCAAAGAACTAAAGGAGTTATGGGAAACAGGTGTCGACACATACGATTCTTTAAAAAAAAGAGATGTTCACATTGCATGCAACTTTGATGTGGACAATTAGTGATTTTCTGGGGTTGGGTACACTTTCTGGGTGGAACACTTACACCGGACTTGCTTGCCCATCGTGTAACATTGACTCTACTCCTCGTCGTCTTCCTCATAACAAAAAATGGTGTTTTATGGGTCATCGTCGTTTTCTTGATCGGAGACATAGATTTAGATTGAACAAGGTTCGCTTTGATGGTCAACAAGATATGTGTAACACCCCGATTTTAACAGCGCGAGTGTATTTTTTTTTTAAAACAAAGAAATAAAACAAAGAAATAAACAAAGAAATACTTTTGGATAAATATTTAAGTCGTAACATAACGACAAAGTCAACAAATATTTACAAGCAGCGGAATAGTTTTTAAAATAAAAATCCAAAATATTCAAACATCAAATACACTGGGGCTATGAGGCCTATCGGACATAGCTCATACCCCTGGGGTATTCTCGGCAGACCTGTACAAAAGCACTGCCCCAAGAATTTGAACTCTCCCCTCACGTCACATCAAAAAGTGGTACATGGACCCATCAAAATAAAAGTCATCAATTAGTTTAAGCATAGATACAATCTTCCAAAATGAAATCACAAAAGAAAGTCATCTAGTCCTTATACAACCACCTAATCTGATCATGCTACAAAAACTACACAACCCGGGTGATCTCCACGCTCCCTGCAAGATCCTCCTGACACAACTTCGGTCAGTTATGACTAACTACTTTTCCATCTCCAGGGTACTAACCAGCAAGATGGTCCTGGTTCTTATCTGAGGGCAAAGCTCAGATTTCCACAATAATTGTAAAGGTCACCAATCGAAATTAACAAATATCACATAGCAAAATTCTTATATTTTTAAATGCTCAAAAGAACCTTTCGTCTTAGCATACTCCTCGAAAGGGCTTTCATATGTCCAAAAATACATAAACAATATTGAAAAAAAAAGTTTTAACAAACTGCATTGTCGTAGCCGAATACAATTGAGAAAATGCAGATTTTCAATTCTAAAATGGCTCTGAATCAATCAACACTTCAAACATTAATATTATCAATTATGAACACATAATTAACACCAAATTAATCTCCACAAATTCACACCTCAATCACACATCGAATATTCATTAAATCAATTATGAACACATAAATACATCAAAACTTAATCAACTCAACTTCACACCTCAAAGCAATTACGACAAATCACAACAACAACCGAATATGTATATACAATCATCAAAGTATAACAAACATGACTCGCGTGCCGAGCACCGTAATGCAATGCGTATATGCCAAAATGCATGATTCCGGAATTCCAAACCAAAACCCTCATCGAGGGGCGTAAATCATAATTGTACAGCCTCTCACAGACCAGTACTAATTACAGAGGTGCAATCTCTCACGGATCAGCACGATTTACTAGCGTGCAGTCTCTCACAGACCAGCACGACATACAAGAGTGCAGTCGCTCACAGACGAACACAATTTTTCTAGAGTGCAATCGCTCACAGATCAGCACATTCTAGAGTGCAATCTCTCACAGATCAGCACGACGCGACAATCCCCGCAAGGATAAGATGAACCAACAATTCACATGGCATCATCCCGTGTCCCATCACGGTCACCATTTTTAATACTCATTTAACACTAATGATTTTTCAAACACAACACAGAGCATACTCAAACATATTTATTCACACCAATTAAAATTTCCACAACCACACATAAATCACATCTCCAAATTCCATTCACACCTAAATTGAATTAAATTCATTTTCCACCAAGTCACACATAAATTTCTTCTCAAAAATTCATAATATTAATTATGAACACATCAATTTCACCAAACATGAATCACCAAAATTTCCAAACTTTAATCACCCATATCCAATCTCCAAAATTTTTAACCATAAATCACCACAACAACATTAATATATCAGAGTACTCCCCACCGCTAACTCGGTGCCAACGGTCTCGATTCCTTTTCGAGACTCAAGGAGCTAACTACATAAACATGAATATTTATAACAATTTGTTCACAATAAAACTAATCCACACGCAACAAAATTTCTAAAATTAAATCTTTCTTAGACACCAAACTCTTAAAATTAAATAATCTATATTATTTACTTAAAACAAATATTGTCCAAATTTATCATTCACATACTCGACTATTAAGGCACCGAAATATTTGAGTTAATAAAATACTATAAACTTTTTTTCTTTTTAAACTCAATCAAAGAGTAATTAAAAGAGTAACATTTTAAACTCTAACCATTGTTAATTTCAAGTTATCTTTTTACTAAAACTCTTTAACTTAGTTAAAATTTGAACTTTTTCAAAACTTTAACAACTCTAAATTTTTCGTAAAATTTCAACTTCAGTTCAAACTCATTTATTTGAAAATAACTCATTATGTAACTCAAACGCATCAAATTTAATTACCGTCAATTCACACTAACAATAATAAATTCAATTCCACAACACACATAAAATACCTTAATTAAATTTCAACAATTCCAACATAACTCACCCAATTTCAAAACTCCACATTTTTACACATAAACCACCAAATTTCATCAATTCATTTTCTACAAAATCCACAAATAAATCACATCTCAAAAATTCATAATAATAATTATGAACATATAAATCACACCAAACTTGAATCACCAGAAACCACACCTCAAATTTAAATTCCACTAAATTACACATAATCACATTAAATTAATTTTTCACAAAATCACACCTCAAATACATCAGATTTCTTTTCCACAAAATCACAAATAATATCCTAAATGCAAACTAAAAGTTTAGAAGGAGCCCTTACCTCCGTTGTAGCTTTAACAACCGATTACGGCACCGCGATTAATTTCGTTAAAATTTAAGTTTGTGATGTCGCTTCCAAAGTTGGCTCACTAGTACCGTAGCATGGAGATGAGCAACTTTCCCTTCTGTCACTTCTCGAAATGAAGCTCAGAAGTCGAAGAAAAGTGAGGATTTGTATTTGAGTTTTTTAAACAAAACCAAAGCTTTGGTTTTGGTTACGGAGAGAAAAGGAAGGAGAAGATGGAGTAGCGTGAAAATGCTTTCTCTTGGTTATATATATATATATATATATATATATATATATATATATATATATTAAAATAATAATATATTATAATAATAATAATAATAATAAATGTCTAAACAAATATGTAGATATTTTTATAAAAATCATCATTACGCCTGTCACTTCACGTCACATCACAAACCACTTTTTCAGAAAAATATCTACTCTCGCCGTAATTCAATGGGCAGATGAATTTTTCTGAAAGATGCTGCATCTTAGAAAAAAATTTCTTCGACAAAAGATTCACCGTAATTAAATAAAATTATTCATCGACGAATAATTTTAATCGGGTCTCTAAAAAGATATTTTTGATATTTAACTCACAAAATTCCATAAAATTGGCTAAAAAGCCTCAGAAATTCAGCACAAAATTCCCCAAAATACATAAATTAGAATTTAAAATTAAGGGTCTTACAATATGCGTGGTCCACCTAAAATGTTATATGGGATTCAAATTCTTGAACAAGTTCAAAACATTAATGTAACATTTGGTAGAAAGCCAGAGAAAGAAAGGTCGGGAAAAAGAACACGTGGTGGACGACCTACACAAGGTGTCAATCAATAATGGAAAAAGAAAAGCATATTCTTTGAACTGCCATATTGGAAGGATAATCTTCTGCGCCAAAATCTTGACATGATGCATATTGAGAAAAATGTGTGTGATAATATCATATTTACTTTGCTAAATGATAACACAAAAAGTAAATATCATCTTAATGCAAGAAAAGACCTTAAAGCTATGGGCATAAGACCTGATCTTTGGCCCAATGAAAATGGAAGAATTTCTCCATCAGTCTTTACTCTGACTACTAATGGTAAGAAGAGATTTTTAACAACTTTAAAGAATATCACTATGCCTGATGGTTATTCGAGCAACATTTCAAGATGCATTGACATGGAAAATCTTAAGTTGAATGGAATGTTGAAGAGTCATGATTTTCACATATTGATGGAACAACTTTTACCGTTAGCCATTCGAACAACATTATCTGATGATGTTTCAGCTATATTGATTGAATTTTGCTCATTCTTTAGACAATTATGTAGTAAAGTATTGAATGTTGATGATTTGGAAAAATTGCAAAGTCATATTGTCCTTACTTTATGCCGCATGGAAATGATATTTCCTCCCTCATTTTTCACTGTTATGGTTCACTTGGTTGTTCTCCTTGTTGAAGAAGCTAAACTTGGAGGTCCAGTTCATTATCGATGGATGTATCCTATTGAAATGTAAAATATGTGTGATCTTGTTCCTTCAATAATTAATAGTTAACAATTTTGTTCTAACTAATATTATTGTGGTTCAATAATAGGCACTTAGGACAACTTAAATCGTATGTACGTAATAAAGCACGACCAGAAAGGTCTATTGCAGAAGGATGCCTTGTACAAGTGATTCTTACATTTTGTTCAAGATATCTAGAAAACATTGAGACTAGATGGAATCAACTTGGTCGTGTAGATGATGAGCCTATTAATGAGATACAAACTGACTCACGTATAGCCGAATTATTTCCTAGAGTTAGAAAACATGTTGGTGGATCATCATACTACACCCTTACGCCAATTGAAAAGTTACAGGCTCATAGACACATTTTAACAAACTGCATCATAGTTGACTACTATCTAAGGTAAGTGATTTTATTCTATTTGTATTATTTACCAATAAGTTTTTTTTATACATCTAATTTTAAATAACCAAATAGGCAATATAGAAGTATTATTCGAAGCCAAATGAGGAGTGGTGCAAGGAGTGCTTCTGAGGTAGACAAGAAGGTTCATAGAGAGTTTCCTCATTGGTTCTGCAATCGTGTTAGTGTTCATGACAAAATTGGTGATTGAGTTTCTTTGGTTTTTAATAAGAATGTGACTAATTGTATATTTTATGGTGTTTAGATTTGCAACAATCTCGACAACATTAGTGGATCTGATAAAAATGTTATCGTTAGTCTTGCTCAAGGTCCTTCTGATAAAGTTAGAAGGTTCACTGCATTTAATGTCAATGGATTCAAATTTCGAACATTGGCACGAGACAATTTATTAAAAACTCAAAATAGTGGAGTTTTTGGCATGTTCGGAACACTAAGTTACTCAAGCAATAGTGATGCCCAAATGAGATTTGGAGGGGTGCCTTACTATGGAAGATTGATAGATATCATTGAGCTTTCCTATGATGGCTTCAAAGTGCCCATGTTTAAATGCAAATGGGCGAATACCACAAATCCAAGAGGCATTAAGACGGATAAGCTGGGTTTTACCTCTATAAATTTGGCAAGACTAATACATACTGAAGAGCATGAAGATGATGAGCCATATATTAAAGCCAAGAGACTTTTATGACATGGGTGAAGATGATGAAATTATGGCACCCATTGAACCATACCCATCTCAAAATTTGGAACAAATTTTTTCTAATGAAACAACACATATACAATTGTCAAGAATGGCTACAGATGATGATCCTGAAACTTCAACTTTTAATGACGATTTTGATGACAACAATCATGATATGAATTTATGATTGTTAATAATCCTAGTTTGTTGTTTATGATATAGTATTCTTCAATCCATGTTACTTTTGTTATTATGATATAGTTTATGATATGAATTTATGATTGTTAATAATCCTAGTTTGTTGTTTATGATTTATGATGTGTTTAATGTGCTCATTTTTGTTATTATGTTCGTTTTTGTGTTATGCATAATTATGACAGTCATCTTTGAAAATCCTATTTGTTTAGCTATTTGCATCATTCTAACTTGGTTGTCATCAATGTTTACAGTGTAAGTGTATTTGGAGTCTCAATCTTGTGAACAAAATGGAATTATCATATGAGGATATTCGGCGCAAAACAATGGAAGAGAATAAAAAAAGGATGGAGGCTTTCAATCTAACTCATCTCTCTCAATCCCCTCACAAATCTTCTTCTACCATTTTGAAAACCTCATCGGTTAGTAATAACTAAAAATACTAACAATATAAGATGTTTCTTATTCGTATGTGTTGATTTTTATTTATTTACATGGATAATAAATTATTGTAGCATTTCACGAATGGCCGCTCGAGACTTATACTACCTGGGGATCTTGAAGTAGCCAAAATGAAGCACCTGCGGAGACATAGTTTACAACCAATAGTTCAAACGACAAGTCTGCCACTTGCCCAAGTGACAACACTGCCACTAATGCAACCGATAGAACCATTACCATCTCCGATGACAGCACCACCAATTGCAGTGCAACCAACAAATCCATCAGTTTCTCAAGCCCCACCTTCTCAAGCAACAACATTGCCAGAAGCACAAATGATAGAACCACATCATTCTTCGGTGACAACACCACCAACTACAGAAGAAACAATTTTCCAAGAGACATCCTCTCACACTAAAGATGTGGTAGAAGATGAGCCAGAAATTTCTCAAAAACGAAATTCTACATATTGGGATGTAGAAGTTATTAGTATGTTATCTAATGTCTAATTATATTTATAAAATTTAATTGTTTTACTTGATTGTGATATGACATATTTCTTAGAATTATGTGTTAGATGAGGCGGGACATATTTCAAAGACGCACTTAAGGGTATCAGACGTGCTTGGAACTCCTCCAAATGTTTGTAGAATAATAACTAGATGGAATTCAATTGGGCAACCAGTAGGATCAGCTGCTGGTTTGTTAGGCGGTTTTTTGGGTTAAATTGCAAGGAAGTTTAAGGATTTTCCTATAATGTACGACAATTGGAAACTAGTTCCATCAAAAAGAAAAGATGAAATTTTTAAGGATAAAATACAGGTATCAATGATAAACAATTGAATATTCTTTATTTATTGTTTTGATTGAAACTAACTTTTTTTAATGATTATTCTAGTCAAAATTTGTTGTTGACGATGGAGACAACAAAAAATATATCCTTACGAGCCTTGGAAAGAAATGGCGAGATGCACGATGTAGGTTGTTTAAGAAATTTTATAAGTGGGATCTTTCTTTGGAGGAAAACCTACAAAATTATCCACGTTCTATTAATCAAGACCATTGGACTATTTTTGTCCAATACAGGCGTAAGACGGATTCAATGGTAATCATTTTTTTGTTACATTGTCGTTTATTTTCTACTGTTTAGATTTTTGATGTCATTTGTTATCATTGCAGGAGAAAGCTGATAAAAATGCTGCAAATAGAGAAAAGCTAACAATCCTTCATACATTAGGCTCTAAGACGCTTGCAAGGAAGAGGGATGAGTTGGTAGGATTTCACTCAATCTACTATTGATTGCATATTTAATTGAACAAATACTTATTACATGTGTTTACTTGTACGAACTGAGAGATGGTCGAAAATACAGTAGGGGTGAAATGTATTCAATTTCTCATAAAAAGTCTGATGGGTCATATGTTAGTGATGAGGCCAAGGAAAACTCTGTAAGTTTAAATAATAGAAGTGTTATGTGATTGTAACTATTTCTTATTGACCACTTTATAAATCAAAGATGCAACTGTTAGTTTTGGTAATAATGAGTTGCAAAGCTATAAAGTTTCTTATTTGGTTGGTAATAGTGAGTTGCAAAGTTAGACATTTATGTTGCAAATAGGAATTTAGTTTGCTTCATTTGTTTGCGCAGGAACAATTGCAAGCTGAAATTGGGAAAACTCCTTCTCCAAATGAAGCATTTGTTAATGTTTTTGGAAAAGAACATCCAGGATATGTTCGTTGTATGGGACTTGGAATAACACCGTCTCAAATTACTACATCTACTTCTCACTCTGTAAGATCAATGTCTTCCTCGGAAGCTAATGAAAAGATGGAGAAAATGCAAGCTGAAATCGATAGGCTAGAGAAAAGGGATGCTGAAGTTGATATGTTGAAGGAGAAAATTGCTTTCTTGTTGCAAATGCAAAATTCTAGAGAAAAACAGGTAAAATTGTTTTCATAGCAAACCTATTTAAAAAATCATGTGAGAACTGTTTGTCCTTAGTTAAAAATATCGATTGTGTAATGTTTATTTCTAGCTATATAAGAAATTCAGTTAATTAGTATTTGACAATATTCATTGAGGTTAATAAATACATTTTTTTTCAGGCAACAGACATAGAATCGCCAATAGATGGTAGACGTTCATCTGAGTCTAGCCACCAACCTGATAATCGTGGAACAACATCATTACGGACTTTTTAGATATTTGGATAAACTTCTATGTTTGATGGAGTTATTTTGTATGTTTAGTCACTCCACTAATGTTTTGAATATTTAAATAACTTTATTTATTGTTTCAGTTAACTTCAATGTATGAATTAGTGTTATTTCTTTTGGAAAAAATTATATAAATTGGATTTAGGTACAATTGTTATATAATTATGTATTTAAATTATGTGGATGATATTTACGAATATTTTGTATTTTAATTAATAAAAAATAGGAAAAAAAATATACCATATTTTATTATTTGAAATTATTAGGTTTGCGGCGGTTCAAACTGCCTCCAAATAAATATAGCGACGGTTGATAACTGTAGCAATTTAAAAAAAAAAATAAGCTTGAGTGTGTTAGGAACCGTCACAAACTGTAGATAGAGGCGGTTAGGAACCGTCGCAAATGTTGTCGACGGTTGGAACAACGGTTTTAGGAACCGTCGCAAACAGGCCTCGCGACACACGAATCTGCGACAGTTGCAGAATCATCGTAATCATCTTTTGGAGGCGGCTATAAATGCCGTAGATGTGCCTTACAATTGCCGCAAATAAATTATTTTTCTTGTAGTGTGTACTGAATCGTTGCAAGTAATCATTAAAATCGTAGAACCGAGTGTCGAACTCAAGAATTGCGTTTTACTATTGAATTATATTTAATTATGAAAATTGAATAAAAAGTTTTCGATTTGATTGAAATAATATTTAAAACTAACAACGGTAATAAAATTGATCCTTTATAATACAAAAAATGTCTAATATGAGTTTCATTTCAAATCCAAACTTGGTGTCTAATTTGATCCTAGTTACGAAATTCCTTTATTTAATAAACTCATTCATATAACTAGAAATCAAATCAGGAAAATAAGGGTTTCATCTTGTTACACTCATCCCTAACAAATAGGGTTTAGTTACTCATGACAATGATAGAAAAGATAGTGATTAGAGAAGAATTACAAGAAAGATTCATGAATTATTCTTGATAACACTGCTCCAATAGTGTTAGAGACGACCGTCTTTGAGTGTCTATACTAGGGCACAAGTCTCCAAACTTCCCAATAGTAAAAAAGATACCTATAAAGTGAAAAAAAATGCATTTTAATGAATGTTAACGGGTGCCACACTCCCCACACGCAGCTTTTGCACTTCAAGCACGAATTGACATAGGCTTTAGCATGAAAATGCGCCTCATGTGCGGTTGTTGCGCTTTTGGCGCACAACTTCTTCTGTTTGACGTTTTCTGCATTTTTCTACTCTTTTGAGTCTGAATTTGGTTTTGCTGTCTTCATGAAAGTTGTAGATATGGATCTTAGATTTCATTTTCACTTAGTTTGACTCCAATTACATATGGCTGCATTACTTCACATCGGTCATGTTGATTTCTCACCAAAATTCAGCACTACACTAAAACAAAGAAACAAGGCAAAACTACGAAATATATCTACTTTATCAAGGAAATAAGAACATAAACTTTGCATTAAATCAAATAACTAAAATCAACAAAATATATAAAAAAATCTACTTAAATTAACTATTGATTAAAGATAAATAAGACAAAAAAACAATGAAAAATATGCATATGATGTAGAATCATCGTAACACCATCCAACAATCAAGAAAGAACATTAATAAATAGACAAGGCATGCTCAATACACATTAATGGAAAATTATGATGCCTCCTCTCATTATAAAATTTTGTAGTGTCTATAACCTTTGGAAACATTAACAATCAAAGGTACATGTATCATTTGTTGATATATAAAAGATAACTTTGTAAAATTGGTTTTAAAGTTATTTTTTAATCCCCGTATGGCTAAAGTAAAACAAACATTCTCATGTTTCAGTTTTAAAGGAGAAATCATTATGTTTTATACTTAGACGAATTTCCAACCAAATCATGTTTTTAAGTTTTTTTTTTTTTAAAAAAAAAGTGGAATTGTCTTTTCTTTAAGAAATTATTATGGGAAATTTGAAACGTCATTCTTCAAATCATTCTTGGATGAAAATGACATTTCAGATGATTTTCTTGTAAAAGAACTTTCCAACAACATGAAGTTGTTATAAAAAAAATTAATTACAAGAAATGGATAGTTGGTTATGTTTAATTAGTAACTCGTTTGATCTATAATTTGAGTGAAACCTGCCAATAATCAAGGATTATTGAAACTGATTAATGATTTGTTTGTCCCATCCCTCTTATTAGATGTAAAATTATGCATATTATGTTTAATGAATATGTTGATTTTCATGATGAAAAATAGGATGGTGAAGAAAAATGAATACAATGTTATATTTTGATAAATCATTAAGTTGATAATGTTCAAATATCATCTCCAAAGTCTAATCATGCATTGACAAAAAAAATCTAAGAGATATATCAGTTTAAGGAAAAAGATTCATACCAAAACATTCTCCACAACTAATGTTTCCTATTATGATGATATGGTTGAAGAACATCAACAACTTCTTAATAAGTTTGATTCATTAGCTTTTGACACTCCTACACCTATCTCACTATTGACCTTTCCTCTACATTATTTCCTTAAATTATTGGAAGAAATAATTGGGAGGGATTTGTTACTGATACAAAAACTACTACTGGAGGCTCTGTAAATTTTGGGAACAATAACCAAGCCGGAATCAAAGTAAAAAAGATGATGAAGAGAAAGAATATTCTGGACAGCAACAATAGAATGTTTCCCACGAAACCAATATTGATAAACAAACTCCATTTCACACACCTCCTAGAAGTTGGAGAACAATAAGTTATCATCCTCATGTTGAAATGGTTGGCGATACAATTGATGGGATTAGAACAATAATGTCATTCAAAGATGATATCAATAATAACATGGAAATGATCTCCCAAATAGCCAAAAATTCAATCAATGAAGCCAAATAGAATAATCTTGAATTAATGTCATAATGGAGGAACTCTCTCATCAACAAAATTTAAAATTGTCTCATTTCAACCATCAATCAAGATAAATGAATGACCATGAGGAGAAGCTCCATAATATTCGAAGATTATTCGTCGTTGAAATATCACTAAATGAGGTACACTTAATCTCAATTCATATAACTGCATCATGATAAAAATGAATAATTTTTTAATGATAATTTGTGATGGAATTGGTGCTCTTAAAATTAAGAATGCACACTATATTTTTATGCACATATGACATTAAAGTTTAATTGATTACATCACTCTTTGTCATTACTTGTACATGCATGTGTCTAATTCCTATCCTAAATTTCAACATGTTTTCATTCTTTGTTCCTACACATTTTATGATGATGTAAACTTTTTATGATGGTCACGCTTTGCACAATAACATCTTTCAAACTATCATGTTGAATGAATTAACACTATTTTGTGCAAATTCACCTCTTTGTATCCTTAAGAACATTTTCTATCATGTTCTCCAATTACTTTGCATATTTTGAGTAGCCTATACATTGCTTGATGCTTGAGTATAATATTTTGAATATGATTTTTCGAAAAACAAAAATTGAGTTTTATAATGTGGGTTTTGAAAAAGATCATTCTTCAACATATTTTGAATATATATCTTTGTTTAGGATTTTTTTTTTGAAGGATTCCAACAAGAGAATATATGTTTGGTCTTCAAGAAAATGATTTGTGTCTCTTATTACTTTAATACTCAAAACTAATCCAAAAAAATTATGGCATGAAGTTAAAAATTGATACTTGAGCATTTTGAGACATATTAATGTATATCTTTGCAAATGAGTCTTATTTGTTGCTTATTATTTTTGTGAAAATTGACCTCAAGAGTTTAAATATTTTTGTAAGCATAATTGATAGAGATAGCAAATCAAAAAGTCTCATACACACTTACTAATGAAATTAACTTTGAACATGTGCCTTATTGTTCATTTGTGTGTTGTGTTTTCAAAAAATTTTGTGAAAAAGCAATTTTTTTTTATGTGAGCAAATCTCTTGGTAGAAAAATACCATTTGATTTAGAAGTTTCAGAAAAATATGGAAAAGAACCTTGGAAGAAAATTTGAAATAAGATTTGATTTAGATTTATAATTGAAAAAAATCTTTGACCAAGTTGAAAGAAGAATATGGTCAAGATTTAAAAAAGATTTCATCAAGATTTATCTACAACAGAATATGAACAATATCAATATGAAGAATCTACTAACTCTATTTTAAAAATGATAC
>JBBPBR010000001.1:21290679-21326919 GCA_037974775.1 Cicer pinnatifidum | reverse complement strand
GCTAAATGAATAGATATATCTATATTTAAATAATAAATATAGATATATCTTTTTTTTATTGTATAAATGAAGTATACATAATAAGTATAGAATATAGTAACGAATAGAATCAATATGAAGAATTTACAAACTCAATTTGGGCAAAATACGAATAGAGTCAATCTGAAGAATTTACAAATTCAATATGAACAAAATACAAACAGAATCAATATGAAGAATTTAAAAACTCAATTTAAACAAAATATAAACAAAATTGATCTAGAAGAACTACTCATCTTGGACTCAGAAATAAAGAATTGACTAAAGAACATATTATCAAAAAACATCTTGTTCAAAACTACTTTTAAATAAGATCATTGTTCACCAAGTTAGGAATGAAAATGCAATTCATGATTAAACAATGACTAAATTGAAGCCTTAATTTTGTATATAAATAGATACTCAAGGTTCAAGAAGAAGATCATCGAAAAATAAAAAAAGAGTAGATGAACTCAAACTCAAAATTCCAAATTAATCTTAAAGTTCAAAGAGAGAAACACTTATTCAAATGAGAAATAGTTTCTTAGTATTTTTCTTAGAATATGTAGTCATTGTTATAATCATATTTGTTAGAAGTAACTACTCAAGTTCCAATCTTTTAAATCCAACCTAATAGTGGTGTTAGTGTGCTTTCAAAAACCAAAGGTTGTTAGGTTGTGTGGAGAAGACTTGACTTATAGGGTCAAAGTGTTAGTGTTCCTTCTTCAATCTGGGATTGTCAGGTTATTAAGAGAATACTTGGTTTATGGGGGTCAAGGTGGTTAGTTCCTCAAAAGTCAGAAGTTGTCAGGCTATTTGGGAATACTAACTTGGAGGGTCAGATGATTTATAATTCAAGGTATTTGAAATAGTGGATTAAAGCCTTCTGAATTAGGGAACTGGTGAAGTAGCAATTTACAAGAAATGGGGTTTGAATTGTAAATTTACAAATATGGGTTACGTCAAGTCCTCACAAATGTGAGATTTTCCAAAGTGTTCAAAGCAAGAGTGTTTTTGGTTTTCACACAACTTTAGCAGATCAATCTTGATCTTGTTACAATTTACTACCTTTCAACTTAGAAAGGGATTTCCACATATCTACCTTTCAATATTTAGAAAGGATTTACGCACTACCTTTCACACACATAAACGGATTTTTACAAAAACTTCTCAAGCTATTTCAACACAATACACTTAAGTTTACAAAGTGATGATTTAAAGTGTATGACATAATCTGAATATGCTCAACTGTTGTTTGAGAATAGATTCTGATCTTGGAACTCAACTATGATTAAAACTTCAAGTCAATTGAGAACTGAACTGAAAGATGTTTTAACAATCTCAAGGAATTTTGAATATGATTTCAAAATGAAGTATTGCTTGCTTTCTAGAGTTCTTATCTTTCCTTCATCTTGATGTCCATTTTATAGGCTTCAAGGGAGCTTATGACAACTCATGTGTCCGTTGGGAGTTGTCCAGATGTCATATGGAAGTGAGTGGTAAAGATCAATCATAAAGCAATAATGTTCTTGGATTTGGGCAGCCTTGTCTTTCGAAAATCAAGAACGTTCTTCGTTCTTACTTTGTGGTAACTGAGTTTTTTCTTTAACCTGACATACGTGTGAAGTGTTATTCGTGCTTTGCAAAATATATATAGACTGTTAAATATTGCATGATCATTCTATCCAAACTTGTCAATATTTATGCTTCTTGCTTACTTTAGCTTTGGCGAATGAATTTTGTTTTAATGACGAATGAATTATAGTATTTTCCTTGCCTCATGGAGTGATCTTCAACTGAAATATATCTTTGCATATGTTGGAGAACATATTAAAACAAATCTGCAAGTTCTTAATCTGATCTGATTACTTTTTGAAATTTAGGAACTTGATTTTCTTGGTACCTATCTTGATTAACACACTCAAGCAAACATATTGAATAACAACACGCACATAATCATAATTATAATCTTAATTACCATTTGTTTATCATCAAAATATTAATTTGGGATTTTGTCTCAACAATCTCCTCCTTTTTTATGATGACAAACTTGTTAACTGAGATTTTAATTTTGATTCTTTTAATGATCATATAGAGCGTTTTAGATAAAAGTTCCCTCTCAACATGTGCTATCCTTTTTGAACCAATATATGATTTTCATTTATAAAAAAGTAATCACAAGTTCATACTCAATGGTTCAAAGATAATTTCATTGGTAAAGTAGTAGTCATTAGTTCATACATAATAATATTGATTTAAAATTATAATCATCAATTCATACATAGCAACAAAACATTACATAAGTAGTTATACCAAAAAAAAAAGATCTTCTAAGATAGTTAATGATTAAAAAGTAATTTATACTTTTCCCTGTTTATCAAAGAAAAAAGGAGAACGAGCATCAAAAGAACTAGAATGGTAATGATGGAGAAGATCCCTCTGAGAATGAGGATAAGGATGGTTTGTCATCATATCTCTTAGAATAGCTTGTTTTTTGTCCTGATGCATCATTCTCTCTATGATGGTATGGAGAGCATCAAATATTGCCTTGTTGGTTTTTGAACCTTGTGTCTCCACCTTTGATTTTTTGAGAGGAGACTAATCACCCTTAACAGGAATGGATAAAGGAGTGTTTTGAGAGGGTGCAGCAGAAGTGAAAAATATTGACAAGGTGGCAAAAAGATGTGTTAATTTGAGGGAGAAGGCTGGCATAGGTGAAGTTGTGAGGTATAGATGGATCAGATTCTTGAAAGACCAGATATTAGCTAATGCCAAAAATGGAATAGCTCGTATTTTATGGTGAGACATATGTCGATGACATAATAGAGGTGTGTTGATGGGGAATAGGAGGACAAATACCATGTAAAAGTGAGTTTGGAGTGGTGTGAGGCGCAGTAGCAGTGGTACTTAGTTGATCGTTTTGTGAATGAAGGGGAACGTTCTAGTGAAAAGGAGAACGTTCTTCAGTTGTAGGTGGGATTGAATTTGTTGGAGTTTTGGAGTGGTGCTCAGACCTCTTTCTTTTGGTTGATGATTGAGTAAAGGTTGCATTTGGAACAAACTGAAATTGTTTCATATGAGTATAGGTACAATCTTCCAACATACAGTAAATACTTCCACAAAAGAAAGACCTCTAGCCCCTATACAACCGTTTAATCTGATCATACTACAAAAACTATACGACTTGAGTGATCTCCACACGCCCCACAAGATCCTCTTTACACAGCTCCAGTTAAGGTGTCCAACTACCTCCCCATCTACAGGATACTAACCGGCGGGAAGATCCTGATTCTCATCTGAGGGCAAAGCCCAGATTTCCACAATAATTGTAAAGGTCACCAACCGAAATTAACAAATATCACGTTGCAAAATTCTTATATTTTCAAATGCTCAAAAGAATCTTTCGTCTTAGCATACTCCTCGAAAGGGTTTTCATATGTCCAAAAATGCATAAACAATGTTGAAAAATTAAGTTTTGACAACCTGCATTGTCGTAGCCGAATATAATTGAGAAAATGCAGATTTTCAATTCTAAAATGGCTCTAAATCAATCAATACTTCAAACATTAATATTATCAATTATGAACACATAATTAACACCAAATTAATCTCCACAAATTCACACCTCAATCACACATCGAATATTCATAACATCCATTATGAACACATAAGTACATCAAAACTTAATCAACCCAACTTCACACCATTAAGCAATTACGGTAAATCACAACAACAACCGAATATGTATATACAATCATCATAGTATAACAAACATGACTCGCGTGCCAAGCACCCTAATGCAATGCGTATATGCCAAAATGCATGAATTCCAGAATTCCAAACAAAAACCCTCCTCGAATGGTGTAAATCATAATTGTATAGCCTCTCACAGACCAGTACTAATTACCAAGGTGCAATCTCTCACGGATCAGCACAATTTACTAGCATGTAGTCTCTCACAGACCAACACGACATATAAGAGTGCAGTCGCTCACAGACCAACACAATTTTCTAGAGTGCAATCGCTCACAGATCAACACATTCTAGAGTGCAATCTCTCACAAATCAGCACGACACGACAATCCCTGCAAGGATAAGATGAACCAACAATTCACATGGTATCATCCCGTGGCCCATCACGGTCACCACTATCAACATAGCCCCATCGCGGTCACTATGTACTATGAAATGCATGACTCATACTCTGACTCTTTTCATCACATTCATTTTAAACTTTCTTTTTTCTTTTTTCAGTTCAAACTCATTGGTTTGAAAATAACTCATTACGTAACTCAAACTCATCAAATTTAATTACCGCCAATTCACACCAACAACAATCAATTCTATTCCACAACACACATATAACACCTCATTTAAATTTCAACAATTCAAACATAACTCACCCAATTTCAAAACTCCATATTTTAACACATAACCTACCAAATTTCATCAATTCATTTTCCACAAAATCCGCAAATAAATCACATCTAAAAAATTCATAATAATAATTATGAACATATAAATCACATCAAATATGGATCACCATAAACCACACCTCAAATTTAAATTTCACTAAATCGCACATAATCGCATTAAATTCATTTTCTACAAATTCACACATCAAATACATCAAATTTCTTTTCCACAAAATCACAAATAATGTCCTAAATGCAAACTAAAAGTTTGGAAGGAGCCCTTACCTTAAAGATAGCTCTAAAACGCGATAACGGTACCGTAATTAATTCCGGTAAAATTTAAGTTCGTGATGTGACGTCGAAAACTAGCTCACTAGCACTGCAGCGTGGCAATGAGCAACTTTCTTTTTGGTCACTTCTCGAATGAAAGCTTAGTTCTAATAGATTAATGGAGGTTTATTTTTTTAAGTTTTATTTATTTCTTTAAACCCACTTTTTTGAAATAGAAAGGAGAACAAGAAAGGAGAAGGCAAGGAGCAGGAAACGTGTTTCTCTTGGTTCCATATATATATATATATATATATATATATATATATATATATATATATATTAAATTAATAATAATAATAATAATTATCTAAATAAATATCTAGATATTTTTATAAAAATATCATTACGTCTGTCACCTCACATCACATCACAAACCACTTTTTCAGAAAATATCTACTTTCACCGCAATTCAATGGGCAGATGTATTTTTTAAAAAAATGTTGCATCTCAGAAATTTTTTTCTTCGACAAAAGATTCACCATAGTTAAATAAATTTATTCATCGACGAATAATTTTAATCGGGTCTCCAAAAAGATATTTTTGGCATTTAACTCACAAAATGCCATAAAATTGGCTAAAAAGCCTCAGAAATTCAACACAAAATTCCCCAAAATACATAAATTAGAATTTAAAATTAAGGGTCTTACATTAGTACCCTCCAAAAAGAAGTTTCGTCCTCGAAACTTAAAGTACGAGTAACAATCCACGCTAGGTTTGTACTCAAATTCAACATACATGTCACAATTTGTTTCACCCGACCCATTCAAAGAAAGTGTTGTCTACCCCTTTTCATAGGGTGCTTACTAACTCTATACATTACCATAGCCGGAAAGACTCGTTCGTTCCATTCAACATGAATTTGTTACTATCAACAAGAGATAAGGATGATCAGTTCCTCAATTTGTCAATAAGTTAGCGACAACCATGATGGTGGCTTAAACTACCTTAACCGAACTGTAATAACGCTCTTTGCGACTTGCACTTAAGGTTATTCTAATGCACAGGCGGTCAAACAATCTTCTCAAGCTCCACTGTGTTTTTCCTTATTTTTCTATAACTTTGATCCTATCGACGATGTACAATCGCCCATAGCTATGTCACATAGCCTCATATACATCCACTTGCTACGAATCATCCAATCATTACCGCCGAGAACTCCTAAATATCTCCATGGTTCCCTAAATCTTCAATTTCTCTTTAGTCGCACAATTACGCCAAACCATTGTGTTCTTATCCGTATGTTGTTCTAATTATAACTCTAATAATTTCATCCCCACATCTGCTTGATGATCTAAGCTTTCCTCAAAATTTTTCGATAACATGCCAAAACTATACAACTCATGATACACAAACATCCTTCCAGTTTAGTACTTCATTTCAAGAGTCACGTCTCCAACAAAAATCCAACTTGAATTTCATTCATTGATTAAGACCTACATTTGTCTCATGCCTAACACCATAAATTCACGCTTCACTAGTCAATTTTATTTTTACATACTTCGCAATTATGCACAAACTCGAAAATAGTTCTCCGACATATACTGCCAACATTCATTTTGATACTTCATAATTTCGCCGCGTCCTTTATTTGCAGCTTGATGATTATCCTTTCACTATGACAGGTCAAACGCATTGCATTCACTCCATCACTTTTCCATTTATACAAACCTTAAATTCCTGCCTCGAACCATGATGCATCTTCATTATAGTGATTTAAATAAATCAAGCATTACTAATTCCCACCAAACTTTTCCAACTCATGCTCAATTCTTCCCTATCAACCAAACATTAAACTTTGTTGATTGGCGACCATAATAACAACCCCCATGACATGCACTCAATTAGTGCCTTTGTATCATTCGCATATCCTTATAATAACAATATCTAAATTACGAGTGAAATAATTCCTTTCATGAATCCTTAATTTACATAAGCTACATATCCATGTGCTGCTCCAACAAGTCCTCATGGCACTTTTTTTCCAAAATTTGGTTTACTCGCTAGATTCTTATTCGTTCCCAACCTTCACCGAGGTACAAATTGAAAAAAATCCTAACAATCAAATGTCCTAAAGAATGATTTCTCCACTGTTACCAATAAGCACTTACTAAGAATTAGTTAGCTATAAACCTCGTCCTCATGACTTTGTAGTAAAATATCTCAAAGATCTACATATTTTTCATCGTCCATCTAGTCACTGAAACACTTATTTTAAATCTTAACGCTTGACTGCCCAAGACCAACAACTAAACTATAAATCATTTGTTACATTTCTTCTTTTTCACTTTCTACTATTAAATAAGATTCTAAAATCTGGTCCTCGAAATCTCCAAATTATCATCACACCGTCTAATTCCATTCATTTCATCTCAAGATACAATACGAGGTCGTATTCGTCATTGACTCTAACTGTATTAGTAATCTCACTAATTAAAACTCTTCTATTCATAACACAACGTTATTAGTAAATCTTTAAACACTCTCATCCATAACCTTGTGGATTTTAAACTATCGACTTCAAGATCAACCGTCTTAGGATCCCAAATCAAATCTTGATCAATCCCTATATCCTATCAAAATATACACATTCTCCAAATGTTTACCATCCTTTAATAAGCTTAGTTTGCTACAATCTCTTAGTATTCTCGTACTCTATACTTCCAATTCCACTTAATAGTGACATATGGTTCAATACATCAAGGCTTAACCCATCAGACATCACCCAAAATTCACACTTACGCGTCTACAGTTTCATCTAAAATCACTATCCATACTTACCATCTCCTAAACCACACCGATATTTGTCACTTATCAAAGAAATATATATTCTCTCTCTTATAAACGTCATGAGATTCATACTTAACAATCTATGTTGTGAATCTAGTTTAACTCGAATGATCGACCTTACCCCTCAAGGTATTGACTATTCCTCAAAGTGTCATTTTCCTACCCAAGGTAGTATTCACCCCTAATGTGCGGTGTGCCTTGACTTTAATACAAGCCTCTTTCAGGACACCTAAGCACCAAATCAATTCCAAAAGGAAGCCTCGTCTTCTCAACCATTTCATGATGTTCACATCTCTCTAATAGTTATCAAACTTCATCTAGTCTCGTCCTGAAATCTACCAGGAAAACATCTAATACTTTTCTTAACAAAAGACCTCCACTTAGATCTTTATTTGAAATCTCTTATTAGTCTAATGTTAATCCATCCATACTCATCATCTTTGAGTTAACACCAACACATAGCTTATGTGTCCTTGGAACCACTTCATAATTTTCATGTCGTCATAATTTGCTTCAACTCTGCCAGACAATCCGTCATCTCGAAGATATTTTCCACTTTATGAATCCGTTGATCAGCTTTTTCTGAGTTCTCATTACCCCTGAACTTTGGAGGATGGTAACGACGAAAATCTTCTAATCCCCTTGACGCAGCAGCACATATCTCTATTTCCCGCTTCTCCAGATCTCCTAGAGTCTATGCAGCTGTTTGTGCAACAATAGAAAGATCCATGTTATTCATAGCTTTAACCATTTGATCATCCCTATTAACGTTCACTCTTGCAGCATCGTTCCTTCTTGGAGGTATTTTTTCCTCAATGCAAACATCAAGAAGAAATCTCAACACCCCTTGGAATAATTCCAAAAATAATTTCTGACTACATCAATACGTAACAACTACACTAGACATGACACATGACACTTAGAGAGGTTGACCTACAATCTAAAACAAAAACTCCACATCCCACAAGAAATCCAAACCAAGGATCTGATACCACAATGTAACACCCCGAATTTTAACAGCACGAGTGTATTTTTTTGAAAAAAAACAAAGAAAATAAAACAAAGAAATACTTTTGGATAAATATTTTAGTCGTAACATAACGACACAGTCAACAAATATTCACAAGCAGCAGAATAATCTTTGAAATAAGAATCCAAAATATTTAAACATCAAAATACATTCGGGCTCTGAGACTTATCAGACATAACTCATACCCCTGGGGTATTCTCAGTAGACCTATCCAAAAGCACTGTCCCAAGAATTTTAGCTCCCCCCTCGCGTCACATCAAAAAGTGGTACGTGGACCTATCAAAATAAAAGTCAAGTTAACAATATTACTATAGGTACAATCTTCCAACATACAGTAAATACATCCACAAAAGAAAGACCTCTAGCCCCTATACCACCGTCTAATCTGATCATACTACAAAAACTATATGACTTGAGTCATCTCCACACGCCCCACAAGATCCTCCTGACACAGCTCTAGTTAAGGTGTACAACTACCTCCCCATCTACAGGATACTTATCGGTGGGAAGATCATGGTTCTCATCTGAGGGCAAATCCCAGATTTCCACAATAATTGTAAAGGTCACCAACCGAAATTAACAAATACCACATAGCAAAATTCTTATATTTTAAAATGCTCAAAAGAACCTTTCGTCTTAGCATACTCCTCGAAAGGGTTTTCATATGTCCAAAAATGCATAAACAATGTTGAAAAATGAAGTTTTGACAACCTGCATTGTCGTAGCCGAATACAATTGAGAAAATGCAGATTTTCAATTCTAAAATAGCTCTAAATCAATCAACACTTCAAACATTAATATTATCAATTATGAACACATAATTAACACCAAATTAATCTCCACAAATTCACACCTCAATCACACATCGAATATTGATAACATCAATTATGAACACATAAGTACATCAAAACTTAATCAACCCAACTTCACACCTTTAAGCAATTACGGCAAATCACAACAACAACCGAATATGTATATACAATAATCATAGTATAACAAACATGACTCGCGTGCCAAACACCCTAATGCAATGTGTATATGCCAAAATGCGTGAATTCCGGAATTCCAAACCAAAACCCTACTCGAAGGGCGTAAATCATAATTGTACAGCCTCTCACAGACCAGTACTAATTACCAAGGTGCAATCTCTCACAGATAAGCACGATTTACTAGCGTGCAGTCTCTCACAGACCAGCACGACATACAAGAGTGCAGTCGCTCACAGACCAGCACAATTTTCTAGAGTGCAATCGCTCACAGATCAGCACATTCTAGAGTGCAATCTCTCAGAGATCAGCACGACACGACAATCCCTGCAAGGATAAGATGAACCAACAATTCACATGGCATCATCCCGTGGCCCATCATGGTCACCACTATCACCATGGCCCCATCGCGGTCACCATGTATTATGAAATGCATGAGCATACTCTGACTCTTTTCACCATAATCATTAAGTAAATGCAGCTATTAAAAGATTCCCCATTTTTAATACTCATTTAACACTAATCATTTTTCAGATACAACACAGAGCATACTCAAACATAATTATTCACACTAATTTTAATTTCCGCAAACACACATAAATCACATCTCCAAATCCAATCCACACATAAATTGAATTAAATTCATTTTCCACCAATGCACACATAAACTTCTTCAAAAAAAATTCATAATATTAATTATGAACACATTAATTACACTAAACGTGAATCACCAAAATTTTCAAACATTAGCCACCCATATTCAATCTCCAAAATTTTCAACCATAAATCACCACCACAACATTAATATATCAGAGTTCTCCCCACCGCTAACTCGGTGCCAACGGTCTCGATTCATTTTCGAGACTCAGGGAGCTAACTACATAAACATGAATATTTATAACAATTTGTTCAAAATAAAACTAATTCAAACACAACAAAATTCCCAAAATCAAATCTTTCTCACACACCAACCTTTTAAAACCAAAAAATCTATATTATTTACTTAAAACTAAATAAAACAAATATTGTCCAAATTTAACATACACACTCGACTGTTAAACCACCGAAATTTTTGAGTTAATGAAGTACTTTAAACTTTTATTTTTCTTTTTCAACTCAATCAAAGAGTAATTAAAAGAGTAACATTTTAAACTCTAACCATTTTTAATTTCAATCTATCTTTTTGCTCAAACTCTTTAACTTAGTTAAAATTTGAACTTTTTCACAACTTTAACAACTCTAAATTTTTTAGTAAAATTTCAACTTCAGTTGAAACTCATTTTTTTGAAAATAACTCATTATGTAACTCAAACTCATCAAATTTAATTACCGCCAATTCACACCAACAACAATCAATTCTATTCCACAACACACATATAACACCTCAATTAAATTTCAACAATTCAAACATAACTCACCCAATTTCAAAACTCCATATTTTAACACATAACCTACCAAATTTCATCAATTCATTTTCCACAAAATTTGCAAAAAAATCACATCTCAAAAATTCATAATAATAATTATGAACATATAAATCACATCAAATATGGATCACCATAAACCACACCTCAAATTTAAATTTCACTAAATCGCACATAACCGCATTAAATTCATTTTCTACAAATTCACACATCAAATACATCAAATTTCATTTCCACAAAATCACAAATAATGTCCTAAATGCAAACTAAAAGTTTGGAAGGAGCCCTTACCTTAAAGATAGCTCTCACACGCAATTACGGTATCGTAATTAAATTCGGTAAAATTTAAGTTCGTGACGTGGCATCGAAAACTAGCTCACTAGCACTGCAGCGTGGCAATGAGCAACTTTCTCTTGGGCCACATCTCGAATGAAAGCTTAGTTCTAAATATTAATGGAGGTTTATTTTTTTTAGTTTTGTTTATTTCTTTTAACCCACTTTTTTGAAACAGAAATGAGAAGAAGAAAGGAGAAGGCAAGGAGCAGGAAACGTGTTTCTCTTGGTTCCATATATATATATATATATATATATATATATATATATATATATATATATATATATATATATATATATATATATATATATATATATATATATAATATATATTAAAATAATAATTATAATAATAATAATAAATATCTAAAAATATATCTAGATATTTTTATAAAAATCATCATTACGCATGTCACCTCACATCACATCACAAACTAATTTTTTAGAAAAATATCTTCTTTTGCCGCAATACAATGGGCAGATGAATTTTTCTGAAAAATGTTGTATCTCAGAAATTTTTTTTGTTCTACAAAAGATTCACCGTAGTTAAATAAATTTATTCATCGATGAATAACTTTAATTGGTTCTGCAAAAAGATATTTTTGGCATTTCACTCACAAAATGCCATAAAATTGGCTAAAAAGCCTCAGAAATTCAACACAAAATTCCTCAAAATACATAAATTAGAATTTAAAATTAAGGGTCTTACATTAGTATCCTCCAAAAAGAAGTTTCGTCCTCGAAACTTAAAGTACGAGTAACAATTCACACTAGGTTTGTACTCAAATTCAACATACATGTCACAACTTGTTTCACCCGGCCCATTCGAAGAAAGTGTTGTCTACCGCTTTTCATAGGGTGCTTACTAACTCTATACATTACCATAGCCGGAAAGACTCGTTCGTTCCATTCAACATGATTTTGTTACTATCAACAAGAGATTAAGGATGATCAGTTCCTCAATTTGTCAATAAGTAGCCGACAACCATGATGGTGGCTTAAACTATCTTAACTAAACTGTAATAACGCTCTTTTCGACTTGCACTTAAGGTTATTCTAATGCACAAGCGGTCAAACAATCTTCTCAAGCTCCACTGAGTTTTTCCTTATTTTCCTATAACTTTGATCCTATCGACGAAGTACAATCCCCCATAGCTATGTCACATAGCCTCATATACATCCACTTGGTACGAATCATCCAATCATTACCGCCGAGAACTCCTAAATATCTCCATGGTTCCACAAATCTTCGATTTCTCTTTAGTCGCACAATTACGCTCAACCATTGTGTTCTTATTCGTATGTTCTAATTATAACTAATAATTTTATCCCCACATCTGCTTGATGATCTAAGCTTCCTCAAATTTTTTCGAAAACATGCCAAAACTATACTACTCATGATACACAAACATCCTTCCAGTTTAGTACTTCATTTCAAGAGTCACGTCTCCAACAAAAATCCAACTTGAATTTCATTCACTGATTAAGACCTACATTTGTCTCATGCCTAACACCTTAAATTCACGCTTCACTAGTCAATTCTTTTTTTTTTTACATACTTCGCAATTATGCACAAACTCGAAAATAATTCTCCTACATCTACTGCCAACATTCATTTTGATACTACTTAATTTCGCCGCATCCTTTATTTGCAGCTTGATGATTATCCTTTCACTATGACAGGTCAAACGCATTGTATTCACTCCATCACTTTTCCATTTATACAAACCTTAAATTCCTGCCTCGAACCATGATGCATCTTCATTATAGTGATTTCAATAAATCAATCATTACTAATTCCCACCAAACTTTTCCAATTCATGCTCAATTCTTCCCTATCAACCAAACATTAAACTCTGTTGATTGGCGACCACAATAACAACCCCCATGACATGCACTCAATTAGTGTGCCTTTGTATCATTCGCATACCCTTATAATCACAATATCTAAATTACGAGTGAAATAATTCTTTTCATAAATCCTTAATTTACATAAGCTACATATCCATGTGCTGCTCCAACAAGTCCTCATGGCACTTTTTTTCCAAAATTTTGTTTACTCACTGGATTCTTATTCGTTCCCAACCTTCACCGAGGTACAAATTGAAAAAAATCCTAACAATGAAACGTCCTAAAGAATGATTTCTCAACTGTTCCCAATAAGCACTTACTAAGAATTAATTAACTATAAACCTCATCCTCATGACTTTGCAGTAAAATATCTCAAAGATCTACGTATTTTTCATCGTCCATCTAGTCACTGAAACACTTATTTTAAATCTTAACGCTTGACTGCCCAAGACCAACAACTAAACTATAAATCATTTGTTACATTTCTTCTTTTTCACTTTCTACTATTAAATAAGATTCTAAAATATGGTCTTCGAAATCTCCAAATTATCATCACACCGTCTAATTCCATCCATTTCATCTCAAGATACAATACGAGGTCGTATTAATCATTAACTCTAATTGTATTAGTAATCTCACTAATTAAAACTCTTCTATTCATAACACAACATTATAAGTAAATCTTCAAACACTCTCATCCATAACCTTGTGGATTTTAAACTATCGACTTCAAGATCAACCATCTTAGGGTCCCAAATCAAATCTTGATCAATCCCTCTATCCTATCAAAATATACACATTCTCCAAATGTTTACCATCCTTTAATAAGCTTACTTTGCTACAATCTCTTAGTACTCTCGTACTCTATACTTCCAATTCCACTTAATAATGACATATGGTTCAATACATCAAGGCTTAACCCATCAGACATCACCCAAAATTCACACTTACGCGTCTACAGTTTCATCTAAAATCACTATCCATACTTACCATCTCCTAAACCACACCGATATTTGTCACTTATCAAAGAAATATATATTCTCTCTCCTATAATCGTCACGAGATTCATACTTAACAATCTAAGTTATGAATCTAGTTTAACTCGAATGCTCGACCTTACCCCTCAAGGTATTGACTATTCCTCAAAGCGTCATTTTCCTACCCAAGGTATTATTCACCCCTAATGTGCGGTGCCCCTTGACTTTAACACAAGCCTCTTCCTGGACTCCTAAGCACCAAATCTATTCCAAAAGGAAGCCTCGTCTTCTCAACCATTTCATGATGTTCACATCTCTTTGATAGTTATCAAAATTCATCTAGTCTAGTCCTGAAATCTACCAGGAAAACATCTAATACTTTTTTTAACAAAAGTCCTCCACTTAGATTTTTATTTGAAATCTCTTATTAGTCTAATGTTAATCCATCCATACTCATCACCTTCGAGTTAACACCAACACATAGCTTATGTGTCCATGGAACCACTTTATAATTTTCATGTTGTCATGATTCGCTTCAACTCTGCCTGACAATCCGTCATCTCGAAGATATTTTCCACTTCGTGAATCCATTAATCAGCTTTTTCTGAGTTCTCATTACCCCTGAACTTTGGAGGATGGTAACGAAAAAAATCTTCTAATCCCCTTAACGCAACAGCACATATCTCTATTTCCCTCTTCTCCAGATCTCCCAGAGTCTATGCAGCTGTTTGTGCAACAATAGAAACATCCATGTTATTCATAGCTTTAACCATTTGATCATTCCTATTAACGTTCACTCTTGCAGCGTCGTTCCTTCTTGGAGGTATTGTTTCCTCAAAGCAAACATCAAGAAGAAATCTCAACACCCCTTGGAATAATTTTAAAATTAATTTCTGACTACAACATTTCGTAACAACTACACTAGACATGACACTTAGACAACTTAACCCTACGCATGATCAGATAACAACTCTCAATCTACCGGTTGACCTACAATCTAAAACAAAAACTCCACATCCCCCAAGAAATCCAAACCAAGGCTCTGATACCACAATGTAACACCCCGTTTTTTAACAGCGCGAATGTATTTTGTTTAAAAAAAAAACAAAGAAATTAAAACAAAGAAATACTTTTGGATAATTATTTTAGTCGTAATATAATGACAAAGTCAACAAATATTTACAAGCAGCGGAATAATTTTTGAAATAAAAATCCAAAGTATTCAAACTTCAAAATACACCGGGGCTTTGAGGCTTATCAGACATAGCCCATACCTTTGGGGTATTCTCGGCAGACCTGTACAAAAGCACTGCCACAAGAATTTTAGCTCCCCCCACACGTCACATCAAAAAGTGGTACATGGACCCATCAAAATAAAAGTCAAGCTGACAATATTAGTATAGGTACAATCTTCCAACATACAGTAAATACATCCACAAAAGAAAGACCTCTAGCCCTTATACAACCGTCTAATCTAATCATACTACAAAAACTATACGACCTGAGTGATCTCCACACGCCCCACAAGATCCTCCTGACACAGCTCCAGTTAAGGTGTCCAACTACCTCCCCATCTACATGGTACTAACCGATGGGAAGATCCTGGTTCTCATCTGAGGGCAAAGCTTAGATTTCCATAATAATTGTAAAGGTCACCAACCGAAATTAACAAATATCACAGAGCAAAATTCTTATATTTTCAAATGCTCAAAAGAACCTTTCGTCTTAGCTTACTCCTCGAAAGGGTTTTCATATGTCCAAAAATGCATAAACAATGTTGAAAAATTAAGTTTTGACAACCTGCATTGTCGTAGCCGAATACAATTGAGAAAATGCAGATTTTCAATTCTAAAATGGCTCTAAATCAATCAACACTTCAAACATTAATATTATCAATTATGAACACATAATTAACACCAAATTAATCTCCACAAATTCACACCTCAATCACACATCGAATATTGATAACATCAATTATGAACACAGAAGCACATCAAAACTTAATCAACCCAACTACACACCTTTAAGCAATTATGGAAAATCACAACAACAATCGAATATGTATATACAATCATCATAGTATAACAAACATGACTCGTGTGCCAAGCACCCTAATGCAATGCGTATATGCCAAAATGCATGAATTCCGGAATTCCAAACCAAAACCCTCCTCGAAGGGCATAAATCATAATTGTACAACCTCTCACAGACCAGTACTAATTACCGAGGTGCAATCTCTCACGGAGCAGCACGATTTACTAGCGTGCAGTCTCTCACATACCAGCACGACATACAAGAGTGCAGTCGCTCACATACCAGCACAATTTTCTAGAGAACAATTGCTCACAGATTAGCATATTCTAGAGTGCAATCTCTCACAGATCAGCACGACGCGACAATACCTGTAAGGATAAGATGAACCAACAATTCACATGGCATCATCCTGTGGCCCATCACGGTCAACACTATCACCATGGTCCCATCGCGGTCACCATGTACTATGAAATGCATGAGCATACTCTAACTATTTTCACCACAATCATTAAGTAAATGAAGCTATTAAAAGATTCCCCATTTTTAATACACATTTAACACTAATGATTTTTCAGATACAACACAGAGCATACTCAAACATAGTTATTCACACTAATTTTAATTTCCGCAAACACACATAAATCACATCTCCAAAACCAATCCACAATAAATTGAATTAAATTAATTTTCCACCCATCCACACATATACTTCTTCAAAAAAAATTCATTACATTAATTATGAATACATTAATTACACACCAAAGTTTTCAAACATTAATCACCCATATTCAATCTCCAAAATTTTCAACCATAAATCACAACCACAAGATTAATATATCAGAGTTCTCCCCACCACTAACTCGGTGCTAACGGTCTCGATTCCTTTTCGAGACTCAAGGAGCTAACTACATAAACATGAATATTTATAACAATTTGTTCACAATAAAACTAATCCAAACACAACAAAATTCTCAAAATTAAATCTTTCTCACACACCAACCTTTTAAAACCAAATAACCTATATTATTTACTTAAAACTAAATATAACAAATATTGAACAAATTTCACATACACACTCGACTATTAAAGCACCGAAATTTTTTAGTTAATAAAATACTCTAAACTTTTTTTTTTCTTTTTAAACTCAATCAAAGATTAATTGAAAGAGTAACATTTTAAACTCTAACCATTTTTAATTTCAATCTATCTTTTTGCTCAAACTCTTTAACTTAGTTAAAATTTGAACTTTTTCACAACTCTAACAACTCTAAATTTTTTCGTAAAATTTCAACTTCAGTTCAAACTCATTTAATTGAAAATAACTTATTACGTAACTCAAACTCATCAAATTTAATTACCGCCAATTCACACCAACAACAATCAATTCTATTCCACAACACACATATAAGACCTTAATTAAGTTTCAATAATTCAAACATAACTCACCCAATTTCAAAACTCCATATTTTAACACATAACCTACCAAATTTCATCAATTCATTTTCCACAAAATTCGCAAATAAATCGCATCTCAAAAATTCATAATAATAATTATGAACATATAAATCACATCAAATATGGATCACCATAAACCACACTTCAAATTTAAATTTCACTAAATCGCATTAAATTCATTTTCTACAAATTCACACATCAAATTTCTTTTCCACAAAATCACAAATAATGTCCTAAATGCAAACTAAAAGTTTGGAATGAGCCCTTACCTTAACGATAGCTCTAACACGCGATCACGGTACCGTAATTAATTCCGGTAAAATTTAAGCTCATGACGTCGCATCGAAAACTAGCTCACAAGCACCGCAGCGTGGCAATGAGCAATTTTCTCTTCCGTCACTTCTCGAATGGAAGTTTAGATCTAATAGATTAATGGAAGTTTATTTTTTATTTTTTTTAGTTTTGTTTATTTCTTTAAACCCACTTTTTTTGAAACAGAAAGGAGAAGAAGAAAGGAGAAGGCAAGGAGCAGGAAATGTGTTTCTCTTGGTTCCATATATATATATATATATATATATATATATATATATATATATATATATATATATATATATATATATATATATATAAAATATATTAAAATAATAATAATAATAATAATAATAATAAATATCTAAACAAATATCTAGATATTTATAAATATCAAGATATTATTATAAAAATCATCATTACGCCTGTCACCTCACATCACATCACAAATCACTTTTTCAGAAAAATATCTATTTTCGCCGCTATTCAATGGGCAGATGAATTTTTTCTGAAAAATATTGCATCTCAGAAAATTTTTTCTTCGACAAAAGATTCACCGTAGTTAAATAAATATATTCATCGACGAATAATTTTAATTGGGTCACCAAAAAGATATTTTTGACATTTAACTCACAAAATGCCATAAAATTGGCTAAAAAGCCTCAGAAATTCAACACAAAATTCCCCAAAATACATAAATTAGAATTTAAAATTAAGGGTCTTACAGTGGGAATCCCCCATTGATAGAATGGTGGAAAATGGTAGAAAAAGGGGTTGGTGTGATAGAAGAGGGACTTGACTCTCGGGAGAGGACATTAGCTCAGAGAACGTTTTTTCTGACGAAGAATGAGGGGGTGTTGGTCTAGGTGGTGGTGAAGGTGATAGTGTTGGAGATAGTGAAGGGGATGGTGTGGAAGATGATGATGGTGTTCTGGGATTAGGGTTTTTCGTGCTGAAACTTTTGTAATAGCCATTGTTGAAATTTGAGCGTGGACAAGGATGAAGAAGAGTGAGAAAAGGTTTTCAGAAAGTGGAGGGTTGTTATATGGGGAAAATAACTTTTGAAATTTTTTATGAACGGTTATTGAGGGAAACGAGAGTGCCACCTGTGGATTTGATTTATGGAGCAGAATTTTATTGGGAAAGAGGAAGTTTGGAGGTGATGTGGCAGTAATGGGTGGAGTGGTCGTTACTTTATAATGAGTGGCAGTAGTACGTGTTGAGAAGTTGACTTTTGAATTTTTTACTTTATATAAAGAACGAGAACGTTCTTGAGCTGTTTTGAAGTAGCACTCATAAACGGAGAACGTTCTCTATTACTATCAGAATGTTATGGTTGAAGTTTTTTAATCATTATGCGCATGATTTTTGATGATTTTTAGCCGTTCATTTGATTGAAATAAAATTTTCTTCAACAAGAGGCTTTGTGAAAATATCATCAAGCTGATTCTTTTTATCAGCAAAGATTAATTCAATTTGTTTTTATTCACATGATCTCTAATAAAATGGTGTTTTATTTCAATATGCTTTAATCTGGAATGCTGGATAGGATTTTTGCAGAGATTAATAGTGCTAGTATTATCACAATAGATTGCAATATGAGAATAACTTACTGAAAAATCTTCTAGTTGATTTTTGATCCATAACACTTGTGAACAACAATTTACTGCTGTAACATATTCTACTTCAATAGTTGATAGAGCAATTGTGTTTTGCTTTCTACATGACCAGCTTATTAAGGCTTCTCCTAATAACTAACATGCTCCACTTATACTTTTTCTTTCAATCTTATCTCTGGCATAATCCGGATCACAGTAAGCTACAAGATCAAAGTGAGAGCCTTTGCTATACCAAAGGCCAAGATTAGTAGTACCGACTAGATATCAAAAAATTCTTTTTACAGCAATTAACTGAGATTCTTTGTTTTCTTGAAAAGTGTTGTGTCAATGTTTCCTCAGGAAAATCCGTTTTTTATCAAGAATGAGTTTAATCTTTGATACCAAGCTCGGGAGACTTGTTTCAAACCATATAAAGCTTTAGTGAGTTTAAAAACATGGTTTGGTTTGGTTTGTTTTGATCTTCGAAACCAGGAGGTTGGCAAACATAAACATCTTCATTTAAAAAAACCGTTTAAAAATGCACTTTTAACATCCATTTGAAAAAGTTTAATGAGTTTATGAGATGCATATGCAATAAGGATTCGTATGGCTTCTAACATTGCTACAAGAGCAAAAGTTTCATCATAATCTATTCCTTCTTGTTGATTATAGCCTTGGGCGACTAATCTTGCTTTGTTTCTAATTACTCTTCCTTCTTCATCAAGCTTATTTCTAAATACCCGTCTTATTCCAATTATGGACTGACCTTGATGATCTGGAACAAGAGTCCATACTTCAATATTTTTTCAAATTGAAGGAGTACTTCCTTCATTGCTTCAATCCAAGATTGATCAACTATAGCTTCCTTGATGGATTTTGGTTCTAATTGAGATATCATTATCATGTTGTTGTTAACATCATTCTTAAATGATATTCTTGTTCTAATGTCATCAATTGTATCACCAATTATTTGATTTTGTGGATGATCTCCTATTAATTTCTAGCTTGATTTTCTTTAATCTTTACCAAGAATATCGTGTTTGTGGATGTTCTTGCTCCTTGTCATCCTTTTTTCTTAGATCAAGGTCATCAAACTCATCAAATAATACATGTATACTGATTTCAACAGATTTGCTTTTTAAATTAAAAACACGATATTCTTTAGATTTTGTGAATATACCAAAAACATCGCTTTGTATGATTTTGCATCAAATTTTCCCAACTTGTCTTTGTTATTTAAGATTAGAAGTTGCATCCAAAGATGTGAAAATATGATATATTTGGCTTTCTATTTTTCTAGATTTCATAGAGTGTTTTGTTTATAATTTTTCTTATTGACACACGATTCAAAATGTAGCATGAAGTGTTGATGGCTGCAGCTCTATAATATTTTTCAACATTTGATTCTTCTAAGATTGTTCTTGTCATTTCCGGCAGTGTTCTATTTTTTTTGTTCAATAACTCCATTTTATTGAGGGGTTCTTGCACAAGATAGATTGTGAAAGATACCAAGTTCATTAAAATTTTTTTTGAAAGATGCATTAATAAACTCCTCTCCATGATCACTTCTCACATACATTATGTTGGATTCTTTTTCATTTTGAATTTTTTTACAAAATGTTTTGAAGGCAGTAAAGGCATCATCCGTTTTTTTTTATAAATAGCAGTCATGTGTATCGAGAAAAATCATCAACGATGACAAACCCATATTTCATACTTCTTAGGCTAATGGTTTTGATAGGACCAAAAAGATTAATGTGAAGCAATTCAAGGGATTTCTTAGTTGAAATAAACTATTTTGCATGAAAGATGCTCTTAACTAATTTTCCTTTTGCGTAAGCTTCACAAACCTTATCTTTTTCAAAATTCATTTTGGGAAGTCCTCTAACTAGATCTAACTTTGATAAGTTTGAAATCATTTTCATACTAATATGACCAGCACGTTTATGCCATGTCCATTTATCTTTATTAATGGACATGAAGCATGATTCAGCTGATAACTCTTCAATGTATAGAACATAGAGATGTTTTCTTCTGGATGCAGAAAAAAGTCTCACATGAGTTTGCCATTCTGATTTTGTATATGTTTGGTTTGAAAACAACTTCAAACCCATTATCACAGAGTTGGTTAATGCTCGGAAGATTATGTTTCAATCGTTCAACATATTGAACATCATTAATTTTGGAAAAAATTTCCCTGCTTATTGTGCCTTTACCTTTAATTTGGGATTGATCATTGTTCCCAAATGTTACTAGTCCTCCATCCTTTTTAGTGAAGGATAGAAAGCTTTGTTTATCTCCCGCTATATGTCTTGAGCAGCCACTATCTAAGAACCATGAATTTTTCTTGACATTTTGACATCCAACCTGCATAAGGTATTATGTTGTCTTTAGGTACGCACTTGATTTTGGGTCCTTGAGAGTTAGTTTTAAAGTTTAATTTTTTGACATAAAAGTTTAACTCAAGGTGCCCAAACTTGGAACAGTGAGAACATCTTGCTATTGGTTTCGGATGAGATTTGAAAATATAATTTTTAAATGTTTTTGAAATTGATTTGGATAGGCCTTCAAAATGTTCTCCCCTTTTTAAACTTTCTGGAGAAAGTTACGTGTTTGTCCCAGAACGTTCTTCCTTTTGTAAATTGCATGAAGAATGTTCTCCCTTTTTCCATTCTCTTGGGATAGGTTATGTAGAACGTTCCTCTCTTTTAAAACTCCTTTTGTTCTTGTTTTTTTCGTCCCTTTTTTTAAAATAGAATAAAACTTCCAGATGTCCAATTTTACTACAATATGAACATTTGATTTTGAATTTTTCTTCTTTTCTTTCAAGTACGAAGAAATTTACATATAGTTTTATTTTTTCTGTTTTATCAAAACCAAGACCAGCTTTATCAAAAATTGTCATTTGAGATCCCATGATTCTTTGAAAAGTTTAAGTCCCTTTAATGAATTTAAACAAATCATTTTTTAGAAGTTCTATTTCAGACTTAAGGAGAACGTTCTCCTTTTCTGTTGCAGAACATTCTTGACTTTCTTGTCTTTCATCGTCAATGTTTTTTGGTAGTGATTCTTTCAGGTTTGGAATGATTTTCTTAAGTTCATCATTCATAATCTGAGTTTTTTCTTTTTCCTCTTTTTCTTTATAAAACTTTTCATTTAAAGAAATGCATTTTTGGATAAGAAGATTTAAGTCAGTTAGCAAATTATCAAATTCCTTTCCCACACATAAAATGCAGTATTCAGATTTTATTAGCTCAGTTTCATATGTGATCAAGCCTATGTTGGCTTATTCTATTTCCTCTGAATCTAAATCTCCATAATCATCCCAAGTGACCATCATTGATTTCTTTTTGAAAGAGATTTTCTTTGATGCTCTTTTGTTCGAGGGATGTTGACATTTGTAATGTCCTTGCTTATTGCATCCAAAGCATGTAATTTGACTCTTATCTACATTAGTTTTGAGATTTTCTTTTTTTTTTTTATTTATTTGGAAATCCATTTTTTATATGCTCCCTTTTTCTCAGCATTCTTTGGATTTTTCTTGTAAAAAGAGTTATTTCTTCATCTGCTTCTTCCTTTCCAACTTCCTCTATTTCTTCTTTTGATTGTGGTGACACACTTTCTTGAGAGGATTTTAAGGCAATTGTTTTGCCTTTCTTTATTGGTTTGTCTTCCATCAGTAGCACCTCATGTGCTAGCAATGTTCCGATTAATTCCTCTAAATTGAGTACTTCGAGGTTTTTGGTATGGCATATGGCTGTTATCATTGGTCTCCAAATGATAGGGAGCCATCTCATGATTTTCCTTACTCTATCTTGTACAAAGTATGCCTTGCCTAAGGCTCGCATTTCATTTACAATAGTTGTGAATCTAGAGTACATTTCGTCAATAGTTTCTCCTTCATTCATTTCAAACAACTGAAACTTTCTTATGCCTATGTCGATCCTTGTTTCTTTCACATGACTTGTTCCTTCATGTTGAGTTTGCAGCGTGTCCCATAATTTTTTTGCAGTGTCGTATTCATCGACTCTCTCACTTTCTTCCCTGCTTAAAGCGCATGATAGGAATAATTGAGCTTTTGAGTTTAGAAGTACCTTAGATTTTTCTTCTGGTGTCCAATATGTTTCTTTCTTTTCAGCAGATGTTGCACCATTCTTGTCGAACCTTAGCGTAAAATCTCCTTCTGTGATGATTCGCCACATACCTATGTCATGTGGTTTTAAAAATAATTGCGTTTTGTTTTTCCATAAATAGTAATATGAGCCTTCAAAGTAGGGTGGTCTATGTGATGACCCTCTTTCAGCAATGTACTTAGCTTTTGACATTTCTTTTCTAGATCTTTTCTCTAACACTGTTTAGGTGTTGATTTTAGAGATTGTGCTCTGATGCCAATTGAAGTAGCAATTTACAACAAATGAGGTTTAAATTGTAAATTTACCTATTTAAAATTTCCTGAAAAAATTAACTCAAAAATGATCTTGGTTGTAAAAACAGAAAACATAGAACATTCTTGGTTCTGAAACTAGAAAACGGATAACGTTCTTGGTTAGTTGAAAATAACAGTTTCATCTTATCTATTTAACTCAATAATTGAGAGACTGAAAGTAAATAGATAAGGAAAGAGATATAACACACATACATATCATAGTTCCCCCAATATGGGTTACGTCCAGTACTCACAAATGTGAGATTTTCCACTAAGTGTTCAAAGCAAGAATGTTCTTAGTTTTCACACAACTTTTGCAGATCAATCTTAATCATGTTGCAATTTACTACCTTTCAACTTAGAAAGAGATTTCCACATATCTACCTTTAAATCTTTAGAAAGGATTTAGACATTACATTTCACACACATAAAAGAATTTTTACAAAAACTTCTCAACCTATTTCAACACAATAGACTTGAGTTTACAAAGTGATGATTTAAAGGGTATGATAGAATCTGAATATGTTCAACTCTTGTTTGAGAATGGATTATCATCTTGGAACTCAGCAATGATTAAAACTTCTAGTCAATTGAGAACTCAATTGAAAGATGTTTCAACAATCTCAAGGAATTTCAAATATGATTGCAAAATGAAGTATTGCTTGCTTTCTTGAGTTCTTCTTTTTCCTTCATCTTGATGACCCTTTTATAGGCTTCAAAAGAGCTTATGACATCTCATGTGTCTGTTGGGGGTTATCCAATTGTCATATGGAAGCGAGTGGATAAGATCAATTATAAAGCAAGAATGTTCTTGGATTTGGGCAGCCTTGCTTTTTGAAAATCAAGAACGTTCTTTGTTCTTGCTTTGTGGTAACTGAGTTTTGTCTTTGACCTGACATATGTGTGAAGTGTTACTCATGTTTTGCAGCACATGTACAGACTTTTAAATATTGCATGATCATTATGTCCAAACTTATCAATATTTTATGCTTCTCGCTTGCTTTAGCATTGGAGAATGAATTTGTTTTAATGTCGAATGAATTATAGTGTTTGCCTTGTCTCATGGAGTGATCTTCAATTGAAATATATCCTTGCATATGTTGGAGAACATACTAAAATGAATGTACAAGTTCTAACTCTATTCTAATTACTTTTTGAAATTCTGGAACTTGTGGAGAACGTTCTTCGTTTTCCTCAAGAACGTTCTTGGTTTTTCTGACATCGTTTTGTTTCTCTTTTATTATGATCTGTTTTGATTTTCTTAGTATCTATCTTAATTAACACACTCAAGCAAACATATCAAATACCAACATGCACATAATCATAATTATAAGACTTAATTGCAGTTTTGGTCCCCCTATTTTAGCTAAATCGCAAAAGTAGTCCCCCCCCCCCATTTTGTTTCTCCCCAGATTTGGTTCCCAAACATAATTTTGGTCCAAAACTTGATGAATTTTCATCTTTTAAAGTCGTGCTACACTCATAGATTTCAGGTAAAATTGTTGCACATGAGATCTTGAGGCATAGTGTGACTTAAATAAATGCAAAAAAAATAATATTTCATCAAATTTTGGACCAAAATTATGTTTTGGGGACCAAAACTGGAGAAAAATAAAATGGGGGGAGAACTTTTGTGATTCCGTTAAAATAAGGGGACTAAAACTGCAATTAAGCCTAATTATAATCTTAATTACCATTTGTTTATCATCAAAACATTAATTTGGGATTTTGTCTCAACAATTGGATGTAGTCAAGTTAGTGGTGAACCAAGATAAATCTATGTGTTCAACTATTTATGCTTTCATTATTTGATGCATTTGAACCTGATTGCTACTTATCTAAGTAATTCATAAAAACCAACCAGTCTTCATCAAATTAGCAAAAAATTATAAACTTTATCAAACACAACTCAATCCAATTCTCGTGTTTGCACCTTCAATTCACATCGGAGCTCGAATTTTAGGTTAAGCACCTTATAATGTATGACTCAAACTTGGTTGCAAATTAATTTTACTAACATTTTCAAAATCCTAAAATGTCCAACTACAATTTAAATAAATATTCTTTAGATTTTCAAGCCTTTCAAAATCCAAGATCTCATGATATTTGTACAAAAGAAAAATTTGAAATTCCAAACCTTAACCAGCATGTTTGGGTTTGGCCATGAGTAAGGTGGGAGAGGGAAAATTCCTCTTCCAAAATTACTTTCGTCCATGGTTTTAAATATATACATTAGGAACTTTTTATTAATCAAAATCACAAAAACTTCAAAGATAAAATTACTAACATGAATTTATTTTTTGAATAAAATCTCACAGTGTTCCAAATTTAATTTTTTTTTTTTCAAGATCTACTATCACAAGTCATAGTAACACTTATGTAAAGAAAATATTGTTCTAGTACAAAACCATTTTTAGAGAAAAACTTCAAAGTGCTCTAAAATAATTTTTTTTTTAGATCCCTTTACTACAATAAATAATAAATAGATCTAGAAAGTTAATAAAATAAAATATTACTCTAACATGAATTGTCCAAAATGTAAATTTTTTGAAATTATCATAATAAGACTTGGATCTAAAGAAAAAAAATTAAAACATATATGACCTCACGGCCTAAAGAAAAAAAAAAGGGTGTAATAATTTTTTTTTTATGACATAACTTAGATCAATAGAAAGAAGAGAGAGAAATAAGAACATTTATTTCGCAAAACTTCAAGAGTCGAAGCTTTCATTTAGTAGTAAAACGGTGGTTTTTAATTTTTTACCACTAATACAATAATTTGAGAGAAAAAGAAAGGAAACAAATTAAGTTTAAATTTTCTTTTTAGTGAGAGGATGGAATGAATTAGTGAATTAGAGAATTCTTTTTGTTACTAGTCCCTAAAAAATATCTATATATTTTTGCTAAATACACCATTACACAATTTTATCACTCTTCAACTACTTTAGCAAAAATATGTGTTCACATTGTAACTCAAGTAAAAATATTTGGTAATAATAATTTATCTATAATTAGACTAAATTATTTCCTGTCGAATACTTTTAACTGAGTCTCTAAAAATATTTCTCAAGCATCGTACTAACCCCAACTATCCAAAGAACTAGAGTAGAAAATTTTGTCGCAAATAGACTCGTTCTAAAATATTGCAAACGGATAAAACTGTCTTTTGTTTTTAAAATCAATAAAAAATATTATTTGCAATTTCGACTATTTTTATACACAAAACTATCAAAAATATTTCAATCAAAAAAAATATAATTTTGATACTTAAAATTCATAAAATAAAAATGCAGCTGAGAGACTCAGCAACACATTTGATACAAAATACAATTAAACTACCTAAACTATGGTTTTATAACTATGGTTCTTACATATGCACCCAATAAAGCTCTCAATACTTCAACAATGATTCAAACTTCCTTGTATATTCCCCACCATTCATTGTTTCTTGGCGTAAATTGCGGAATTCTCTTTCTTTCTTTTTCCTAGACAACTTAGGAAAATACTTCCCAAGAAATACTTCTTTGAACAACTCCTAGGTTATTTCCCTACCTTCATCATCCAACATTTTATTCTTGCCTCTCCACCAAGCTTTAGCGTCTCCAGTTAACATGAAATTTGAATAACCAACCATTTGATTCTCTCTACAGTGAGTAAAGGAAAATATATTTTCTATCCCTTACAGCCATTTCTCTACTCCTTCAGGGTTGTAGTCACCATAGAATTGAGGCAGTTTTTCTTTCATAAATAAGTTGAATCCAACATCTTCACGATTAGCCTCTCTTTGCAGTTGATAGAGTTTTATGTACTCAAGTGATCAGCAGCATCTCAATATTCAGTTGTGTACTCCTAGGTGCTCCTTCTGTCATAGTGGCTTTGACGTATTGGAATATTTTGTCGAACAACAGCCCCAATGTAACTCACAAACATTGCGCTGTTGGGGTCAACTGGCTGACCACTTTCATTCCATCCAACCTAATAAACTCATATAGTAAGTACATGCTATTAAAAAAAGCTAAAAAAATACACAACAAACAGAGTATAGTATAGTATAACCTCAAACTTGGTGCCAATGCTCCTTGCTTTGATCACATTTTGCATTATAGTTGCACCACGTTTGACTTCATTTTCATAAGCCTTAGAGGTGCCAACTTCTTCATTTTGACATTCTATTTCTTTGTTTGTATCCATTTAACTACAACAAGTTCAACATGCAGTTTAGTATAACATCAACAAGCTCAGCATCATGCATTATTCTAAACAAGCTCAACATGTATCAGTATATATATTTTAAACAAGCTCAACATGCATTTTAATGATTACAAAAAATTAATAACATCAATACCTAAATAATGGTTCGAAGAAAGATGAAATGCGAAGAAAATAGCGAACGCAGAAAGTTCACAGAAATAAGTTTCACAGAAAAACGGTTTGAAGAAATACGTAATGAGGGTTACGTATTTCAATGAAAATATAAGGTTCGAAATGATCTTGGATGGAAATAAGGTTCGAAATGAAGGAGATGATCGTGGAAATACAGTTCGTAATGGACGAGATTATAGGGTTTGCAAAAGAAGAGAGGAACGATGAAGGTTGAGATGATAGTGTAGTTTACGTAATGAAGAGGAAACTGAAGAGGTTACTGTTATATATATAACCCTTTTTACAGCGCTTTTTTATAACCCTTTTTACAGCGCTTTTTTATAACCCTTTTACAGCGCTTTTACAAAGAGCGTTTTAAAAGGCCTAAGCCTTTTAGGGCGTATGTTAAAAAAGCGCTCTAAAAGGCGTCCTTATTTAATTTTTTAAAAGGCTCTTTTACAGCACTTTTACAAATAAACGCTGTAAAAGACCTCATTGATTTAGAATGTTATATAATGTTTTTTTTAAAGCCTTTTACAGCGCTTGTTCAAATAAGCGTTGTAATAGGTCTCTTTATTTTATTTTTGTGTTTTGTTATGTTATTTTTTAAAATCAAAGCTTACTCCTTTTATGCATCTTCTTCACAAACATCAAAGCTTTACATTCTTTTTATCTCTTTACATTCTTAAATCTCTTTGCATGTAATCTGAATTATTGTGATATATATGAACGTTCTTCAGGTTCAACATCCTTTTTATCTCTTTATATTCCCTTTTTATCTTTTTACATTCCTTCTTAAATCGAAACTTGGTCTTCAGGTTCATTGCCATGTTGCGAAAAATGGATTTCAGTCTGATGTTTTTGTTAACAATGTGTTTTTGTTAAAGAGCCTGTTAACAATGTGTTTTTGCGAAAAATGCGTACAAGGTGTTTGAAGAAAATCCTGTTAGATAAGGTCCTGTTAGGTGTCTGATGAATGTTATTTTTAAAGCCTTTTACAGCGCTTTTTATAAAAAGCGCTGTAAAATGTTTCTTTATTTTATTTTTAAAATGTCCACACTTGGAAGGCCTCGGTTCGAATCTGAATTAAGTGAACTTTGTAAATGTAAGCGCTTTTAAAAGGTTCTTTTACAAGAGTCTTTTACAGCGCTTTTTAATGTAAGCGCTGTAAAATGTATCTCTATTTTATTTTTAAAAGGGCATTTTACAGCGCTTGTTAATGTAAGCGCTGTAAAAGGTCCTATATTTTATTTTTAAAAGGGCCTTTTACAGCGCTTGTTAAATAAAGCGCTGTAAAAGGCCTCCTTATTTTATTTTTGTGTTTGTTTTATTTGGGTTCAATATTGGATGATTGTAACCCAGTAACTCATATATGTTCCTTTTGATGGCACTTAATTTACATTATATAGTTCATGTAATGTAAATACTCAGTTCAGTTGATGTAAAAGAGACTAATTTATATTCAGTTCATGTAAATACTCAGTTCAGTTGATGTAAATCAAGCTAAATATAACACACTCATTAACTGTTACAATATAAACTTATTATAAAACACTCAATTCAAGCTAAATATAAGCAGAAAATAAATTAAACAGAAAATAAATTAATTAGAACTTATTATAAAACACTCAATTCAGATTACATGCATATTTATCACAATAATTCAGATTACATGCATGTACATTAAGATGCCCTTCTTCTTTTCCTGGTGGGATTCACATTTGTTTGTCCATTTACAATACGAAACGATGGATTAATCCAAATTCCCTCATCATGATCATCTCTAAGATATAAATCATCATCAGTTGAATCAATTTCATGTGGTTGTTGTGATGTTGCAAATAAAAGATCATTACCAACATCTTCATCATTATTGTTATCATCACTTATTTTATTGGTCGATAGGACAACAGACCATTTATCATCAGAAGGATCAGTGACATAAAACACTTGTTGAGCTTGCGACGCTAAAGTAAAAGGCTCGTCTTTGTATCCAACCCTATTAAAATCAACAAGCAAGAATCCTGACTCATCAATCCGAACGCCATTATTATTATCGACCCACTTCGTGTAGAAATTTACATAAAACAATTTTTTCCTTTCTAGATAGAGTATGAGCGGCTGGAGGTAGATATGTGCGATTTCCTTTCTTTACTGGAGCCAATTCATTTCTTATTCCCATATCGACCAAGTCCAATCTTGCGTTGATGCCATCTTTAGACTTTCCTGGAACATTGAGTAACGTACCAATAACACTATCAAATACATTTTTTTCAATATGCATCACATCGAGGAAATGTCTTATATACAATGACTTCCAATATGGCAATTCAAAGAAAATTGACTTTTTCTTCCACCCAGTTTTGACCAGCTCTCCCGCAAAAGGTTTGCCAAATTTATTGGTCAAACCTTGTACTTTTTCAAGTATTTGATATCCAGTTGGTGGTAAAGGAGCTTTACCTTCCTCTGATTTTCCATTAAATGCATTTCTCCACCAACGATACTGATGACTATAAGGTAAAAATCTACGATGTCCAAGAAACACATTATTCTTACAATGTTTCAACCGCATCCAATTTGTACTCTCTTCACATATAGGACATGCACACTAACCTTTAATGCTATATCCTGATAAATTACCATATGCTGGAAAATCATTAATTGTGTCGAATAACATAGCCCTCAAATTGAAACATTCTTTCTTATACCCATCATAAACTTCCACACCTGTCTCCCACATACGTTTTAAATCTTCGATTAGAGGAGTCAAGTATACGCCGATATCATTCCCCAGTTGTTTGGGTCCAGAAATTAACAGAGACAACATCATAAACTTACGCTTCATACATAACCATGGAGGTAGGTAATATATTACCAAAATCACAGGCCACGTGCTGTGTGAGATGCTTTGAAGACCATGTGGATTCATTCCATCAGTAGAAAGTGCAAGTCTTAGATTTCTTGACTCTATCCCGAATTCAGGATACTCGTGATCAATTTTTGCCCATTGTGGGGAATCTGCAGGGTGTCGAAACATTCCATCTCTAATTCTTTCATCTGCATGCCATGTCAAGTGTTTTGAATCTTCTTCACTGCGATACATGCGCCTAAATCTTGGTATTATAGGAAAATACCACACGACTTTTGCTGGAGTAGATTATTTCTTCTTATATCGAGAGACATTGCATTTCGGACACGCCTTAAGTAGTTCATATTCATTTCGAAATAAAATGAAATCGTTAGGACACGCATGAATCCTTTCGTAACTCATGCCAATAGAACACAAAATCCGTTTAGCCTCGTAGGTTCGACTGGGAAGTTCATTATCATCTGGCAACATATCTTTTATGAGTGTTAATAATTCTATAAAGCTTTTATCAGACCATCCATTACTCGCTTTTAAGTTGTACAACTTTAATATCGCCGAAAGTCTTGTGAATTTAGTACAACCATTATATAATTCTTTCTCTGCATCACTCAACAAACTTTCAAACATTTTAGGACAATCTCGAAGATCTTCTTCAACTGCTTTTGCGATCTCATCAACTCGGTCCGGCTCATATGTATCTGTATCGAAGTCAGTTGAAGCATACGTCGAACTATTCTCAAAATTAATGTTACCTTTTTTTTATCACCATGTCTTATCCAACATGTGTAGCTTTGATCAATTCCATTACATACTAGATGTCCTTCTAATTCATCTTCTCTAACACGTTTTCCAAAACAACATTTTAAATAAGGACAAACTACTCTATTTGGATCTTTTGCATTCTTCACTGCAAACTCAACAAACTCCTTCGCTCCAATTTCATACTCTTTTGACAATCGATTGGCTGACATCCATTTCCTATCCATATTATACCACCTATATAAATGCAGTTACAAAAATAATAAGCTTTCAAAACATATCAACAAGTTTCAAAAAGAAACCAATATCAACTAACAATTTCAAAAACAGAACAGATCATCTGGTATGAGTTTTTGACTAGTAGAAGAGATTTAATCTACATATATATATATATATATATATATATATATATATATATATATATATATATATATATATATATAACAATTTCAAAACAGAACACAGATCATGGATTTTTAATTTGATAAAAAAATCTAGTTAAAAAAAAAATACCTGAGACAACGTAGATGGCCACACAGTACGTAATGGATATGAGGGTTCCCAGAGTAGAGGTGATGAAATATGAGGGTTCCCAACGTATATAATTATTTGAAATTTATGTAAAAGCGCTTGTATTTTACAGCGCTTGTGATAAAAGCGCTGTAATAGGTAGTTAAATTCAATGAAAGCGCTTGTATTTTACAGCGCTTGTGAAAAAAACGCTGTAATAGGTGGTTCAATTATTTTAAAGCGCTTGTATTTTACAGCGCTTTTGAAAAAAGCGCTGTAAAATCATACGCGAAAGTGCTTCATATTACAGCGCTTTTTTGAAAAGCGCTGTAAAAGCCTTATAACATTATACGCAACGTTATATGACCTACAACAGCGCTTGTTTTACAGCGCTTTTTACAAAAAGCGCTGTAAAAGGCTCCGTTATTTTTCAATTATATTTACAACAGCGCTTGTGTTTAGCAAGCGCTGTAAAAGGGGCGCTGTTAAATGTCATTTTTGGCGTAGTGGACGATGCCTCTTTATGAGCCATAACTTTCTTAAAAGAATAGTATTGGCTCAACACCAATAAGACATTGACGCATAAACTATATCTAAATATCTTATGAATGATCTAACCGTTAGTAAATTGATGTGGCCTTAATTGACTCAGTCATTATAACCCTAAGCACAAGCAATCTGATATGAACCAACCTGTTATAATACCTTAAAATGAGACACCTTGTTGACTTGTTGTCCCATTGGTGGAAGTTAACTAATTGTTATAAAAATGCAGATAGATTGAGCCACACAAATAATAAACAAATCATATATGTATATATAGATATAATACACGTAGGGTTAAGTTTTATGTGGCACAACCACGTAGGTCAAAATACATAAAGGGAAAACAAAATATTTGGACAACTCGGTTATCATAAAGTTATTCAACCATAACTATCCTACCAATCACAACATGACAAAATATTACATTGAACATTCACACAATCAGGCATACAACAAACACAAACAAATATCAATCATCTCCCATATAGTATGTGTGAAAATTATGTTATTACATCACTCATTTCTTTTATCTAAATACCAAATGGTTTCATTATGTGTGTTTAATAGAATTAAATCGTTCACTTTATTTAAAGTTATTCTCTCTTTCATTTTTCTCATCCCTTTCTTGCATTCTATCTACCAGACTACCTCCCTTATTTCATTTATTCCTTATTCTTCTTCACACTCAATTCTAATGCATATCAACTCTCTCTCCCAAAAATGAAGAAAAATCAAAAAGATAATGTAATTTTAAGGTCTGCTAGTTAGTTTAGGCTTAGTGTTTTTAGTGATGTCAAAATTAGTTTAGCCTATATGTTGTGTGTGTGCTTTGTTAATCCTAATTCTCAATCTCTTGCAAATATTACTTGAATAAGAAAGAGCTCATGAAAGAAAAATATTTTATCATGAATAAACTTTGTAGCATGTAATTTTAGCATGCATAAACTTAATAGCATCTTCATATTGAATTTTATACTTCAAAACACTTTAAAAATCTTTCTTAAGTGATTTTTAATATTGTAAATAAGTTTACGTACTAACAATAAAAACTAAGTTTTTTATGTTACGGGGTTGTGAATCAATTCACATGACATGTAAATTGATTCACCGTCAAGTCAAAATATTTTAGTCACCATCAATATATACAACTATACATGTAACCATCAATATATACAACTATACATGTAACCTCCCCAGAAAATTGAGATGAAGTTCAAGTTACTCTTCAATTAACGGAAACACTCTTTGTATGTATTACCTCTCAACTACCAAACCAAAATTAATGGGATGACACAAAATTATAAAGTCATGCATTCTTTATAAATTGTATTTGTGTCTAGAGTTCTCTAAAACATGTGATTTATAAAGTCATGGATTCTTTCATACTGTTCACAACTTTCTTCTTCTGCGGCAAATGTGAAGTCTTCTTCATGTTGGATGAATCATACTTCTAGATAATGGATGAATCATAAAAGTAACATACATTCTCTGATATTTATTAAAAATAAAATAAAAAAGGCTTATCTTATTAGTTAATTTGTTGCTATAACAACTAAAACAAAATTGTAGGATACATGAACTTAGTAAAACAGTATTTTATAAATAAATAAATAAATAAAAATAAAAAGTTAAAAGTTCGAAAGATGAGAAATGTGGTGACTATGATCTCAATTTCAGATTCGGAATAGGAAGTGTCAACATATTGAACGGAAGGCCGAAAAGGATAGGTCGGCGGCGTGAAAAAGATAAGGAGGTTATTTCCAGCTTTCCACAAGAAGAGAGGGTATACGTGTTAATGGAAGAAAAATCTGAATGCCCGTGGCTTCGTTTTTTTTTTATAGAAAAAAGGGTCACATGATTGTTAGATGCTACCCAAATCTAGAGAAAGTAAATAGATTTCTTGGAAATAAATTTTTAGTCGAAGAAAATTATATTTATTGTAACTATCAATAAACACTTAGAGATTTATTGTATAACACTACACTTTGATAAAAAAAAAAGTTCAATGAGTTAATATTTTAGTTGAACAAAGACTTCAATTAAAAGATTAATAAAAGATCAATCAACAACTAATAAAAAGTTGAGCGTTTTGAGTATGAACTAAGTCAAACTTGATAGCTCAAAATACTAACACTAATTGATGAGTGAATTTTTTCTACTAATTTGATAATGAATGATGATGTTTTGAATACAATAGTAAATTATCTTAAATTTTATGAATGTAAAGCAATTTAACCTTAAAAATCTTTGATCTCTGTTTATTCTTCAAAAGCCCCAAATCTTGATCCACAAGATTTGGACACAATCTACAATTTGATGTGTTACACTCCAATTGATAAAATCCCTTTTTCGATTCTTCAATTTTCAATTGAATATTCTCTAAAGTCTTCAATCCAATTGAGCTAATTTTCCTTGGACCTTGAAGATTTCAAACCAAACTCTTATAATCTCCTTTACAAGAGAAAATAATTTGGATTCTCTTACTTCTTCAATTGTAACCTTGAACCCTCAAGATTTACAACACCATCAGTACTCAAAAAACAAAGCAATTCTTGTTAAGTATTCTCCCAATCAATCACTCACATCAAAGGATTTCAAAGACACTTTGTATGAGAGAGAAATGAATGTTTCACTATTATTAAATGAATGAAAAATAAATGTTTTTTTGTATGTGGTAAAGTGTGAAATAATCTGGTGGTGCTGTAAAAATAAAATAAAAAACTTGTGTGGTTTGAATCAGAGTAAAATATTATATAATGATTCGAATCACACCCAACTAGGTGATTCAAATCAACCTTCATCTGATTTAAAAGGTTTCTCATATGATGATTCGAATCTAAGTTTTTTTTTTTTTTTGAAAGGTTTTTCATATGACTGATGAGAGAATTTATCTTAAGTCAATTCAAGATCCTAAAATTTTAATTTTTTTATTTTTTTATAGTCATTATATATATATATATATATTAAACATTAAATACATGTGGTCTTTTGTTGAGTGGCAAATTTTTTAATATTAAAAGTGTGTAAAAAATTAGTTATTTATTGTTTTATTATAACTTTAAATGAAACAAAATAGTGCGACAAAAAAGTTAAGATAATTACTATTGACAAATTCACACAAATCCAATCCTATAGTAGAATTATATAAAAAATTAGTTAATTTAATTACACGTAGTAGTAGTATCTACTAACAACAATATTCACGTATTAGTCAATTATTA
>JBBPBR010000001.1:21276036-21287313 GCA_037974775.1 Cicer pinnatifidum | reverse complement strand
AAGAATACTTTCGTAAACACATATATTTATTTAAAAAATTTAATTAATTTTTATAATTTTGAATACTAATTTATTAAATAATATAAAGACAAAACTATCATTGTGATAAAATCATAAATATTTTTTAAATTAATTATTAATATTTCATTTTTAAATGTAGTATCAAATTTTATTAATTATTTTTATATTTATATTTGATTAAATTTATATTTTTTATATTTTAAATTATATTTTATAAATTATTTTTATATTTGTATTTTAAATCGTATTTTATAAAAATAATTAAATAAATTATTATTTTTATCCTATGTTTCTAACTAAGCTCATACTTAAGATATAAATTTCGGATAAAATATATATGATAGAAACTTCTTGAAATTAATTCGAAACTCCTTAGTATATTGTTTTGATACTCCATAGATTATCTCATGTTCCATCTCCCACTATAATTGTATCGTTTGCAAACTGAAGAATGTTAAATTGAATAGAATCATGTACTTTGTAATTGGAAAAAGATTGATTAACTTTTGAAATCCATACTAGAAAAGACGTTGTGACTGTCGCAGGTACAAAGATCATTGCATACGTTGATTGTCGACGTATTCATTAATAGATTGGTTGTCCGATTCTAACATAAAGCATAGGCCATGTTAACACTATAGAACCCATCAATACTTGACTGCTTTTGAGACCTCAATACTTGTCGGAATATGCATGGAGTGTTGTTGGTCATACTTACCAATATGACAATCTTCGAGAAGCAAGCATGCATCAGACCAGAACGGTTTTAGGGTATCGATACTATTACATGTAAACTTTATGGTTGTTTATTGTGTTAATAATTTCTATTATTAATAATTCTAAACTAATGATATGTTACTATACATGTGCAGGTGTGGGTCTATGAGCATTTTCTTACATTATGTGGAGATTGTTGTAAACTTTCTCCTAGTTATGTGGGACATTACCCTAGAACACTTAGATGAAAGCCACAAATGGATAAGGGTTTGGTACTTCCATTTAGGAAAGCTCTTGACGAGATTGACGTTGATGAGGTCTGTTGGACACCATATGAGGGGAAACGAGTGAAGCGACCGTTTGAAGAGGTTTCTTTATTGCGAGGGTGGATACGTTGGAGTCCGAAGATGTATGCTTATCTTCTAGATAGGATGGATAAACAATTGACATAACATTATGTTAATTACAATTTATTACAAAACAAAATTAATTGGTCATATTTTATTTTAACTAAATTATTTAATTTATTTTTTAATGTAGTGTCGAAAAATACATATTGTAGAAGAACTTATTGGTCGACAACTGGTATTACTTGATGATATCACAATCGTCATTGAGTTATTTTTGATACTGCAAACTCAGAGGGGTGGTGGTAGAGATTGGACAAATGTAGTACCATATCGTAGGAGAAATAGATAGACTTATGATTTATTTAGAGTATGTAATACTTTTGAATTATTTTGTGTAATATTGATTTGACAGTGTATAAAAATCACAATATTTGAATTTAGACAATATTAAATTAAATATGACAATATATTCATATATACTGCATGGAAATATATTCAACCATTGTTGCATGTAATGAATGTAAATAAACTCTCACAGTCTTGTTTCTTTAGTGCAATATTTTCTCCACAAATTACTTGTTGGTGGTATAGAGAATTTGGCTTTAAGTAAATGTGTTAAAATCAATAATTTATTAAACATATAAAAAAATATAATAACTATCACAATTGATCAACGTAGATAGATATTAGTGATGGACTTCTAAGTGAAAAAAATGTTTGCAATTGATTAAGTGATAATGCGACGAAAACTAAGTTAAATTTTGAAGGAATCACATATTCCACTTCTGGAAGTTTCATCCAATTATCCATAGTTGCAATTTGTTCAACATACACATTGTGTATAAGTTGTTAAATAAAATTTTCTCCACCATATATTCTCTCGTAATGAGACATGAAGTCTTGAAGCTCTACCCATTCCAAGTAAACTTGCAACTGTACGTTATCTACAATTATCATCCTCGCCAATGTCAATAATGTCATCTATGAATTTATGAATTTCAACCGACAACCAACAGTTGAAGAGAAGAACTCTTGGTTGTTGAATGTAAGACCCTTATTTTTAAATTCAAATTTATACAATTTTAGTATATTTTTGTATTGAATTGTTGTGACATTTAACTCAATTTTACTTTATTTTGGGAATTAAGTACCAAAAATATATTTTGTTAGAGTTTGTAATATGTTTAATAGATGCTCATATATTTATTTATACATTCTGAGACCCGTTTAAAACTATTTATCGGAGAATAATTTATTTATGTTACGAAGAATTTAATACAGAGCAGTTTTGTTAAAAATATCTCTTGTTGCTGAAAAATTTACCAGTCAATTGAGTTGCAACGAGAGTAGATATTTTTATTATATTAGATTGAGATAGGACTGAAGTGGTGTGTGTAAAAGTATTTAGATATTTGTGAGATTGATTTAATTATAATATATATATATATATAAAGGCAAGGATAGGAAAAAGGAAGCATAATCATTTTGCCTCCCTCCCTCGCATTTTTCCTCCTTTCTTTCTTCCTCTAGTTTACTAAACTAGGGTTGGTGGTTTCAAAATCATAAAACACAAACTCTCACTTTTCTTCGACTTCTAAGCTTTATTTCGTGAAGTGACAGAAGGGAAAGCTGCTCCTTGTCATGCTACGGTGCTAGTGAGCCAACTTTTGAAGGGACGACACGAGATAAGTTTTTACCAGAATTAACCGCGGTGCCGTAATCGTTTGCTAGAGCTATAATGGAGGTAAGGGCTCCTTCCAAACTTTTAGATTGCATTTAGGACATTATTTGTGATTTTGTGGAACAGAAACTTGATGTATTCGAGGTGTAAAATTGTGAAAAATGAATTTAATTCGTTTATGTGTGAATTAGTTGAAATTGAATTTAGTTTGTTTTGAGGTGTGTTTTGTAATGATTAATGTTGGATGTGAATTGTATGTTCATAATTAATATTATGAATTTGTTTTGATGTGATTTATGTGTAGTGATTAAATTTGATGTGTTTGAGTTACATAATGAGTTATTTTCAAATAAATGAGTTTGAACTGAAGTTGAAATTTTACAAAAAATTTAGAGTTGTTAAAGTTGTGAAAAAGTTCAAATTTTAACTAAGTTAAAGAGTTTGAGCAAAAAGACAGATTGAAATTAACAATGGTTAGAGTTTAAAATGTTACTCTTTTAATTACTATTGGACTGAGTTTAAAAAGAAAAAAATGTTTAGAGTATTTTATTAACTCAAAAATTTCGGTGTTTTAATAGTCGAGTGTGTGTATGTGAAATTTGGACAATATTTGTTTTATTTAGTTTTAAGTAAATAATATAGATTATTTGGTTTTAAAAGTTTGGTGTGCGAGAAATATTTAATTTTGGGAATTTTGTTGTGTTTGGATTAGTTTTATTGTGAACAAATTGTTATAAATATTCATGTTTATGTAGTTAGCTCATTGAGTCTCGAAAAGAAATTGAGACCGTTGACACCGAGTTAGCGATGGGGAGAACTCTAATATATTAATGTTGTTATGGTGATTTATGGTTGAAAACTTTGGAGATTGAATATGGGTGATTAATGTTTTAAAATTGTAGTGACTCAGGTTTGGTGAAATTGATGTATTCATAATTAATATTATGAATTTTTTAGAAAAAAAATTTATGTGTGGATTGGTGGAAAAAAAATTTAATTCAATTTATGTGTTGATTGGTGGAAAATGAATTTAATTCAATTTATATGTGGATTGAATTTGGAAATGTGATTTATGTGTGTTTGTGGAAATTGAAATTAGTGTGAATAAATATGTTTGAGTATGCTCTATGTTGTATATGAAAAATCATTAGTGTTCAATGAGTATTAAAAATAAGGAATCTTTTAATAGCTGCATTTACTTAATGATAGTGGTGACCATGATGGGCCACGAGATGATGCCATGTGAATTGTTGGTTCATATTATCCTTGCGGTGATTGTCGCATCGTGTTGATCTGTGAGGAATTACACTCTAGAATGTGCTAATCTGTGACCGATTGCACTCTAGAAAATCGTGCTGGTCTGTGAGCGACTGCACTCTTTTATGTCGTGCTGGTCTGTGAGCGACTGAGGGCTAGTAAATCTTGCTGATATGTGAGAGATTGCACCTTGGTAATTAGTACTGGTCTATGAGAAACTGTACAATTATGATTTACACCCTTCGAGGAGGGTTTTGGTTTGGAATTCCGGAATCATGCATTTTGGCATATACGCATTGCATTAGAGTGCTTGGCACGCGAGTCAAATTTGTTATACTATGATGATTATATATACATATTCGGTTGTTGTTGTGATTTGCCGTAATTGCTTTGAGGTGTGAAGTTGAGTTGATTAAGTTTTGATGTAATTATGTGTTCATAATTGATATTATGAATGTTCGATGTGTAATTGAGGTGTGAATTTGTGGAGATTAATTTGGTGTTAATTATGTGTTCGTAATTGATAACATTAATGTTTGAAGTGTTGATTGATTTAGAACAATTTTAGAATTGAAAATCTGCATTTTCTCAGTTGTATTCGGCTATGACATTGCAATTTTTCAAAACTTCATTTTTCAACATTGTTTATGCATTTTTGGACATATGAAAACCCTTTTGAGGTATGCTAAGACGAAAGGTTCTTTTGAGCATTTGAAAATATAAGAATTCTACTAAGTGATATTTGTTAATTTCGGTTGGTGACCCTTTACAATTATTGTGGAAATTTGGGCTTTGCTCTCAGATGATACTCGAGTCCATTCCACCGACTGCTACCTTAACGACATAAACGTCGTTAGACTTCCCTGATCGAGACTCTCCGACTGCTTGGGTATATGACCCCACCTCAAGCAGGGCTACTTATACAAGGAGGGTAGTGAGGACTAGTAGGAAAGTTGGGGCATTATTTCTTGTGGAACTCACTCGCGAGAAGATCGGCTATTCGGTACCTTCCAGATTGGTGCTTGGGATGAGTGGAGCTTGAGAAGATGCGAAGGATTCCTCAGTCAGAGTTGAGGCAGAGGCCACAGTGGGAGCTGAGGATATAGTGGTTGGACCAGGGACTGGCAGAAATGATAAGGGGCCGATGCCCGTGGAGCGAGAGATTGCAGGGCCGTCTAGGCGGGCCGAGTCAAAGCTTCCTCTTCCAGTGAATGATCCCTTACCGACTGTCACTAAAGTAGCAGACTGTTTTGAGGTTCCGGCGCCGCCGAAGCCACCTATCTCTTGGGGTGGATCTGACTTTTGAAGAGAGCGATCCGTCTATGGATGTTGATGAAAAGGAGGTTACCTCGAAGATGGATGTTGCATAAGACGGGACTTGTAGAGTGTGTGGAGGTCACCTATGTTATTGTAGTTGCTAGAATATGATCATATTAGTTTTGTTGTATAGGAACTTGATATCTTTCTTTTGGTGGTTGTACTTATTTCATTTTGGGATAACTGTAACTATACTTATACGATCATATAGCTTCGGTGGGTCCATGTTCCATTTTTTGACGTGACCATGGGGGGATTAGTATTTCTTGGAGCAGTACTTGTACATGTGTTTATCGAGAATACCCCAGGGGTATGAGCGATGCCTGATAGGTCTCATAGCCCCGACGTATTTTATATTTGGATATGTTGGTCTATCACCTCAAAACTATTTCAGTTTGTTATAATTATGATGTAATTAATTATGAGAATCATCGTTTGTGCTACGCTTTGGCATTTTATTAATTGGTTTTAAAAAAAATACACTCACGCTGTTAAAAATCGGGGTGTTACATTGAACCTTGCTGACTGATGGTCGAGGTGTGAACTTTTTGACTGATAATTGAGGTTACTATATTTTATTAGATGTTAGAGTCCTACATGCATTTGTGTCATTGCATTGAACACTTGCATCCACATAATCCCACCAAGATGAATCATGCCTGGTTGATTTATCTCTTTTTGATACTTATGCCTTTTTTGGGTGCACCATTTGTTTTAACCTTGTCAACAGGTGGACACATCGACGTAGTAAATTGATACGCAATCTCTCGTAATTTACCTTTAAGTGCAATTTTTCCAGGTACATCAAATTCATCAAACTTTTTCACTATCACATCTATTTCATGTTTCATAGATAATTCTAAAGGTTTATCCGATCCATCATCATGAAAAGTTAATTTAGTCCACCAAATATGAATAACGTCTAACATAATGGAACGGGGGATCATACTATACCTGGCTATTTCATACGCACAAGGTAGACCATGTGTTCTCCTATTTGTGCAACGATATTCATACTTATCTATACCTACATACTTCACGCGATCAAACTCTGCCGGAATGTGATCTATTGCATTTTTTGATACAACACCACACAAATTGACGTACAATCTGTTACTATGTTGATAGACCTTTTGAATTATGCTTTTTTCAAATGATTATATTATCTCATTGTGTTGCAATACAATCATACTATTGATGGTTTCCAAAACACTACATATATCATCAATATTATCTTGTAATATCCTTTTCAAACTTCAATGTGCCGACTCAACCCTTTGTGTTGTGATGTTCTCATAATGCATAATTCTATTTGTCCACGCTTCAACAAATCTTTCCTTGTGAGAAATTAACTACTCCTCATGTACATAATCATTAAAGATAGAAGAGCTACTACAAATTCCTTCAAAGATAGCAAAATTTATGTAGTACTAAGCCTCATCATAACTATAAACAAGAGCCTCTCATGCCTCCATTATTTGCACCTACTTCTTTTTTTTGGAAAAACAATTATCTTGCACTTCGCTTTGACATTTTTTCATACATGAAACAAGCATAATAAATTGGCTGCTTTTGGAAAAATATATTGAACTACGTTCATCAAAGCAAGGTATGTATCAGTAACGATTATTTCAATTTCACCAACTATAATATGTTCTTTCAACATTTGTAGTGCCCCATAAAATTATCAGCACGCTCAGACTGTAGATATGTAAATCCACACAAAATATCATTTCAGTAGATGTAACACTACTAATTTCAAGTAATGACATTCAATACCTACATGTCTTGTATGTGCTATCCATAATCTATATGATGTGAAAATTATTTACAAGAGTAATAAAATCTAGATGGACCCAACATATGTCCCTCAATTCATCTGAACCTTCTACCTTCCTATATCGATAGATGTATTTGTCGTGTTCCATCAATGTCAAAAGATGTTTCATTTATGTTCAATTACTTCTAGGTAATGAACGATATACTTGACGTGCATCGTAAACTTGTTTTACTGTCGTCAAACTTTTAACATTATGATCTTTTCGTATCATCCATATGTTTCTTGGTTTGATCATGTTCTTTGTCATATCACCAAGTACAACTTTATCTTCTTGAGACAATCGACCTAAGAAAGCATGACAAGTCAGTTTTTTTTTGCCAATTCGTGGTTATGAACACCACATATTACATGCAGATACCATCCCACACCAACATTTGATGGTATTTCGTTCAATCTAAATAGGCATTCATATTTTCTACTCCAAATACTCCTCGTAGATTTAGGATTCTTCCAAGTTCTATATTTACCGCTTATTTCACAATTAATAATTAATTTTGTCTTTGTTCTTGGTCGTGCTATTGCAGTTTCAGATGTAGAAGTGACAACGACAATTCCCTTTTAACTTCCAAAATATCAAGCCCATTTCAATAAATCATATTGCGTATCAAACATCATGCTGGTGCTAAACACATCATTCAAATCAACCATAATAGGTTCACCTTCTTTGTTCACAACATCGTCAATTTCAAGTTCAACACCATCATTCATTGCATCAAAATCAGGTTGCAAATAATCATACATTTCATCAAAATCAAGTTCCAAACCATCATCCATATCCTCAAAATCATGTTTCAAACCTTCATACATTTCTTCATTGTTGTCTCCCCCTTGGTCCATTTATCTGCATCAAAAAAAGAAACACAAAAAATTCAGGATTATGTAATATTGTTACGTGAACTCAGTTCACGTAAAATTATGTGAATTGAGTTCACGTACGTTTACGTGAATTGAATTCTAGTAAATGTACGTGAATTGAGTTAACGTAACACATGTGATATTCAAATTCCATTAATTACACAATCTTAAATCACGTATGTTTACGTGAATTAACATTGCGTAAATCCTAAAATTTTACATTTTTATAATATACGTGAACTCAGTTCACGTAATGTTACAACGTATGTGAACTGAGTTCACATAAAATCCCCAAATTTAGAAGGAAAAAAATATGAACTTAAAAACAGAACAACAAATATACCTTCTTGGGTCACTTTAATCACAATGTGAAGAAGAAACTAATGGGGTGTAAGTTATGAGTGAGTGGCATAACACTACGCCAAAAATGACATTTTATAGCGCGTCTTTTATAGCGCTTATTAAATACAAGCGCTATTGTATGATATTTTAAAAATAACGGAGGATACAACAACGCTTCTTTGACAAGCGCTGTAAAAAAAGCGCTGTAAAAGACTTTTGTTTTCACATAATTAAAGGACCTATTAGAGCGCTTTTTGGAAAAGCGCTGTAAAAGGCTTTTAAAAAAAATAAGAAGGTCTTTTACAGCGCTTTTTTGACAAGCGCTGTAAAAGACTTTCGTTTTCACATAATTAAAGGACCTATTAGAGCGCTTTTTGGAAAAGCGCTGTAAAAGGCTTTTAAAAAAAATAAGAAGGTCTTTTACAGCGCTTTTTTGACAAGCGCTGTAAAAGACTTTCGTTTTCACATAATTAAAGGACCTATTAAAGCGCTTTTTGGAAAAGCGCTGTAAAAGGCTTTTAAAAAAAAAATAAGAAGGTTTTTTACAGCGTTTTTTTTACAAGCACTGTAAAAAAAACGTTGTAAAAGACTTGCGTTTTCACATAACTAAAGGACCTATTAGAGCGCTTTTTGGAAAAAGCGCTGTAAAAGGCTTTTAAAAAAAATAAGAAGGTTTTTTACAGCGCTTTTTTGACAAGCACTGTAAAAAAAACGCTGTAAAAGACTTGTGTTTTCACATAATTAAAGGACCTATTAGAGCATTTTTTGGAAAAAGCGCTGTAAAAGGCTTTAAAAAAAATAAGGATTTTATATATAACAGTAAATCGCTTCAGTTTCCTCTTTATTACATAAACTTCACTACGCTTCAGTGTCCTTCTCCTCTTCATTTTCCTTCTCATTGCAAACCCTACTATCCCTACGAACAATATTGTTAGTCATCTCCATTGCAAATCATCTCCATATTTGTTACTATCCCTACGAACATTATTACGTACTCTTCTCATTGCGAACCCTACTCTGTCTTACGAACCGTTCGTATTTCTGCTCATTCTCGCCGTTCCTTCTTAAACGAAACCGTGACTCTATGAACCCTACATATTTCTTCGCACTCTTCAGGTATTGTATTCATTTATTTCTTACATATATATATATATATATATATATATATATATATATAATGTGTTTGTTAATGCTAATAATCACATTTATTTGATAATGCTTTACAAGTTTTCCGAGCTCAAATGGGTGCTACAGTGTCGAAGTCAAAATCAAATAAATCACATGGATTCCAATAAAGGTTTGAAATATATGCCTTTAAAATTTCATTAACAATCAATGCACAAATATTTATTGACTTATATGTTTTATTTTATAGTGCTCTCGTCAAACTAACAACATGAACTGCGGATACTGTATATTGTGATTTATGAAGGAGATTGTTGATATAATCCCAGAAAGAGATCTAATTGAAATAAAGAAATACACCTATTACAATGCTTTTTTTAAAAAGCGCTGTAAAACTAATACAACAAGCAGCGCGTTTTTAGAAGAGATTTACAACGCTTTTTTATTTTATTTTAAAGAGCGCTGTTGTATTTTTTTACAGCGCTGGATACTACAGCGCTTAATTTTTTGAAAACGCGCTGTAAGCGCTGTAAATGACTTAAAAAAAGCGTTGTAAAATGTCATTTTTGGCGTAGTGTAACTTTTGAATGATTATGAGTTAGGGTTGGGGAGTTATGATGATTTTGCTATATGTGAGTTATGAGATGTTAAAAATGGTGATAAAGGGAGAAATGAAGTTAAAGAATGTTATAAATATGAAAGGATATTTTGTCTTTTTTTTAAAATGAGGGGTGTGAATAGTAAAGTGAGGGTGTAAGTAGCATTATTACTTTAAATTTTGTAAACACCGTATAAGACACAATTGAGTTAGTTATTCTATAATTTGTGGTTTGTTTTTTTTTAATGGAATTTGTGGTTTGTTTTTTTTTAATGGAATTTGTGGTTTGTTGAACCTTCAATTATCGAGATGGAATATTTCATCGATGAGTACAATTCTTTCCCTCATTTTATAATTCTAAAAAAGTTATCTCATTTGTCAAAAAAAAAAAAATAAATCATCTTATTTAATATGTTCTATAAATACTCAATTCAATCTCTTATAATTCTGATGCAACTAAGAGTGAAAATAGGTTGGGCCAAGTTAGGAGTTTGAGTTTGGCATGTCTAAAAATTCAAGGTCTAAGTCTGTCATAGGCTTACTTTTTAAGTTTGAGTTTGATAGAAGTTTGATATACCTATTAACATACTTAAAAAGTCTATTTTATTTTAATATTTTTGAATAAGTAATCAAACATATCTTTATATAAATTATCGAGTTGATATGTTAATGAAAGTAAGTTCTATTTTGACATTTAACATCTCATTTTGAAGAATATGACTTTATATACATCCTACTTAAATTATATTTTATAATATATTTCAATATGTCAAAAACTAAATGAGATTAATATACGTAAATTATTAAAAGTTGAATATATAACAAAAAAAATCAAAATTTAATATAATAATTATAGTAGTAAAAAATATTATTTATATTTATTTAAATAGCTCGGTCTAATAGACCTAAAAGGCTTATTTTGAGCCTTTTTAACTAAATATATTTATTATTGTAGTATGATCTTTTTAACAAAATAGAGTTTTTTAGAAGTCTTGGTCTTATTTATTAAAAAAAAAAGCATGGACTTAACTAGACTCGAGAGTAAATCTCTATTGATTGACGTGACCTATTCTCATATTTAAATGCAACTCAATTTACATCATAACCAAATTTAATATCAAAATAAAATTTGAAAATCTCATACAAAAGACAAATTTATTCCCAATTAAATTTA